>JANRMT010062821.1:11972245-11989600 GCA_026402145.1 Polypterus bichir lapradei | reverse complement strand
TATATATATATATATATATATATATATATATATATATATATATATATATATATATATAATGCATATTACCTCAGGTGCCATTATTTAATGCACCAGGCCTGCAGCCCACTGACATCCATCGAGCCATATCAGCCATAGTAATGACAGCTCCGAACAGTTGAAATGGAAAACGTAAATACCATTGATGCCTGGGAACACCAAGAAAGACAGCAAGCACCAAAGATGAAAAGTTTAAGAAGGAGACTGGCATTGAGGATCAAATGAGATCCGTCACCAGATCAACTGCACCGTAAACTGCCATTCAGCAATGTTAAGAATGGGAGACCCATTAATCCTTATTCTTGACAGTTTGAAAAAAAACTAAGACTGAGTAGAGATGTTTTCCAGAGGAAAGGGAAGGAGGAACAGCTGAATGTGCCCAAAAAGAATATCCTTCATGGGATGACAAGAGAGAGATAGATTTAGAGAGAAGAAGTCCAATTAATGATGGATTTGAGAATGAAAAGAAATAATGATAGAAAGGGTAGCTATGAGAAAGTTGGAAACAGATGACCAAAATGCAGAAACCTGTGGACATTCCTGGAACATACAGTATATAAAAATGCACCAGGGACATTAGCCTGACAGGAAAGACAGATTGAATCTGAAACCATAACTCTGGAAAAACACCTGAGGGGTTTGAGATAAATGCAAGCAGGAGATCACATTGCTAAATGGATTGAGTGGGTAAGGATCTGTAAGATGCTTTGTGCAAAAGGGTATAAATTGCTGCCACTGGCTTCAGTAAAAGACATAGCAAACTGGCAAAGTTGTGGAGAAGACGGAAAAGAGGCAGAAAGGAAAAAAAAACATTACAAACCTTAATAACATACCTACGTTGGAGATAGAAGAAAGGAGTGTAGGTAGTAATAGCCAAACTGAACCATACACACTGGAATGTTTGGAGTAGTAGGTCATTACAAATATCCCAGGGAGTTGTGATGGCTCAATAGGACCAAAAAGAAAAGGAAACAGATTTGCCAATAACGTGCAAGGCAGGATTATTGAACATCAGGGTATGAGAGTCCAATTATGGACTTTTTCTACTTTGTACCAAACATATAGGCCATGTAAGGTTTGGGCCACAGGTTGGAGGTGTGGGATTTTAATTACAATATGATGAAAACTGGAGATGAAAGAGATAGAGAGACCATCATTTAAAATTTTATGAGGTTGTAAGCAACAGTCTCTCAGATTTCTCAGTTTTTGGAGATACCTTTTAAAATCTAGGTATTAATCCATTTTATTTTTAGCATCTTTATCTTTTCTTTTGAACTTTCCAGCATCAGCATGTTTTCAATTAGCACTCTTTTCTTCAAATATGACTAAAATATATTACTTTAGCTTCAGCTTAACTATTGGCAGTTTCACTTGATCTAATGTGAAATGGACATATCTTTGTCTTGTAGTGATGATCTCCAGCACCCTGGATGAAATGTTTTGAT
The DNA here is from genome assembly GCA_026402145.1 of Polypterus bichir lapradei. Taxonomy (NCBI): domain Eukaryota; kingdom Metazoa; phylum Chordata; class Cladistia; order Polypteriformes; family Polypteridae; genus Polypterus; species Polypterus bichir. Next base: position 11,988,116 of record JANRMT010062821.1, on the reverse strand, counting down.
AGTCTTTAACTCTGCTTTCCTTTTGGTCCAGCATTCATAACCAAATATTGTAGTTGAGAAGACTGCTGTGGCTTTTGTTTCCCAAATCTAATTCAGCACTTTAGTGGGCCACAGCCTGTCCTGGCCGCCATAGATCGGTTGTCAGTCCTTTGCAAAGCCCACTCATTTTAATGACAGCTGATACAAAATGATGTTGTCCTCCACTATAACCAATACATTCTGGGTTACATAACAAAAAGCAAAGAATGCTGCACAGTCAGTGTGCTACCATCTCTACAAATTTTCATTCTGCACCAAGGATATTTTGGATAGTTCATCGTGCTTGCACCACCTAACATGAGTCCCTATACCAGACATATAGGTTCCACAACTCTGTGTGTCTTATTATGGCAAAATTAAAACTGTGGTTTCATTTTCTATTAGTGATTTGCAAGTCCTAGGATTAAACTTCTTGTGTCTGTGAGAGTTAACAACCAACTAGTGATACAAACCAGACATACAATGCATAATATTATTCCTACACACAATGAAGAAAAATGAAGGCTGCAAGGAAAGAAGGAAGTGGAGAGGAAGCAAGCAAGGGAGAGGCTCAAAGAACTTTGGAGTCAGCACTGATGTCTGTTTGACATTTCATGTTTACCTTCATTCAGTATTCCTCTTCTCATTCCAATGTGCTCAATGTTGAAAGGTTTCCAAAATGGAACAACCCAGCAGTATTTTCACAGCACAATATGAGACTTGAAATTGTGAAGAAAAGTTGTGAGAGAATCAAGTAACCAGTTACTCCCTATGATTTCCGGTCATATAATGTAACAACCTCCGAAGTAATGAGACTACAAAAATGTAGCTGTTAAATTTGATGTGCTCTCTGACTAGAAGTCATGTTGATTCCTGTAGTAGTGTGACTGTAGTGACATGACCCTCTTACTAGACCTTCTTGACCAGCTATAGCCTGGACATGGCACAGTCCTAATCACATCACATAAGGAAAACTTTGGTTTGTTCTCTAAACAGCAGCCCAGATTGGAAATGATGATGAATTTGCACATCAGCCAGGAAATTTCCTTTAAAATTGATCGACCTTTCCTTCATTTTTCCTTCACCATTTAGTTCACCTAAAATCAGTTACCCAGATAAAATTAGGATAGTAGCAGGGGTACTGTTTTATCTAAAAAAACTGTTGAATTGTCATGAAAGGCACTTAACTAGCCTTCTAGGTTCTTTTTAATTGGTGAGCAAGACAAAATACCCATAAATTGTACTTAAGCTTATTGGGCTTGTTTTACATCTACATCCCCTACAATACTCGCCACTGGGTACCCAAGCAGTGATAGGCTGTACACTTCTGGGACTACAACTTCATCCAGTTTTCCATCACTGAGAGGGCTCAAGAAGGACATCACCCTTTTTCCCTGCAGGACCTGGGTTAGAGAGTGACACCCCTAACCCCTCAGCAATTGCTAATTTCAGTAAACAGTGAAGTTGTTTCAACGATATAATAACAAACTTTATTTCATTTAAACCCATATGTTATTTTTGTAGAAAAACCAGACATATCAAACACTAAGAGTTAAAATGGATGAAAACATACCACCTGAATGATTCAAATCAGTGCCACATAGCAAACTTCAAATCAGGTAGTTTGTCTTGAGCAGTTATTGAGTTCAGTGAGCATCACAGGTAGCAAGAGCGAGCAGAGCAGATGGTCCTTTGCAGGTGGCATGTTTCAAAAAGAGAAAAACCAGAAAAGCCAAAGATGTGCTAAAACTCACTCTTTTATACATTAGCTGGATGCTGGCTACATAAGATTTACAGAAAAAAGCAACAGTTGTATAGTGCTTAAACCTAACAACGGATAGCTCATAAATAAAAAGGTTACAATCACTTTTCTTATATCTTCTTACATGCTAATATATGCTATTTTATCTTAAGCTTAATTCTTGATCAATCAATCAACCCTGGGACTATATAAGTGGATGACTAAGGATGTTTTTTGTTATTTGTACATATCCCATCAGCCCTTAAACTGCTTTCTCCCTGGAGAACACTTACTCATCTCAGCCATATTAAATACCTTAGATTTTTCCTGTAAGATGTACTTTTGGATTCTATTCCATTTACTTAAAAGCTGTATCTTATCTAAACAATCCTATATGCTCATATCAACACTTCATATAATTGAACTATTATGAGTCTTATTTAACAAACTGTAAAAATGTACTATTGACATATGCAGTGTGGTCTGAAATCTCAGTCAAGTGATGCAATCTTCATTTGAGCTTCAAGAAAGACCAGTACAAGCTTTTATCTTTTATTTGTTATTCTAATATTCCATACTTCATAAGTGATGTTCATATCTGAACTACATTAGGATATACGAGGTGTGGCAGAAAAGTAATGAGACTGGCAACACTGCAAGCGATCTGGCAATGCTGCGCTGTTGTCCTTGATAGAGCACGTGTATCAGTACCCTCCCATAGCTCAGTGTGAGTTTCAACTCCTTCCGTGATTTTTATGACTGCTATTAGCGAAGTTGTGTTTTTGGTTGTGCGTCACGCAAAATGGAACAGCGGAATTTGGAGCAACGTTGTGCCATTAAATTTTGTGTTAAGCTTGGAGAATCGGCAAGTGTGACATTTGAAAAGTTAAAACAGGCCTATGGGGAACATTCTTTATCCCGAGCTCAAGTTTTTCAGGGAGGCCTTCAACTTCGAAAACCAATGAAAACATCGAACGTGTGAACACTCTTGTGAGATCAGACCGTCGTTTAACATTAAGAATGTTGAGTGAACAATTAAATTTGAACAGATTTACCGTTCATCAAATTTTGACTGAACATTTGCACATGCGAAAGGTCTGTGCCAAAATGGTGCCGAAAAACCTCACAATTGAGCAGAAGGACAATCGAAAAAACGCATTCCTGTGGTTCCCCAGCCCCCTTATTCACCTGACCTCAGTCCGTGTGACTTTTTCCTTTTTCCTAAACTGAAAAATGTCCTCAAAGGACGTCATTTCAGGACTTTAGAAAACATCCAAAAGAGTGTAACGGACATGCTGAAGACCATACCGGTTGAAGACTTCCAGCGCTGCTACCAACAGTGGGAACAACATCTCCATCGGTGTGTAGCTGCCCAAGGGAACTACTTTGAAGGGGATAACATTGATGTTTGAAAAAAATAAAAACTATGGTAAATAAAAAATCAGTCTCATTACTTTTCTCCCACACATCGTATCAGTAACCAAATCCTCTCTTATTTTTGATTTACATACTTTTACTTGCCCTCTGTTACTTTCCATATCTTGTGGTATATTCATCTTTCTAATGTCTTTTATTTAAAGGCTGATTTGTCTCATGGATTTTATTAGCCATATAAATGTGTGCAGGACAGTTCAAAATGATTACTTCGATATGAAATTCTCATTTTATCGCTTTAGTGTTTCTAACCAAAAGGGATTATCTGGATCATATTTAATCTAATACTGCTGCTTCGACATTGGGTCAATATATATTACATTTGTTTTTACTGGCCCACTCAGCCCCTTTCTTCCAGATAAAAACAATTACATACAAGAAAAATATGACACACCAATACTCAAAGTGATCTTCCTTCCTTTGAATGCAGTATGTACAGTATATTGTGTAGTATGCTAATATGCTGCTTAATAATGCTAAACACAGGTGTGTTCATCCACACAGGTGATGTCAGTCTTTGGGACTTGAATGGTGGCTTTCTTATATCTGTGTTCACGCCGGACAGCAAAATCCAGTGTTTGTCACTGACGTGTGACAGAAAGACAATGCTGATCGGAATGAGTGACAAGTCAGCACTCATAAGCTTAAAGCTGATGTCAAAAGAAATCATGAAAACCAGCACAAGTGGACTGGATTTATTTGGGGAACAGCCAAGCAGCAGTGATGATGATGATGAAGAAGAAGAAGAAAAAGACGATACAGCTGTGAGCAACTAATGAACTTCCCTGGGACTCTTTCCAAAATCAAACTCATCAGGAACAACTGTACAACTGCACAGAATGTTCTTCCAGTCCTACTTGTCATACCTCATGAAGTGATGCATTAAGCAGTCTTTGGAACGAAGGGCGTCTCAGCTGGGACAACTTGATGTTATGCAAGTGACATGCTTCATGACAACATGGCTCATAAAGGTAATAGACTGGAATTTAATAAAGTGTTTCTGAAAGAGCAGTGTAAATCTTACTCTGACACAACAGGGTTAAAAAGCCGAGTCTCCTTAATGTTCAAAAGATGAACAGTGGAGTTAAGGTGTACATGCTATACCGAGTCAGGTATTGATCTCAGGGTAACTGCACTTCTTTACTCATGCTTTCTTAAGGCAGATTATTTTCGTGTACTTCAAATAAATGTAAAAAAGAAATTAAAATGTAAACAAGCAGTCAGGCTTTCATAATTTTAGTAAGCTACCATACCTACTCAAGCATATTTACAAAGCTAGTCTAACAAAATTAAGCACAAATATTTTTCAAATTAAAAGAACGAGTATGTGGTTTACTAAAATATAGTACACTTTTACATAATATTGAAATGGGAATCTATGGAGATGTACATAAACTGCTTGTATATGAGTTTGAAGCATTGGTCATCCCGTCAGGGTGGATCTCCTATTCCCAACAGGGCGCTTTACTGGCATGCAGGCTTGACTTCTTAAATCAAGCAGGGCTGAACAACAGTGATGGCCTGGGGAACACTGAAACCATTGCCAGGACAATACATCTGTCTAGGCACCAGCCAGATTGGGTCAATGGTCAGACAAGCTATTTTTTTAAATCTTGCAGTTCTTTTCTTGCCTTTTGTTTTTTTTTTTTTTATTATTTTGACTGAAACTGTTATTGAATAAATGCGATTTAATTATTGTATCTTCCCTCTCCTTGTGGTTGAGTGGACTATACTTTCCTGAGCCATTTGTTTCATGCATGACTTTGAAATGAAATAATAAAAAAAGTTAGTTTCATTACTCAGCAATGCACCTTAAATCTAACTGGCGTTAAAAAACATCAGGATCTACGAGAAACACTTATGCAGACAATTTAGCACCTTTCTTCCATTCCATAACTGTCATTATTCATGAGTCCGTGATGGCCCATCTAAAAATGTTATGTTATGCATGGTATGTGGAAGCTTCCTGAACAAAACCAATAAAACAGACTCTTGACTACAAAGACATATCTGTGATCCATGTAACCTGCACAGCCTTCAAAACAAGCAGTCAGTACATTAGGAACTGCACCATTAGTCAGCTAAACTAACTGCATGAATCCAAGGAAATTTTGAAAATAGAGAAATGAATCTCAAAGGCATTTACATTTTCCAATCTAATAAAGTGCATTAAAATAAAACAATGCTTTGGTGCCCACGCTAACGCAGCTTGTGTATTAGCATGGAGTGTTCTACTTTTAAGTATTCCTGTCCTCAGAGCAAAGGGCTATAATGGCATCAGTGGTCTCTGTGTGTGTACTCTAATACTGTTTGATGTAAATAAAGTTATTTTTCTTAATATTTTTGATATGTTGTATTACTGGGTTTATTAAGTTTTAAAACAGTTTCATTTAGGGCAGCAAAAGGTAAACCTACTGGCCCAAATAAGCCAGTACTGTACTGGAAAAAATAAATGTGAATGTTAAACACTGCCAGATAAATATTGATTATGGTACAGCACTAACATCTGCAAAAAAGTAATTCTAATAAGGTTCTGCTTTAAAAAATATTTAGAAGTGCTTCCTACAACAATACTTGGAATCACTGAACGGCTTGCTAAAACACATCCATCAACAGTAAAATCTTTTGCCTCTTTTCAGATTTCACTAGCATGCCAGTCCAAAGCCTAATCCAATATATCTGGTTGCAACATGCCAGAATCTTGCAGTGCACAACGTAAGATGACACCGCTGGCCATTTCCGACAGGGCAGTTAATGCTGCAAGCTGGCTTTAAGCATTTAAGCATTAGAAGGAAAACAATTGGGTGCGCTTGGAAACATTTTACTCCATACAGTTAGGTATTGAAAGAAATCCATAAAACTTTTCAGAGCAAATGTTTGTTTTCTGTCCACCCATCTATCCAATTTTAAAATAATACTCCACCCAAAAAGTAACATCAGAAAAAAGCACTGAGAAATCCGGTTAACAATACAAATGCAACATCATAGCACCACTGCTGCTCAATACTGATGGTTTTGATTTAAAAATGAACCATAAAAACCATAAAATGTGTCTTGGAGGAAGCTTTTGCTGCATAAATGGTCTAGGCACATGCTAGGAAATGCATTGTAGAAATAACAACAACAAAAACCAATGAGAACATAATAATATTACACTGTTCGTATTAAATAATCTTTCAGAGTGTAATCCATGTCAGGCTTTACCAGGAAAATCCCATTGGAACTGGACAGAGATAAATGAAGTAGATAGCTAAGGTGCTTACAGTGCCACAGCGGTCACCCCCTCCAGATGCATGCAGAAGTCACAGGGTGAAAGGTTCTGGAGTGCCACAACTCAAACGTCCCAGAGTTGAGCAGGTCAGTGGTTGTTGTGCAACAGAAAATCTGAAATTCTACAATTGTGGGGATTTCAAGTACCAAGTACTTAAGTTATCTTAAATAACTTTTAAGATTATACTAACAATGTTGAAATGTAAGTAATCGACACAGACTTCATGTTTTTTTTATTTGATACATAGGTTACCCATTTGATCTCGTATAATAATACACACCTGATCCCTTTCCCTTATGGCAGCCTTTTTCTCTTCAGATAGAGCTGTCACCATGAGAAGATATCAGTCATTAGCATTATGACTATAGACCTCATTCATGTGGCCTGAGAAAGTCGCCACCACACTGTGGTTGCAGGCATATAATGATGGACAATAGAATACACCAATAATTATCATTGTAGATTTTTTTTATTCATCTATACAAATATATCCAGGCCAGAGAGAAGCCAATGGAACATAGTTATTCTTCAATGGGGAATGATGACAGCTATACGACCCAGGTCCAGTAAGACAGGGAACAGCATTTGGTCAGCTTTTTTCCAATCTGAATATGTATGTATGTATAAATGAATTATGTATTGTACTCTTTGGGCTGGAAATTACATCTTAAAGCAAGTTAAACACATATGTCTCTTTTTGTACCATATTTCTCTCGTCTGATTATTTCCGCTATGGCTGGGATTGGCTCCAGCAGACCCTGTAATTAGGATATAGCGGGTTGGATAATGGATGGATGGATGGTTATAAAAAAGATGGGTAAATGGGTATATGGGTCCAGTCTGTTCTGCATCAATAAAGAGCATAATCCCAGGGAGCAAAAATTAATATCAAACAAAAATATACTGTATTAATGTGCGTGATATGTAAAATGTAGCTGAAAATAAAAAAATACTTATGACAACAGTATTTAACTGTATTTATCATCAAATATGTTTCATTTATGTACAGTATCCCGTGCCAGATTAAAATGAGCAAAGGGTACCCATCCCACCTCACTACTCTCACCTGGCACATTCATATACTCACAAATTATGAACACATATGTCTGTAGCAAATCAGGTACAGGCATTAAAATAGAAAAAAAATCCTAAATCTCTATATCAGGTCAACTTCAAGGTCCTTCATTAGTGGATTATAACAAATGTAAGTAACTAACTGATGAGTGCAACATCAATTCTGGGAGATTCAACTTTTTTCTGATAGCTGAAAGGCTTGTAGGTCAGAAAACCTTTAACTTGTTATTAGAAAGCCAACATCATGTCAAGGAAAGCAAAGCTTTCTGGGATTGTGTATTCTTTAATAAATGCTTCCTCCATGCAAATGCAAAATTACTTAGGTCAGTGTTACGCCAGAATGTTCCAGTAAATGGTTCTGTATTCCCAGGATTAGGAAAGAAGTATTATCTTGTGATTTCCCTAATAAATTGGGGGAAGTTTGCCATTTTTGAATTTTAGTGAATCATATTATTGTTCAATCAATCGATCAATCAATCAGAATAGCTATCATGATTGCCATAAAGCTGTTCATTGATCAACTCGACTTTGTACCTCCACTGAGTGCAGTTACCAAACATTCATTAAACATTTTTAAAATGTCTATGCAGTACTAGGGTGTTATACCATGTTAGCCATTATGGATATAATGAGAAGTCAAGGAAAATGACACCTTTTATTGGCTAACTGAACAGTTTACAATACACATGATTTCGGGGCAGCTCAGGCCCCTTCTTCACGCAAGATATAATTACGTCTTGCCTGAAGAAGGGACCTGAGGCACCTCGAAAGCTTGCATATTGTAATCTTTTTAGTGAGCCAATAAAAGGTCTATGCCAAAACGTAATATGCAGGTGAGCATTTCAAGCTTGCACATTTACATTAAATAAAATAAAAGAGTATACAGAAAATCCTTTGTTTGGGTTTGGTGTTGCTTGGTGCATTTTATCTCCTGCAGTGGCTTCATTGCCTTCCACATTGTTGTTCACATCTATGTCGGTGTTATTAAACTGCATGTTGAAGCTAAAACTGTTAGAAGTGGTGATGGCAGTCGTTTCCAGGCTACCTCTGACTCATTAGTCTCAAACTGTGTTATGCATGGCTTGTTTAGATGATCATTCCGGTTTATTTATTTATTGTAAGCAGCAAATTTCAGGTATAGTTTTTGGAAAAACAATCTGGTGCTTTAGTTTTTCCTTTTGCTGCACCACTGGGCTCTAGTTCTGAATGACCATTTGTTTGGTCTTTTTCTCTTTTGCAGCATTATAACACATCAAACATACAATCTCATAAAAGTGATCCATTACATACCTGCTCTGATTGTGAATTATTGTTTTAAAAGACTTTTATTTAGGTTTGATTGGACAGATTTATAATCGTGAGGATCGAAGTACTGGATAATGGGTTTCTGTGAGTGCCTGTCAATGAAAACTTGGACTTTCCCGGCTAATAGTTATGCACACCCAAGATCTAGCCATGGCTGTTTACCTTTTTCTTAGTCTGCCAATGACACCCAATGACCCCCAGTTCAACAAATTTATAAGAAAGGGGGGTGTTTGGTCTCGTCCGATGCGAGAGATGGACGTCTGAAGTGAAGCTCCGCTAGCAGTGGTGTTATTTTTCATATTATTTGCTTATTATCCTGAGATATCCTGTATTTATTCGACCCGAGAGGGACTGCTACAGTATATGTAAGCACATATAAACATGGCCAACAAGAAGGGAGGTTCGAAAAAATCGAAAACTAAAGCTACACCCAAGCTGCGATCAGCAAGCCGCAGTTCTAGATACGGCCTTTCAGAGACAGACCTGGATCAGATGGGCGAAAGCACAGACTCCTCGGGACCACGGTCCGCTACATCGTCGCCGGCTGAGAGCGAAAAGGGGAGCGAAGGTGCGATCGTGAGTGCAGTGCAGATCTGGATAGCTCGCCAATTGGAGAAGATCACATGAAACTGGAAGGGGCCTTCAAGTCCGCGGCTTCAATTACGCGAGCCTGGAGCAGCGGGGACACCGGCTACAGCAAAGTCTGCTGCTTCATCTACGGTACAAGAAAGCACAATTGAACTATCTGAACTGAAGGTGTTGCTCACTGAGCTCACGCAAGATATAAAGAAAAGCGAGAGGGCTAATCAGAAAGCAAGGGCAAGGGCACATGAGAGACTGAAACAGGAGATGAAACAGGCCAATGAATGGCTGCGTCAAGAGGTGCAACTTGAGCTTCGACAGGTGCTGGGTAAAATTGAAGAGCGCATTAAGGAAAACTCGGTTAAACTGAGCACGCTTACTGATCAATTGGAGCATTTCAAGGAGACATTCACGAATCGGATTGAAATGGTCGAACATTCAGCTGCCAGTGCCGAAGAAAGAGCAATAAATGTCAGTTCCGAATGCAAAAAACTCGGAGAAAAACTTGGAGACAGACTGGCTGCTTTAGAAGATGGGAGTAGAAGGTATAATGTCAGAATTGAAGGTCTGCCGGAGAATCGAGAAAGTTCAAACCCTGTGAAATTCGCAGCTGAACTTTTTTCTAAAATAATCGGGTACGACTTTAAAGCAGAATCTGAGATAGCAGTGGCTTACCGCGTACGCGGATCAAACACCGTCAGACCCCGACCAAGATCTTTTATAATTTGTTTTGAACGATTATCATTTAAGCTAGAGGTGATGGCACTCCTCAGAAACAAGGAAGATATTATATTTGAAAATAACCACATTCTTATCTTCCCTGACTTCTCTCCAGCAACAGCTACTAAACGCGCATCCTTCTATAATATTAAACAGCGGCTACGGCAAGCCAGTGTCAAATACAGCCTCCTGTATTCGGCAAAACTGAAAGTGGAATGGCAGGGTCAAGTCTATGTCTTCGCTAGCAAGGAAGCAGCAGAAAAGGAATTAAGAAAGCTGATCCCGGGACTATTCTGATACATAATAGTGAGTCATGGCAGTTAAAATGATAAAGCAAAGATTAATAATCTTTTGTCTGATCTATTTGTTTTAAAATACGGGTTTTTATCACCATATATTCTAATATATTCTCATTATTACTTAGTATTACTAGGGCGCTATCTGTTTATGTTTTATTGTGCTTAATTATTCTTTTTTTTTTTCTCTTTTTCTTTTCTAATTATTTCATCTCTACCCTAAACGAGACTGTTCAATATCATACCCTTGGTTTACTGTTATTGCTATTACTGCATTAAGACTTGTTATGCTTCTTCTGGACACATTTTTAATACCATCCCCCGGGTTTATTATCTGGGTGTATCATCTTAATAAACTAAAATTGCTGAAGGCTATATATACTCAGCAAAAAAAGAAACGTCCCTTTTTCAGGACTGTGTATTTCAACAATAATGTTTTAAAAATCCAAATAACTTTACAGATCTTCATTGTAAATTGTTTAAACAATGTTTTCCATGCATGTTCAATTAACCATAATCAATTAATTAACATGCACCTGTGGAATGGTCGTTAAGACCTTAACAGCTTACAGAAAGTAAGCATTTAAGGTCACAGTTCTAAAAACGCAGGACACTAAAGAGACTTGTCTACCGACTGTGAAAAACACCCAAAGAAAGATGCCCAGGGTCCCTGCTCATCTGCGTGAACGTGCATTAGGCATGCTGCAGGGAGGCATGAGGACTGCTGATGTGGCTAGGGCAATAAATTGCCATGTCCACACTGTGAGACGCCTAAGACAGCGCTACAGGGAGACAGGAAGGACAGCTGATCATCCTCGCAGTGGAAGACCACGTGTAACAACACCTGCACAGGATCGGTACATCCGAATATCACACCTGCGTGACAGGTACAGGATGGCCATGCACAACAACTGCCCAGTCACACCAGGAACACACAATCCCTCCATCAGTGCTCAGACTGTCCGCAATAGGCTGAGAGAGGCTGGACTGAGGGCTTGCAGGCCTGTTGTAAGGCAGGTCCTTACCAGACATCACCAGCAACAACGCCGCCTATGGGCACAAACCCACCTTCGCTGGACCAGACAGGAGTGGCAAAAAGTGCGTGAGTTTCTGCATGACAGCAATGTCAGTGTTCTGCCATGGCCAGCGAAGAGCCCAGATCTCAATCCCATTGAGCACGTCTGGGACCTGTTGGATCGCAGGGTGAGGGCTAGGGCCATTCCCCCCACAAATGTCCAGGAACTTGCAGGTGCCTTGGTGGAAGAGTGGGGTAACATCTCACAGCAAGAACTGACAAATCTGGTCCAGTCCATGAGGAGGAGATGCACTGCAGTACTTCAAGCAGCTGGTGGCCACACCAGATACTGACTGGTACTTTTGATTTTGAGCCTCCCTTCATTTAGGGACACATTGTGAAACATTTTTAGTTTATGTCTTATGGTGTTGACTGTTTTAGTGTTCATACAAATATTTACACATTAAGTCTACTGAAAGTAAAAACAGTTGAAAGTCAGGGGACGTTTCTTTTTTTGCTGAGTATATATATTTTAACTGCAAAACTCCTTTTTTTTTTTTTCTTTTTTTTTAGAGATATCTCTATCTTTTAACCCTAAAGCGCCGCTGCATTGAAGCTTGTTTTGCTTTGGACGTACTCTGTCTCTGGGTATGTCAGAGGACTGGGACTGTGTGAAGTGGGTTTTAGCCTCACTTGGGGAGGCAAAAAGGGAGGGTCGGGGGTTAAGGGGGGGAGAGAAAGAGAGCAGGCCTGATCTATACCGAATCTATCCTCTGAGTCTTTATAATTATAATTAGACTACAAAATGACATCAAAAACTCAGAACCAGTGTCTCCATGATCGGACAGTTAACTTCGTAAGCTGGAATGTTAAAGGCCTGAATTACAAATTAAAGTGAAATAAAGTACTCTCTCACCTAACAGGTCTAAATGCTAAAATAGTATTTTTACAGGAAACTCACTTAATAAGCAAGGATCAGTTCCGGCTGCAAAAAGACTGGACTGGCCAAATGTTCCATTCTAGCTTTACGAAGAAAACTAGAGGTGTGGGAATTCTCATACATAGAACTGTTCCATTTGTAGCATCAGATGTAGTATTGGATCCTGAAGGGAGATATGTAATGGTTATGGGAGACTTATCTAACTGTAAAATGATCTTGATAAATGTTTATGCACCTAATGTTGATGATAAGGAATTTATACAAAATTTATTTGCATCCATTCCCAATCTGAACACTCATAAAGTTATAATGGCTGGGGACTTTAATTGTGTTCTAAATCCACTTTTAGATAGGACTTCCTCCACAGGGGGAACGGCATCTAATACTGCAAAACTAATTACAAAGTTTATAACTGATCACAACTTATCAGACCCCTGGAGGTTTTTAAACCCAAATTCAAGAACATATTCTTTCTACTCACCAGTACATCATTGTTACTCAAGGATCGATTACTTCTTTATAGACAATAACTTCTTGCCTAAGATTAAATCTTGCAAATACGATGCTATTGTTATTTCTGACCATGCACTATGATCTTGGAGCTAAAATTACTAAACCCCATGCACTCACCCCGCAGATGGCGCCTCAACCCGCTTCTATTAGCTGATGAGAATTGTACTGAATTTATATCCAAACAAATCAAATTCTTTCTAGAGACAAATACATCCCCCGAGATCTCTGCAGGAATACTCTGGGAAACTCTTAAGGCCTTCTTAAGAGGACAGATTATCTCATATCTTTCCCACAGAAATAAATCCTAGGCCAAGAAAGTAGCAGAGATAAAAAGCGAAATTACTAAAATAGATGAAGAACATGCCAGACTACCAAGCGAGACTCTACATAGGAGAAGGCTCTACATTCGGATTAAACCTCTTGACAACTTAAGAAACTGAACAACTAATTTACAAATCCAGACATCATTACTATGAACATGGGGAGAAAGCTAATAAACTTTTAGCTCAACAAATTCACAAACAAGAAGTGCGCAACGCAATCTCGGTAATCACTAGCACGAACGGAGATAAAATCATTGAACACCAAAATATAATGCACACTTTCAGAGACTACTATAAATCCCTATATACTACTGAGTTTAAGGAAGACAATACACAATCTAATGCATTTCTGGATACATTACAGATACCACAAATAGACGCTTTTAGTGCGGAGGAACTTGATAAACCTCTGGCGTTATCAGAATTACTAGATGCTATAAAGTCACTCCAAGGCGGGAAAGCAGCAGGCCCTGATGGTTACCCTGCAGAATTTTACAAGAAATTCTCCGCTCAGCTAGCTCCCCTCCTATTAGCAACATTTACAGAAGCCAGAGATAACCAATCTCTTCCACAAACCTTTCGCCAAGCACTAATCACTGTCTTTCCAAAACAAAATAAGGACTTATTACAATGCGCATCATACAGACCAATTTCACTTCTGAATAACGATGTTAAAATACTCTCTAAAATCTTAGCCAGGAGGATGGAGAAAGTGCTCCCCTCGGTAATATCACAAGACCAAACTGGATTTATTAGGGGCCGGCACTTATCTTCAAATCTTCAACGCCTGTTTAATGTAATATACTCACCAACTAAATCAAACACCCCAGAAATAATATTATCATTGGATGCAGAAAAAGCATTCGACATGATTTAATGGAAATACCTTTTTACTGTATTGGAGAAGTTTGGGTTTGGCCCAAACATTTGTGCATGGATTAAATTACTGTATACTAACCCAGAAGCTTCAGTTTGCATCAACAACATTTGCTCAGACTACTTTAAAAACTAGAAAGTGGCACTAGACAAGGATGCCCCTTGTCACCGCTGCTGTTTGCGATTGCCATTGAACCACTGGCAATACATTGTCAAAATACTGATCAGATAAAGGGGATTAGCAGAGAAGGACTGGAACAGAAAATCTCATTATATGCAGATGACATGGTACTGTATATATCACACCCAGAAAATTCTGTGCCTGCAGTCTTAGCAGCACTCACAGAATTTCAAAAGATCTCTGGTCTCAGAATTAATCTGAATAAAAGTGTACTCTTTCCAGTGAACTCTCAAGCATATAATATTAGATTAGATACCCTACTTTTTATCATTGCAGAACAGTTTAAATACCTAGGGGTAAACATCACAAGTAAACATAAAGCTCTATATCAACAAAATTTCGCCGTTTGCATGGAAAAAATTAAACAAGACTTGCATAGATGGTCAACCCTTCATCTCACACTAGCTGGAAGAATTAACACTGTTAAGATGAATATTCTTCCTAAACTCCTTTTTTTGTTTCAAAAAATCCCAATATACATTAATAAATCATTTTTTAGGCAATTAGATTCGACAATAACCTAATTTATTTGGAATTCAAAACATCCACGCATCAAAAGAGCGACCTTACAAAGACAAAAGGCAGAAGGCGGTATGGCTCTACCTAACTTCCAGTTTTATTACTGGGCATCAAATATACAGGCGATAAGAACCTGGACACAAATAGAAGAACATACACAGGCTTGGTCCGCAATAGAAGTAAAATCCTGCAGTACTTCTTTGTATTCCTTGCTCTGTGCTCCAATAAACACACGTTATCGGCAATACACTAATAACCCGATTGTGCTCCACTCACTTAGAATCTGGAACCAATGTACAAAGCATTTTAAGACGGAGAAGCTTCTATATGTGGCACCCCTGCAAGAGAACCACCTCTTTCAACCTTCACAAACATATGCAGTTTTTAATATTTGGAAAAAATTTGGAATTAACTTGCTTAGAGATCTTTATATAGACAACGTCTTTGCATCCTATGAACAATTACATTCCAAATTTAACATTCCAGCTACACATTTCTTTCACTATCTTCAAATCAGAAACTTTGTTAAACAAAACCTTCCAGATTTTCCTCATCTTGCACCCTCATCCATGCTAGAAAAAATATTGCTCAATCTCAAGGACTTAGACTCCATTTCTACAATATATAAAATCATTTTACAATCCCTCCCTTTCAAAGATCCAAGAAGACTGGGAAAAAGATCTTTCAATTAATATATCAGAAAAGGAGTGGAAAGTAGCAATGCAGAGAATTCACTCGAGCTCCATATGCTCAAAGCATACAATTATACAACTCAAAATTATATATCGATCACATCTGTCTCGACTAAAACTCTCCAAAATGTTTCCAGGGCATGATCCAACCTGCGAACGTTGCAACCAAGTCCCAGCCTCACTAGGTCACATGTTCTGGTCCTGCACCAAATTAACATTATTCTGGACAAACATTTTTAATTACCTATCAGATAGCCTTGGACTCACAATCCCTCCAAACCCATTAACAGCTGTGTTTGGTGTTCTTCCAGATGGGTTTAAAGTGGAGAAAGACAAACAAATTGTGATTGCATT
Organism: Polypterus bichir lapradei; assembly: GCA_026402145.1. Classification (NCBI taxonomy): domain Eukaryota; kingdom Metazoa; phylum Chordata; class Cladistia; order Polypteriformes; family Polypteridae; genus Polypterus; species Polypterus bichir. Next base: position 11,972,262 of record JANRMT010062821.1, on the reverse strand, counting down.
CACTACACTTTTGGCAC
>JANRMT010062821.1:11919941-11942245 GCA_026402145.1 Polypterus bichir lapradei | reverse complement strand
TTGTGTAAAATTGTTCATATTCAGTGTCTAGTTTTGATTATGTTTGTTTTTATTAGACAAAAACAAAACCAGATAGTAAACTAGGCAGTGTAGTAAGCTTCCACTAACATTAAACTCATATCCAAATCTGTTAAGTGTGCAGTTCTGATTGTGACACAAAAGTAACTCCGTAAGAGCTCCATGCCATAATTACTAAAACTAAAACTGAAACTAATATATATAAAAATAAAATAGAAATACCTTTGTGAAATAAAAACTAAACTAAAACTAAAAATACACAATGAAGGAAAACTGAAACTAAACTGAATTTCCAAGTAAGGTCAGAACAAATATAGAAATAAAAACTAATATAAAAAGGCAAAACTATAATAACCTTGGTTTGCACTGTGATTTTTCCAGTAAAATATTGGTGGAACAAGGGCATGGGTAAATACAGCATTTTCACTGCTAAAAGAAAAATAAAAACCAAACACCCTGGCAACTTTCACCACTTAATACTACAATAAATATTAAAAAGCCACCACAGCATAATTATAGCCTTCAAACCAGTAACAGGTTAGGGTGCTAAAAACTAGCTTGAAAATTCAGTTTGGCAGGGATGAAATACCTTGTACACTGTATGCTAACAATCTACTGTACATAGTAAATCAGTCTAATAGCTGAATCAATGGTACCATAAACTGAGGAGCCAGAGTCAAACGTTTTCCATACAAACTCCACAGGCCTGTTCACCAGCATGTAGCATTTCACCTTTGAAGCAATTAAATTTGGCATACCACTATTTTGAAAAACTTGAAAAAGCCCTCATTACGTGGGGCTGGAACATAAAAATAGGACTTTATACATTAAACAGAGAAATTGCATTTTTACTAGCTGCACACTTCAACAGATGGTATCAACTTAGTGTTAGGTACGTCTTTGTTTACTTTTTAAATTCATTATACAAGCCTCCTCTCCAAATAAAAACACACAAAAAAAGCACAAGAATCCATTCAAATGTAAGCATTGGAAGTATGAATATCCACCTTTAAATATATGTTAATTCTTTACTGAAAAAGATTTTTTTTTTTTTTTTTTTAAAAATAAGTACGACGGAACACAAGATATACTGCATGAACCCCTTCCTACAATATATTTTGTTTTGGTTAAGTGCAAACCCATACAAAAACAATTCACAACACATAAGTACAACAACTTTTAATATTACATTAATACCATAGATTAAAAATGATTGCATAGACATATGCATCTTTTCTAAAAGATTGTTTGCTCTGCAAAGACAATAAAAAAAATTAACGTGTGTGTAAGTGTATATATACACATATATACATTATATACACATTAAAAAAATATTTACACTCTTTCACACATATACAAACACACGCTTGGACAAATAATCACTACCTCGATCGTCTATCCTTTTTGCTTTTTTCAATGCTTTTGTCCATTGTCTTTTCACTGTCCCCTCTACATTTAGGACAGTACCACTTTCCCTTTGGTTTGTATGTGAGTCCAACGCAGGAGAAATGGAACCACTCAATCGGACACTGTTCGTTATCACACCCAATCATTTCACCATACGACACTTGGCTGCACAAGCAGTAAGTAGGCTCATTAGGGTCAATGGCAAACTCCACAGGAGATAACTCACACTCCTGTTTAGCCTTGGAATGTTTTTTCTTTTTGGCAGATTTTGGTTTCTTATCTTTAGGTATCTGTTCCTCACTTCCTCCTCCCACTCCATTGGTTATGTGGCAGGAATCTCTGCTCTCACTGTTCCGTTGCCGCCTAGGCCTCCTCGAAGATGATCTCTCAGGTTGTACCACTTCTGTTTTGATCTTTTCCATAGTCTTCTCAACCTCCATTGGTTCCTGAAAATATTGGGAGTATGCATCTAGTTGTCTGGCTCGGTTCTCCACCAGGTCCAGCATTTGTGTTACTAGATGAATCTTTTCATCTCCCAGCTCCTGGCTGCTAATAAGGGCACGTTGGAGGTGATTTTGCAGTCTTTTTTTCTGACTTTCATCAGACTCTTTTTTGTATTTTTCATGAATTTCGTTTGCTTCTTTCAAAACTTCTACAACAAGAGACAAAAGATTTTACAACATTAAGAAATTCAAAAATCAAATACATTTTTAAATAAAAAACTCCAGTGAAACTTAACATTAATAACTGAAACTTGGAGGAAAATTCAAGCTGTGCACTGAATGTAAACAAAAAGCTGTCAGGTTCACACAGTGGAGATGGTAGTTAGATTTGAATTCTTTAAAAATGCACAGTATTAATGGTTGATTACTAAACACCAGTCTGATAATAAACGCAGAGCTAACAATATATATACAGTAAATTGCTTTGAAAACCATGCAAGGGCAAATTCTAATCCTATCCAAATCAGAAAGCTCAACTTCTTCTACTTGAGGAAATAAATTTCCATTTGCCCTTTCATCAATTTAGATACCCTTTAAAGAAAGCAGTTCATTTCTGCATATCACAATAAGAATGGTTTATTTGGCCAGTTCTAATTACAAAGTATACTTGTTTTATTGGGCATTTGAATTAAATTTAGGCTGTTGTATAAACAAAACAAAAAAAAAAAAAACAAACAAAAAAAAAACACACTCTACAAGATGCATGGTTATTATGAAGCTCTGGACTGCTACCATTCAAATTATTCCATCCAAAAACTGTTCTAACGCCAGTGAATTCCATATCTGCATGCTGCCCGAGTGTAGTTTGCACATTCACCCAATGAATGTCTGGAATACAGAAAAAGCAAATGCATTTATCCCAAAGACACACATATTAGGCTAACTGGCAACTCTAGACTTATCTAATGTAAACTATAATGAACTAGTGTAACTCCTACAATTGGTTTTCACCACACACTCAATAGCCAGGTAGACTTTTACTCCCTGAAACACTGAACTTGATAAGTGGGTTTGAAAATAAATGAATGGATCGTTGAATTTACCAGATGCTACAGATTTCTGTCCCTTTCACTGTCAGAACCAGAACCACCCTTAACACAATTACCAGAGCATACGAAAAAAAAAAAACTCATAGACCCGTCCCACCTTGCACCTCTCCATCAGCGTCTTTCGTACTTTAAATGTGTTGATAATCAGCAAGCAGCCTGCTAGCGCATCCCCGACCCTTCACAGTTTTCTCAGCTCAAGTCTGTTTACCTGCGTGTCAGTTGCTTAGAGTTGTGTAGAGTGAGAAGTCAAGCAAAATGACACCTTTTATAAATACTATATCATTATTTGGAACACTTTCATTTCATGTGTTCCGTGTCTACAACGATCTATGCACAGTAAATACATCATTAAAACAGAAAACGTTTTTCATGTTTTAGTAATAATTGACAAAATGTAGACATGAAGTGTATAATGTGTGAAGCCTGAATTCCAAATATCAAAGAAACACTTTCACAAAAAGGTACAAATAACAGAACAAATGTGTTTCCATTCAAAAATAAGGGTGTGCAAAAAAATCGATTCGCAAAAGAATCGCAATTTTATCTCTACCTATTCAAAATCGATTCATACAGGACACAAAATCGATTCATATTTCCTATTTTATAACGGCGCGAGTTTAACTATTTTTCCGGATAGGAGTTTGTCAATCCTATAGATGGTGCTATGCCAGTTTCTGGTCAGATAGTAATCCTTGGTGTAAGAAGAAAGTGAGTGCGCGCACGCGCATGCATTTGATGGACGAGCCATGGAAAACGCAGTGGAAAAGAATATTCAACCTGCCCTGTCCTCAGTTAAGGCAGACGTTTGGGTACATTTTAGATTCTACAACATCAATGGCAAGAAAGAGGTTGATAAAACTCATGTCATATGCAAGCTTTATAAAGCTAAAATCAAATATTTTGGAAACACTACGAACCTCAGGACTCACATGGCACGTCATCATCCAGAGGATGCAAACGAAGTTCAGCCAAAAGTAAGAAACATTCCAGGAGACCAACGCACTCTGCATCAATGTTGCAAACTTCCAACCAACTCTGAACGGGCAAAGAAAATAACTCAATCCATAGCCCGTTTTATTTCCAAAGATCTGCGTCCCTACAGCGTTGTTGAAAACGAAGGCTCTCAGTACATGCTGAAAACAGTTGAGCCTAGATACACTATACCAAGCCTTTGGCTTTTTGCTGAAAAAATGATACCTCCGTTATAAGAAGAGACGAAGAAAAAAGTAGCGGAAGCGTTGAAGAAAGCAACAAGAGTAGCCTTAACATGCGATGCATGGACATCAAGGGCAGTCCAGTCGTATGTAACCTTTACCGCTCACTATATTACAAACAACAGCAATAAATGAAAGCCACACAGCCGCACATATAAAGGAGGAGAACATTCAGTCTGTCGCACAGGAATGGCAGCTCACAACCACTGACCTGGCAATTGTTACCAATAACGCTGCTAGCTGCTGCACAGCTGGAAAACTTTCAACACGTTAAATGTTTCGCACATACCATCAACCTCGCGACACAGAGAGCTCTGAAGCTGCTGTCTGTTTCACGTCTGCTGGGGAAAATTCGGAGAATTATCGGATTTTTTCCATCGCAGTGCCACCGCAAATCATGTCCAGAAACAGAAACTTCTGGAGCTAGCACCACACAAGTTGACAACGGACGTGGCTACACGATGGAATAGTGCGTTTGACACGATCGATAGATTCCTGGAGCAACAACCAGCCATTCGCGCTGCGCTTCTCTCTGCTGAGGTAAGAAAATGTGGAGCCAGCATTTGCACACTAGACAAAACAGACGTCGCCAACGCAGAAGAAGTTGCTGCAGCCCTCAAGCCATTAAAAGAGGCAACATACATAATATCTGAAGAAGCCACACCGACATTGTCTGCGATAGCCCCACTACATGCGCAGCTACTTCACGAAACAAAAGCAGGATTCTGTGGTGAAACAGCACTCGTCCGGGAAATCAAACAGGCAATTCACGAAGATCTGGCCAAGAGATACACGAGTGTGACAGAGAAACAATATGCTCCATATATCTTCAAGCCTGGATCCCAGGTTCAAAACACTGCCCTCTCTCTCTCAGGATGAGCAAAAGGACATACACTCTAAGGTGATTGCTGAAGCGGCAGCACTTGTGGTAATTTATTATATTCTTTAATAGTAAAAGTGAAAAACACTAGTTGCATGACAATATGCTATTAACAAAACCACATACAGAGTGTGTATGGTTGTGAAATTACCATTGACATGTAGCACTTTAAATGTACCACAATAATATCTAGTTATTGCTTAGTTTGTATTATATATATATATATATAAAATACACATACATACATATACACAATTAATAATAACACTGAATTTCTAATTGAAAGATAAAGGTTGGTTGATTGCGTATTTGTTTTCTTTTATGGTGCATTAATGCAGAATGAGGAGCCAGACATCCCAAATGAAGTGCTGGATGATGAAGGCCCCCCGTTCCCAAAAAAAGAAATACTTCCCTGCTGAATTTACTGGGCAAGACTTTCACTAATGTCAGAGTTGTTCCTAAATCTGCTGGCACCAGAGCTGAGGAAGAGATGAAGTATTTGGAAACTCCCTCATTGTCACTCTCAGAAGTGACAATGCCGTTACAGACTGGAATCAAATGTATGTTTTTATTCTAAACTAGTAAGAATACGAGCAGCTCACTTCTCATGACGGACACCTCCGGAATCGAACCCGTGAAGCTTTCATTACCAGTCAACAGCTGATACTGCTGCGCCACCGAAGCGGTCGTAGCAACTGTGTGTCAATGTCACACCCTAATGCGGGCTGTTTTTCTGCAGTTATATTTTCGAATGGAAGTGCATTTATTCTGTTATATTTGTACCTTTTGTGAAAGTGTTTCTTTGATATTTGGAATTCAGGCTTCACACATTATACACTTCATCTCTACATTTTGTCAATTATTACTAAAACATGAAAAACGTTCGTTTTAACGATGTGCTTACTGTGCATAGATCTTTGTAGACACAGAACACACATGAAATGCAAGTGTTCCAAATAACGATATAGTATTTATAAAAGGTGTCATTTTGCTGGACTTCTCACTCTATACAACTCTAAGCAAATGACACGCAGGTAAACAGACTTGAGCCGAGAAAACTGTGCGGGGTGGGAGATGCGATAGCAGGCTGCTTGCCGTTTGCAGCTTATCAACACATTTAAAGGACAAAAGAAGCTGATGGAGAGGTGCGAAGTGTTTTAAGGTGGGACGGAGCTACGAGTTTTTTCATAGGCTCTGATAATTCTAGTGTTAAACATCAGACAGACTTCAACTATTCAGGGCAAACAGATGACTGCATGAAAAATGGTCGTAGTTCTGGCCTGGTCACTTGCAAGAAACTATGGAAGGTAAGTGTATCTGGGTTTACTCACAAAAAAAGATAATTAAGCTAACTGCAAATAGTCCATTTGTTTTCAATGGTTCACAAAGTACCAGTTCACCAGCAAAAGAGAAACTGGCATGTTTGACACCTGGGCAGTATACAGAAATGTAGTGAAAAGCTACAACATAGGAATAATTGCTCACCAATCATAAGCAACATCACTGCAGTCTAAGTGCCAAAATCTGAAGGATATTGCTGGAGTATCTTCAGTGATAAATTTACACATCTCCTATTCGGGGGCGCACAAATGGACCTTCCAGAAGAAGCATGCACTTCTCTGCTTTCACTCTGATAAAATCTTTGCTGGTTTCACAATGAGACTAGTAGGAGCAATCATTTCCTCAACTTTCTTTACAGGCAAATTTGACTTTCCCTCCTGTCACATGGATTTATTCAGCAGAGGTTTACATTTGGGTATTTTTTTGGAGTAAACTGCAGAAATTAGGAAGACTTTCCTTTTAGATTTGTAGATTTGTGTTTAGGTACACTTTAAATTTACAATACTGTTTGTCACAACTGTTTTTCTTTAAAACAATGTCTAAACAAATGCAAATTCTCCCGATGCCCAGTGCTGCTTCCTCAAGTACCTCCCAATGTCATCATATACTTTAAGCAATTTTACAGGATGATTGCTTTTATAGAATAAAACATTTCAGGGTTCCCATTCCTGTCTCCATCCCCAGTTTATGGTGAAAAGCTTGATTTTGCTATTCATCTACATTTTTTCTTATTTACATGAATTAAATGGGCCAGAACAGACCAACCCTCCCAGCATCTCAGTGTACTTTCACACCTACTTAGACTGTGCGGATTTAAATTCTGTCGAGTTTGTAGTTTTGATTTTGTTTCTTTTACATTGATAATTTTCAAAACATTTTTTTCTCTTTTGGCATTTAGATGCAGAGCTACAGCTACAAGAAAACTCTGCCTCCCTCAAGCGTTGTGATTACTGTAACTGGGAGAAAAAAAAAAAGAAATGAAGCATTTATTAACATGCAGAGATGTATTATGTTGAACTTAACACTTCAGATGGCTATATATGATGCATGTGTTCCAAAATAGTGCAAGTTAATATCACATAGTATACAAAACAAAAAAAACAAAAAAAAAACTTTGTAATGAAGTAAATGTTAACGCTGTGTGTCATGCGGTATAGACGGGTGATGATACGGTCAATGTCAATACTAATTTGTGATATTCTGATCCATCAATGAATGCAATAACTCCATTTAGATATTTTACATCTGTAAGCTAAGCCCAAAATGTTGCATTTAGTCAAGGTTTTTTTTTTTTTTTTAATAAATCTGTGGAGTTAAGATGCAAGAAATAATCCGATATAAATTTAAATGAAAGCTGCTGGAGAGCTTGTAGCCATGTTAATACTGCAACCAAACCATCTAGCCTAGTGGTTCCCATACCTTGTCATGGGGACCCCCTTTGCTTGCAGGTTGTCACTACAAACAGTGATAATCTATAACAACTGATCTCATTTAATTAGCTGGTCATTTTTTTCTCTCTTCTCTTATTCTGATTCAGAAAAGCACAACAGTATGTTTTCCACATTTATAAAAGACACTCAGATATTTACTTTTTTCTAAAGATATAAATGTATAACTCTTTTGTTGTTTTCCTATTTTCCTGTGTATTTTGCTTCCTTCATTTAACCCTAATAGTGACAATTACCAACAAGCGGAGTAGACACCCAGGATGATGAAAGCTGCAACTACTTCAGAGTCAGACCCACTAATCAGTAAATCAATTAAATAACTAGAACACCCAGAAAAGCAGAATGAAAATTAGCATATACATTTTAACAAATCTACCAAACTTAGTTTTGTAATTTGTACATTGACTCCAAAACACAGAAACTGGGAAATAGTACTCAATTATGCTAGGAGCCCAATGAAAAATGGAAGTTGGCTGGAACAAAAACCTGCAGCCACAAGGAGTCCCCAGGACCAAGTTTGTGAACCACTAACCTATCCTATGCTACTCAATAATTCAAGTAGATCTTTCAAGTGTTAAATAGAAAGGATTTGTTTTAACAACCAAAAGCAAATATGCATTAAATGTAAAAATAAAATAAATGCTAGCTGATAAGTGATGCCTCAAGTTGCTTCAGAATAATAATAACAGTACACAGTGATAAAGGCAAACAAAAAAAGATGGGTTTTCTGAAAAGTATTTTCGGGACTATAGATATTAGTCAAATTCTGGTTCTCTGAAGAGCTCTTCTCTTAGGTGGTTAGTGTTGCTAACTTGCAGCTTCAAGAGCATGGATTCAAATCCTAGTCCAGATACACTCAGTACAAATTTTCTTCAGACATCCCAAATATGGCAACTGGCCTAACTTGCACAAGTATTACCGAATATAGTAACATTTGGACATAGCCTTGAAATGGTCGGGACAGGCCATGAGGAATGGTAGTCCTGTAAATGAATAAGGTGGATTGGAAAAATAAGTAAATAACTGAATCAAACGTTGTGTCTGCATTTTAAAGGTTCTTGAATACCTGAGATACATTAATTAATATGAACTGGACTACTCTGCAAGAAGTAAAAACAATTTGGGATATCAACAATTTATAAGCATCCGTGACTTAGAAACAGCCGAATTCAGAACTGGAAAACTAGCACATATGTTGTTTAAGAGGACAGCAACAAACCCAAAACAATGACGGCAGTTTCTTGCTGCCTTTGAGAAGTCACGCAACAAGATAGCCGTTTACTTATTTCTACTGTTTGTGAAAATTATTTCCAGGTTTATTTAAATAAAAAAAAAAAAAGGTTTAAGTAAAAGGCATTTGAAGACATAACAAAAGCGAATACTGAAACAATGTACAAAGATTAAAATGAAAAACGGGCTAGTAAAAAAATAATCCCTTTACAGGAAAATAAAATTCAACACTTACTAACCGCACATACTCGCCGCTTAAAATGTTGTTAAACTATGCATACTTGTTAGCACAAAATTTAGTAATCAAATGAACTATCATGCAAACTCTTCATACATATACACAAGTATGCTTACACTAAAGCGCACGACGTACAAAAATTAAACGAACTAATCGAGTTATTCTCGGTTTACAAGACAAAAGATCAATGTATACCAAATTTACCTCATGCAACATTACTCTTGATCAATTCCCTGAATCTGCACCCCAAATCATGCTAAATTAAAGTCAAATGCGTTCACCATATCTAACCAAAACATTTTAACCCAAAATATTTACTAAACTCACTCTGTTGTGGTTAGAACAGGCGTACCACGTTAATTAATTTGTTGAAATACTTAAAAATTTTGCCAAATAAAGTGGTGAAAATCGTAAATCCCAAACATGCTGGAGGGCGACATGCGCAGAAGCGCGCACTCTTCCGTCTGTTCGCGCATGCGTTTTATCAACGCTGTACCCAAAAATAACCTAATAAAAAGCCCGGAGGCTCCTTCTTAAGGATCGGGCACTGTCTGTGGTCAGAAATCCGTGCAGATTTATACGTAGTTTCTTTAAGCAGTATTATTCTAAACAACTGACCGAAACCATAGAGTGACGAACGCTACACGAACTGTATGTCACCATCTAGCAAATTCTCATTTCCCACCAAAGTAAACGTAGACGTTACTATCTAAGAATCGACATCTTTAGCCGATACATAACAGGGCAATTTTGTTAAAAAAAAAATGCGTTTCCAGAAGCACGACACCCATCCAAACATGTGCAACAAGCGCTCTAGCGGTAGTCTTGTACTTCCGTATTCAATACAGCCCGGATATGACGACACATGCTTGCCTTTTTCACACTAAATTAAATCAAACATTTTATCGTTTTACATTGCACCAAATAGTCAAAGGGAATGTAATGTTGATATGTGTCAACACATATCGTATCTGAATGACTTCGAACAAAAGCGGATCCAGCAGAATAGCGATTCGCAAAACTTTATCACCCGTTGCTTGTTCGCTAGCTTTCTCTATAAGCAGGATCACAGCCTTCAAATCAGAAACACGCTTTGCTGTAAACGCATCTCAGAAAATCTGTCAAACCTATGCCTGCAACTTCTGCTACTTTTTCACGGTTTACCGACTGCGAGTTCCGAGTTCCAACTTATTTGGCACGCTAGTCGAGTTAAGTAAGGCGAGAGCGCCGATCCAAACGCCCACCGGCGAGCACGTTTTCAACTGAATAAGCCGTTTTAACTCACAGCAGGTGGGAGGGCGACGTATGAAGTCTTCCATCTAGTGTTTAGCAGGTCTCGGCGGTGGATTTAAAATTCTGGAACAGATTTTGAAGTCACTTGCCAAAATGGCTGATACCCACGGTGCCCCTTCATTTTGAACACGGGTCTCTGCCAGTGAGGTCGAGAAATCAATCACACTACAGACAATCCGCACGATGAACACGCGGTGACAATACTACTGCTGACATTATCTGCATTTATGTGGAACGGATCTTCCGAAAACCCTCACCCCTCGAGAGGTTTCTCCTCATCCTCCTTGGTGTGTAAATAGAGATCTACATGGATATATATATCTATATGTACATACATACACACACTGTATCCTTAAGAGTAAGTGAAAACACGAACAATTTTAACACAAACCCAATAGTGCAACGTAGTGCCGCGTTACATACCTTGATACTTGATATCGATTTCTCGTAGCAGTGAAACATTCCTCTGAATGTCCAAAGGGAGAGACTCCACACATTCAAGGTAATCTTCCACGAAACTCACCAGTTGGCTTTTTTCTATATTCGCGTAAACCCCTAACATGTTTAAAGCAATGCATCAAGTTAAAGATCAGAGCGAACAAAAAAAACGAGCACTTAAGTTTCGCAGAAAAGGGGTGCTTGTATAGCTTCAATGCAGCTTCTCAATCAGACCTAACTGCAGTTCCACTTCAAACAAAACTATCTGTCCTGCGCATGCGCTCACACAGACCTTATAAGGCAATGCACCGCGTTTTTGCATTTTCCCGCAGCTTCCCTGACAAGGGGTTGGGTCTCTGCCCACAGGTCAAAGTTCACCTTCTTAAAGGGGAAGCAAGAAAAATAACTGAAGCGTACTAACAACTTAAGTTTTTCTGTAAGTCTACTAAATTGACATATTACACATCGGGTTATATTAAACTTCATATTATTACGATGCCACCCTCTGCCGGATTACATGACATTCATGGAACTGGACCAAGTGTAAACGTTCAGCAAATCAATAAACTTGCCATTAAAACTGTGATTTGTGAACATTTTTAAAGAAATACTTATTTACTACAAACACATGCAAAAAAGTAAACAGTGAGACACAACGCTACAATCGGATTTTTTTATATATAAGCTTTACTTACCATATTTACAAAATTATGGATATCGATTATTACGTAACATGCTCTCTAGCAAAATAAATAGCCATATATTAAGAAGTGAAAACAACTTGTTTCAGTAGTATTTTCTGTATTTTTGACGGATACTTCAAATAACATGCCGAGGTACAGCTGGAAATACATGTTAAAAGAGAATTAAATTATTATAGAGGAAGAAACCAAAATTTTAACTTTATTTTATGTTTTCGATATGTAACATCAATTCTAAATCCGTTTTCACCCGATAATTCAGTTTGCCCGCAAGTTTTGTTTGTGAGAAACTACGAAAATGCTGTGTTAAAACAGAGCAGTATATAATGGTTGACAATATCGCATAACACATCCTGTTTGCGAAAACAGGCAGTGTCTTTCAAACTGCAAAACATTTTAAAATTGAAAGGTCCTAAAATTAGTTTACTTCATTCAGTAAAAAAAAACTGACATTCTGGTAGTGAGCCCCGTTAAGTTGATGTAACTTACATTACCTGCGTTACTACAGGAATTGACAGCTTCCCGTCTGTTCTCAGCGGCTCGGTCATACTCGACTTCTTAGCCGGTTGTATTCTGAGCGTGCAGACTGGAGGTACGCTTCGCGCACGGCACTTTCTGCCACGGGTCCGGGGACTTTCCCCTAGGCGGAGAGGGACGAGAAACCAGGTTCTCAGCTTGTAGCCTAGACAGCAGGTCTTCAGAATGCCTTCCATTTCATACCTGCTTCTCATATTTATATAGGGCCAGAAAACGTCCACCTCCCTCGAAAGTGGTACTTTTTTATTTTTTTCTTATTGTTAGTTTCGGATCCATAATTAAACATTATTCAAAATGTTAGTTTTATCAATATGAATTAAATCTATCAAAAAACTACCGGAAGTTTAAATTGTATTGAAGTATCCTTACGAAGAGTCCGCAATCGCTTACTACCTTTTATGCAAATTAGGTAGCTTTTTTAAGCTGCTTTTAGCTTTTCATTGTGTATATTTTGAAATTACGCGCCCTAATATAGTAGCATATAATAAACAATACATAACACATTTAAAACTAAAACGTGGAAAAGTACACTGCGCTTCAAAAAGTGAAATTAAACAGTTTGATGCATCATGGGACATTTTAAAGGAGCATGCGCATTTACAATTCTACTTCACGCTGCCAAAATAGTAAGCTGTATAGTTATATCTTTATATAGGCATATCGGTTTGGTTCTTGCATTGCTCCCGATGTGTGGAGATAGGATCTCCACAATCCTTTACTTGATTTTCGACGGATATACAAATTTATAGAAATGTACGTTGTAAGGTACAATTTACCCACGCAATAAATAATGTTTATGATTAAAGAAACTTACATTAATAAGTGTGTTATGAAGGTATCTGTGCCCCGAGGAATTCAGTGTCCCTTCTGATTTTTTGTAATACTTGGTATTTAACGTGTGAATGGATAGTGCCAAAAGAAAGTTATTCGGCCATAGAGGGAAATTTGGCTTTTTACGGAAGCGCTTTAAATCAATAAATAAATGAATAAATAAATACACACATGCACTATAGTCTGTACACACACCAGAATGACTAAGAAGGAAGAAAAGTAAAAATAAAAGAAAGAAAAACTTCATACTTGACAGTCACAGGGAGGCATTATGCAGGCGTATTGTTGGTATAAAGGAGCCCCAGTAGCTAACTTAGTTTGAGGATTCTGGGGTGAAATATATATACAGTATTTCAGTATTGCTGTTGTTAAGAGTGCTCTGCATTTTTAGTTATTTTTGGTTTTCAATCTGATTAGATATGATGCTCCTGGGATAGACCGCAGCTGTAGCCTACAAACAATGAACCGCATAAATGGGTTTAAGAATGAATGAATTAATTTAAATTTTGGTTTTGGTTCAGTTCACTTTTAAATTGATCTGTTTTTGTTTTCTGGGTTTTACTATGAGTCAGGTTGATTTTTTTTATCAAATGATGTGTTGGAGTTTAGTCTACAAGGCTACCTTTTCAGTATCTGCCTCTGACTCACTATATGACCCTGAGTAACTCGTAAAGCCTTCCTCTGCTCCAGTTGCAAAAAATAAATTACAATTACATTGTCTCCTAGTGTTGTAAGAAGCCTTGGGTAAAAGTGTCAAATGATAGTTCAGAAAGCTACATCACAAATCTAAAAAGTCTTTAAAAAAATAAACAAATCACAATTATAATTATATTTTAATACTATAACGTGCATTATGCCAGCCTTACCACTGCACATACAAAAGAAAGCAAGCTGGGCAATGAAACCTTGAAAGAAAATGAATGGACATCATGCTTGCTAGACTACTGGCATTCTATCTGATAGTTTAAAGGCAATGCACCCATTATAAAACCTGACGTTCAGCCATTATATCAACATGGTTAAGCAACATCTCAAATGTTATTGGACCCGACATGGTGTCAAAAGTTGATATTAGGAGAATTGTATGAAGTACTGTAGCAGAGCATAACTAATTAAGCTTTTTGCTATGTCACTACCTTTACTCATTACTTCATATTGTGACTGATGTAGGGTGTTGGTACTTTATTGATTATTAATTTTGCCCATTTATTGAACTGGCGCTTCCTTACTTCCTAGACCATTGTCGGGCAACCGGTGCTGTGGAATTTTCTAGGGGCGCCGCGAAAACTTTTGTAAAATATTTAAAATTGCTAGTGTTTTTGAACTTTTGGTTGATTAAAAAGATAATGTTTAAAAAAAATATATGTTGGAAAAACAGATAACGGAACACTTACAGAAATGAAGTCTAAGAAACGCGAGAGACTTCAAATGATCGGCAAGGAAATGCGCGTCTGTCTTTCGAAAATTGATCCTCGCATCAATCTCATATGTACTGAAAAACAATCTCAACGTTCACATTAATTAAATTTATGATTTATCATTTGATTCCTTTATTAATAAAATGTCTTTCAAACTTGTAAAATTAACTGTTTTTATTGGCGATTGTCCATAGATTGTGTCGTCACGACTTTATTTATGGGCAGTCCCTCAGGTGCGCCGCGAAAGAAAATTTTTGGACTTAGTGCGCCGCAACTAGAAAAAGGTTGCCTTTCACTGTCCTAGACGGTTGAAGTCCCGGATGCCTGGAGCATCTTCTCAGACAGAGTTCCTTCCTCATAAAAGAAGCTCATCTCATTTTATATTCTCCCATTTGACCAGATGGGCTTTAATTTCACCTTCTCTGTGACCTTAAGAAGGTTTAGTCTTTTACCTGGTGTATGTTTTGCATGATAAGAGAGCAAAAACAGGTTATGTTCCATCTGGAGCTCACATCTCTCTTTTCAGTTGTTACATCCCAGCACATTTCAGTTGAGGAGTGAACTATGAAAATATTAACTCACTCCTATTGATGTTCTCTCATTTGTTTTCGGTAGTGGGAAGGTACTTTGAATAAAGCTGTTACACTATGCATTATAATTGTAACAATTAAAGTTTTCTTAACTATAAGGTGTGTATTGCAATTAAGCTTTGAAGGCAAAATATATAAATATGTTAAAACATAATTAGGAAGGGATCACAATAAACATAAAAATAACAATGTTTATTGGTAGCTGAAAATGAGAAATTCTGGTAGCTGGAAAAGACAATTCTATGAAGAGGGACCTTGTTATTTGAAGTATTGAAGGAAAGGATTTTATAACACAATTAGAAATGAAGAAGACACTTGAAAAATATATTGGGTATGCATTAATCTCTAAGATTATTTCTTAGAGTAAAAGCTGTTATGAATAATGTATTTAATAAAATGCCTCTTATTAAACAGGTACAGTTTAGAAGGTTTTGAGGTTTATAAGCACAGGGTTTTAAATCCTGTCTTTCTTTTTGTCTCCATGAATATGTACATTCTTCCCATATCTGGTTAAGTTTTGTTCAGCATACTCCAGGCTTCCTTCCATTTTCGAAATATATTACATGTTTTCTGACTGCAGATGCTATAATGGCCCAGTGTGAGTGAACATGCCCTATGATGGACTAACATCCCATCCAGGATCGGTTCTTCTTCAGCTAGGCTCTGGCTACCATAATCCTATGTATGAATAAAAGGGTTTAAAAATAGATGGAAGATAAAGTTTAGATCCATATTTACATGAAAGTGTCTAGGTCAATTGATTACTAGTCCTGCATTGGTGTAACTACTGACTCTTCCTAATTTACAAATTAACTTACAAGTGAAAAACAATTTATCTGATAGCTCTTGTCAAGGAATTCAAAGACACATTACATTAAAATGTAAAAATAACTATACATTTAAATTGAAGTCATTTAAATTTCATTTAAAAGGATTTTATTAGGAATAATTCAATAATATTTCAGTATAGGTTAAGTTATGTTTTGTAGCATTCACTATCTGAGAAAGGAATTTGCAGCAAATATTTACAAAGATTTTTCTGCAGATGCAATAACATAATCTAAAAAAAAATGAAACAATTATAATTACTATTCACAAAAATAACATTGAATTTTGATAGTGCATTATAATAATTAGATTAGTGTTATGGTACAGCCTCCACTCACACCCATTTTGTGAATTAGAGCTCCAAACACCTATAATAAAGATATTCCCAACACTGTTCCTTGTGAGTCTTGGGAATCAAAATGTACAACCTGATTATAACATACTAAAATTTTTATAAAAAGGGGTGGCTACTGTCACACAGGAGGCAATTGACTTTGTTCCTAATCTGCCTGTCGTGAGACACAGTTTGAGATGTCTGCTGCAAACAATACTTCTGGTACTAATATTCATTTTGTTGTTGGGACAGTTTTGTTCCATTTAGTATCAAGTCTCCCAATCCAACATATAAAACACATGTAATAATAGATAAAGGACTCATTAAAACAGAAGTATTGTAGTTTTATCTACTTTAGAACAATGTAGCTTCTTTGGAAGTACACATATTTTTGCTTCTTCTTCATTATTTAATCTATGTTTGATTTAAGGACATGTCATACTCTGACAGACTCAGGGAATTAAACCTGTTTAACTCCAGCAGAAGAGATGACGTGGAGTCCTAATCCAGGTCTTCAAAATCCTCAAAGGCATTGATATAGTAAATCCAGCAGCAATCTTTCAAATTAAGGGTGTACTCCAGGACACCAGTGAAAATCAAGGGTAAGTGCTTTTAAGACTGGAGACAGGAAGCACTTCTTTATACAAATACTTGTGGAAATCTGGAACAAACTACTGAGGCGTGTCATTGAAACAGAAACCTTGACAACCTTATAAGAAAAATCTGGATGTGATATTGGGAAAGTTCAGCTAATTAGCTAAACAAATGAACTTGATGGACTAAGTAGTTTCCTCTTGTCAAAATTTCTTTATGTTCTAAAGGTTATAGTGTTCAACCAGAGCCTTTTCACATGTTGCCTTGTTAATGATGTTTAGAGAGGAGAGGGATGTGAATGTTTGAATTGCCATATCCTATATTTGCAGAACTATTTAGCTGTATAAATGAAAGTTTATATCACTTAGCCAAAATGGTGACATTAAGCCCCTCATCAATTTCCCTATTTTGTAAACACTGATAGAGTCACTGGAAAAGTTTAGAATACAGCAGGTTTTGGGTGAATCTTGACAAATATCCGTATACAATAGCATTTGATGAGGAGATGGAGAGGCCGATGTGATCTAATCTAATAAGGAACCATATCAAATCAGCTCTTTGTATTCTGTGAATTACTAATTGCAGTATACTAGTACAGACAGAAAGTATTAGTTAGTTTCTATGGTAATACTTCACCATTGACACTCTCAACTTGTAATCTTTAAAGTGACCTTTGAACATGCTTGATATTGCCTTGAGTGTTCAATCTACTTTAACCTTTTTGACTGACTGCATAATACTATTTGTTCTGTCTTACATTCTTTTTCTCTCCTGCTTGGCAATGGATATATCACTCAGGATATAACAGGTGTGCTGTCTTGTAAATTTTAATGATGCTTTAAAACATGTGAAATTTTAAACTATACTGTAAATAAATTACATTGATTACAATCAATACTAAAAAAAGAACCAACAGGAACAAGAATCATAAATAATCATTCCAATTATTTTGAATTAATGAATTTTGAACCTTTGAAATGTGGTTGTTATTGTAATCTGTTTAGGAGGCAAATTCTATAATACAAAGTCAGCACTGTCAAATTGTCACCATAGATCTTTTTTGAACCTTGAGGTAGGGAGAAAATGGATAGAGTTTGCAAGCCTTTAAGTTATTGTTGTAATAAGAAGGATTTAGAAGGTGATTCAGTGTGTTTGTGGGTGTTCTGCTGGACTGAAGTGATGCAGCCCTGTTCATGGACTCCAGCGAGTATCCAAGCAACAATAAGAGATAGTCAGAGGAGATCACAGTTAGGCATCATTTCCAAAAAGGAAAAGACCTAGTTTATTGAAAAAGCTTGATTTTCAAGAAGTTTGTCTTATTTAGAACAGTATCAAGGTTATGGGCAGGAGATGCAGTAGGTGGATGAGTCTGAGTCCAGGATAATGTGTGATGCACTACACAAAAAAGGTCTTGTTTTTATCAGAAATTCTAGTAAGGGTTCAGCTGGAGAATGTGTTATCTGTTTAATTTTTCAGTGTTTATGAATGAGGTAATTATTTTAAGGAAGGAGATTTTAATAATGCATTTAGACGTAAGTTAGTTGAGGCCGACCATGAAAACATTCCATGTGGTAGAATGTACAAAATGAAGTGGGGAGGTGGAACAAAAACATCACATAATAATTTAACAGTGTGCGATATAATGTTATGAACAGAAATATACTTTTCAGTCTGTTTGGACCAAAACAATACATTGCATTGCATTTCAATACACCTAGACACTCAGGAAAATATATGAAATAGGATGTATTAACTCTTTATGTGTAAGTGAAAGTATTGTCAAAGCTTGTACTGATACATGCGTAAATGTGAGACTCATTTACAGTGGTATGCAAAGCTAAAGTGGAAACTGCAGAAGTAGAACAGAACCTGGACTTACTTTGGAAATGTTTCAACTAGGGAAAAGGACATCTACAGTTAAAGTGCAAAGTTACTTTTTGAGGTTTGCTGTCTATTCAAGATTATAACCTTCCACAGCAAGGGAACTTAGACACCCAATTACTGCACCCAATTATTTCAGTACTGATTCACATAAGATGGGAGATGACTTGGACACAATCCAGTTTTGGATAGACTACCAAGGCACACACATGCACACCCTATGCCAGAGCAGTACAAAGGTGCTGATTAACCTGATGTGCATCTTTGAGATGTATAAAAAATAATGTTAATGGAACGAAAAACGTATTTGCACATAAGAAGATAACATTTATATTTAATTGAGACAGGTGATCCCAGTATAAAAAGCTAATTCTACATAAATGTTGCTTCATATGGCAAAGGCACATCAAACGATTCAATAATGCATGGAAAAAATGAGAAGATACTTTTCCTGTGTATGGAAAAATACTTAATTATGTTTGGTAGAATAACTTCCATTGGTGGCATAGGAATTGCCCGTGTGTTTACTGCAGCTTTTTAAAGAAAATGAAATCATATAATAGTATATTGTGCACTAACTGTAATCATGATTTTATCCACCTGTTCAAAATTTTCAAAAAACACGTTTGTCAGCCTGATGGATTAATTCTATTTATAATAATGAATGCATTTACAATTTCAATATGTACCAGATAATAAGTCATACAAGCATAGTTTTCATACTATTTATAACAAACCAATTATGTCACCATTTGGCAGGGATCCTCAAACTCCAAACTGGGAGGTCACAGTTGTTGCAATTTTTTTGTTCCAACCCAGTTGCTTAATTAGAAGTCAATTATTGCCTGTGAAGCAACTACTGCTCAGCCCTTAATTGCTTTCTTTAGTGTTAAACAGCTGCTTTCATTGTTTTAATTGTTTCTTGTTTTTCTAACCAGCTGCCAATTATAGTAACAATGAGATGAAAGTGAAAAAGGAGCCAGCAGTAAGCCATCTCTACTGGACCCAGGTCACTCATCACAAATGTGTTTAAATAAAATATTTAGAAGAAAAAAGTGAAGGACTGAGAATTGATATTATATTTATATAATGACAAAGTCTGAGAAGCTGGATTTAATTTAATGCGATCGAGACAGGGAGCACCAGTGAAGAAACATTAGTAAAGGTGTAAGACACACACTGACAAAGTCGATTTCAACAACTGAAATTATAAAACCAGATAGGAGGTGACAAAGGCACCTAGAAAACAATGAGTCTGAGAAGCAAGCTTTATGGGAACATTGAGTAAAAAGAAGAAAGAAAAAGATGAAAGCCACTGAAGGTTGTGGTAAAATAAGCCACAAGAAAATGCTCAAAAAGAGTTGGTGAATGTCCCCTTGTATCGTCCGATGAACAAAGATGAAAAATTAGGTCAAAATAATCAAAAATTTGATCACAGAAGACAAAGTACATTTGTTTTTATGGTGTTTTTATATGCAATCAAACAAAATGGTGGTAGGAAGTGACATGACGGAAATTACATCATCTGGAATTGCTGGACGTGAGGTCATCGGAAATGGCCAGAAGTAAAGCCATTATGCCAGAGCTGGAAGTGCTGTCACTGGGATTTGTCCAGAAGCGACGTCGCTGTGCAGGAACCGGAAGTAACATCACAGATGTTGTGTGTGGTGATGTTGCAGCCATTTTGTGAACCCGGAAGTAAGGTAAGTGAATTCTTATTTTTCTTTGTTTCTGAAGGCAAAGAGAAAGAGACATCAGTGCACATAACCAACCCCTCACCTCGCGAAGTGACACTCCCCTTAGGACTTGATGGCTGCTTCCTAATCGTGCGTGTGTGACAAGGTACATGTAGAACAAGAGATAGCAAATATTTAAAAATTATTCTATTACCTGTATTCTATTATTATTCTTCAACAGGTACTATCTATCTATCTATCTATCTATCTATCTATCTATCTATCTATCTATCTATCTATCTATCTATCTATCTATCTATCTATATATTGATGAGCTGGAGTTTGGAGGGTGTTATTCATATAATCTTATTTATGATGTACATGTTCTTGTTTTCAAGCCACACATTTGCAAAACAAAGAAACTGATGAAGAGGTGCAAAGGAATTTAAGGTGGCCCAGCATTGCGACTTTTTTCGTAGGCTTCGGGAATTCTAGTGCTAACCTCAAAGCAACCATTGTCGAGATACACCCCAGAGTCCAGAAGGGGATGAATCTTCACCCGCCAAGGCGATAGAGACCCTAAAATTATCTTTCCTTAAGGTTTTAGAGGGGACCTGAGAGCAACATTCCTTGGCCAAGCTGCCAGAGATGTCAGCAACTCAAGCGTATGGTGGCTGACAGGAGGGGCAGTAGTCTGCTCCAGGGAAAGGAGAGGTCAGGCATGAGGCTGGGGCTGAGGTTAGAAGCAGCGGCAATTGCTTGGTTAATGAGGCTGGGAGGGTTGCAGAGGAGTAGGAGCAAGACTAGGGTAGCCACTCTGCCACCAAGGTGACTTAGGCTCCTTCTAATCTGCGGGCTAAATTGATCAGTGAGTTGAATTTGTTCTGGAGTCTCCATGGAACCATCTTTGCATAATGTGCAGCAGGTCCTGCAGCTGTCCTCAGATGGAGTGATTAGGGTCTATCTGCCACAGCTGGAACTTATGCCTTTTGGCTAGAGAGCTCATAACAGTATGAAGAAGAACCTGCTGCTTTAGAATATCATAATCATCAAGTCTCTCAAGAGGGAGGTTTTGCAGAACCTGCAGGGCAACTCCAGACAAAAAATGGGCAATGATGGCAGCCCAGCGCTGTCTGTCTCAGTGCATCAACATGGCCATTCGCTCAGAGCAGAAGAGGAAACTCTCAGGGTCATCTTTAAGGGCAATTTTCACAAGCATGTCTCTGGAAAGAACAGCGAGAGGAGCTGGTACGTCCTCTGGGTCAGGTGGAAGGGGAATATGCTGAGTCTCCTGAGCATCCATTTGCTTAACACTTCACTTCTTATACAACTTGTCAAGCTTGGGTCACAGAGTTACACAGGAGACTGGTAAAAGGAACCAGGTTTCCAAGGAACAAAATCTTTATTGCTGAAGTGGCAGCTAATACTATCTTTTCCTTCTCTCCCCATAACATTGAGAACCCACCCCCTGAGGACTCCTGACTCCACCCAATGAGGGCACTTGACTCTGCCCCTTCCTAGCACAAGAAATAAAGCTGCTGGATTCCTGGAAGATGGCATCTTTTGACCTAAGTAAGCTGCCAGTTGTTGGAATTCCGATCAGACTGCTTTACTTTAATTTTTCTGGGAGCCCAAACCTAGGGTTACATTAATCGCATTGATGGGCACTGCTTTGTTTCGTTGATTGTTGTGACTAAACAGGATGATCTGGTTGGTGCCCCAAATTATCATATGACTGTCTGTCATTTCTTCATGCAGTTACTATATATATATATATATATATATATATACAGATCTATATCATTGAATATAGAGACAAAACAGGAAAATATGCTTGTTGCACCAAAGTATAAAA
>JANRMT010062821.1:11832330-11905300 GCA_026402145.1 Polypterus bichir lapradei | reverse complement strand
TATATATATATATATATATATATATATATATATATATATATATATATTGTGACGGACAGCCGGGTCCCATGCCCGGCCGGGACGCCTCTGCTACATACGTCCCGGGGGAGCCATCAGGGACATTGCAGTACCTTCCCCGGGGCGCTTGGGGGCAGCCTCCCTGGCTGTGGATCCCTCCTCAATCTCCCCCGTGGCTCCATGGGACATGGAGTCCACCACAGCAGCCCGGTTGGGAGATGGAGTGGCCGCTAGGGGGTGCTGCGGACGACCAGCCACCACGCTGGACAGTTTATCAGCCCCACCCGGAGGTGCAATTAAGACCAGCTGGTCAGGCACCTGGAACACTTCCGGGTGGGGTATAAAAGGGCGTGCCTCCCAGCAATCCGGGCCAGAATCGGGAGGAAGAGGACGAGGTTGCCTGGGAGGAGTGGTGGTGCCAGGAAGTGTTTTGGTTTGTGTGGGGTTTTTTGTGCTTGGACTGTGTTGGGCCTGTGGGACACGGGGAAGACGTGTGCCCACGGCTGAAGAAGAAACAATAAAACCCATTGAGTGTGAACACGTGCCTCTGTGTGGTCTGTGCCGGGTCGGGCGCTATATAGCGCCTTATCACAATATATATGCCAGCAACACTCATGACAATGACAAAACAATTACATTGTCAATCATGTTACGTTTTTATTAAAATGTTTCCTTTTCTTTTTACTTCTCCGCTGCCAAGCGCGGGTATTTTGCTATATATATATATATATATATATATATATATATATATAGATATAGATAGATATGACAACAACACTCATATCAATGACAAAACAATTACATTAACAATCAAGTTACGTTATTTTTTAAATTTTTCCTTTTCTTTTTCATAACTTCTTTAACACAGTACTTCTCCGCTGCGAAGCGCGGGTATTCTGCTAGTAGTTAATAAAATGGAAATAAATTGTAGAGGTAATGAAAATTAACCCTTGTTTTAAATGTCTTCTTAATTTAATGGGTGACACCTAAAACTATGATCTTCTTATATAATACACTACCGTGGCTGTTCGTTTGTCTGTCTAGGATTTTAAATCACCTGTAGCTCGCAAACCGTTTGACCTATTGACCTGAAATTTGGTACACATATACTACGTGATGTCTACACTTTTGGGATGATGATTTTTATTCGTCTTTTTATTTTTATTTTATTTTATTGTAGTATCAACTCTCGGCAGCAGGCAGCAGGGCGGCCATGCGGCACGTGTACGGGTGCCGTTCTCATCCCTACCACCTTCGCACGTCACTTCCTCTACCTCTTCATATCTTTAATCATTCTTGAGGCAGATTGAAAACTTAAGTGTCATCTTAAACGTACTAAGTAATTGCAACACAAAAACTGACTTAATCAGTTTTAACGCAAAAAGATGGCGACGAAAGAAGAGAAGAAGCGGGCTGCTTCTTGTGGAGAAAAGAAGAGCTGCTGAGGAAGCAGCAAGCGCATCAACCACTGAGCACACGAATGCTAAACGTACAGAGAAAGAGTATGAAAACCATAAGTGTATTCACTGCACGTTATCTTGCAGTCCGCGGTTACTGGTTGGAAAATAATACAATTGTAGGCACTGAAAAAGCAAAGCCTAATGAAACATTTTTAAAAGAGGAATTGAAAATAAGGATTATTATATTCAAGCAGGATAAGATGGAGTATCCTATTGAAAAGTTTTGTATTTAGATTTATATAGAGACTAATCAGAAGGATAGTTAGGATCATTACAAAGGTCTTTGTGCAATACAGTAATCCCTCCTCGATCGCGGGGATTCCAGAACCCCCCGCGATAGTTGAAAATCCGCGAAGTAGAAACCATATGTTTGTATGGTTATTTTTATATATTTTAAGCCTTTAGAAACTCTCCCACACTGTTTATAAATATTCTCTGCACAGTTATACAGTAAACCCTTGTTTATCGCAGTTAATCCGCTCCAGACAGATAAATTAATTTCCACAAAGTAGGATTCTTTATTTATAAATCTAATATTTTCACAGTTAGAGCATTGAAAACCTGTTTACGACCTTCTAAATACGTTTTTGAACATTATTAGAGCCCTCTAGACATGAAATAACACCTTTTAGTCAAAAGTTTAAACTGTGCTCCATGACAAGACAGAGATGACAGTTCTTTCTCACAATTAAAAGAATGCAAACATATCTTCCTCTTCAAAGGAGTGCGCATAGCAGAGAATGTCAGAGAGAGAGAGAAAAGTAAACAATCAAAAATCTATAGGGCTGTTGGGCTTTTATGTATGCGAAGCACCGGGATAAAGCGGCCACAATGAAGGGATCAATGTGAAGGTAGTCTTTCAGCATTTTCTAGAGGAGCGTCTGTATCTTCTAAGCAAACAGCCACTGTGCAAACAGCCCCTCTGCTCACACCCCCTCCGTCAGGAGCAGAGAATGTCAGAGAGAGTGAGAGAGACAGAGAAAAGCAAACAATCAAAAATCAATACGGGCTGTTAGAGCTTTTAAGTGTGCGAAGCACCGCGCGGGAAGCATATCGTATATCATTGAGGAGTTTTATTTAATACGTAATACGTACTCTGATTGGGTAGCTTCTCAGCCATCCGCCAATAGCGTCCCTTGTATGAAATCAACTGGGCAAACAAATTGAGGAAGCACGTACCATAAATTAAAAGACCCATTGTCCGCAGAAATCCGCGAACCAGCGAAAAATCCGTGATATATATTTAGATATGCTTACATTTAAAATCTGCGATGGAGTGAAGCCACGAAAGTCGAAGCGCGATATAACGAGGGATCACTGTACACTGTTATATCACTGCCAAAACCGAAATTTGTAGTCGAGTTTAACTGCTTAAAGGTTAGCCTGTTCAATGTCTCTGTTTTTCATGGATGTTTTACAGATCATTGTACAGCATTGTATAGTTGTATGGAATTTACATCCTTAATGTCACAAAGTACAGGCAGATTCTCATCCATTAACACGGCAGTACTATCCAGAAAGCATCTTATCAATCATTCACCTTCATTCTGCAGTAAATTACCTAAATACACAGTCAAGGACAAAATGGGCTATCCTCAGCAAAAAGAGGAACAAGGAGCTTTGCAATAGTTGGCCTGACTGCTGAGTCCTGATCTTAACATCATCAAGGCTGTCTGGGATTACCTAGAGAGACAGAAGCAAGAGAGACATCACAATATACAGAAGAAGAATAACATGTTCTTCAACATGCTTGGCACCAACTGCCAGACAATCTTCTTCTAAAACCAAAGGACAGTGAACCTAACAGCTGAAATCAAACCAATCACCAGGACCAGAAAATATTTACCCTCGACTTCTTAAGGAGGCTAGCAAGTACATATATAAACCCTTGACACATATTTTTAGGAAGTCACTGTGCACTGGAGAGATTCCAAAGGATTGAAAAATGGCAAATATCATCCCATTATATAAAAAGGGTGACAGGGCAGATCCAAGCAAACTATAGGCCATTAAGCTTAATGTGTATCACAGGAAAATTAATGGAAGGAATTATTAAGGATAAGATTGAGCAACACCTGGCAAGGACAGGAGTTATTCTGAACAGTCAGCATGGGATCAGAAGAGGGAAGTCATGTTTTATTAACATGCTGGAATTCTATGAGGAGGCAACAAAATGATACAATCAAAGTGGAGCATATGATATTATTTATCTTGACTTTCAGAAAGTATTTGATAAGGTGCCACATGAGAGGTTGGGCATCAGATTAAAAGAAGTGGGAGTTCAGGGTGATGTTTTTAGATGGGTACAGAATTGGATCAGACACAGGAAGCATAGGGTGATGGTGCGAGGAACCTCATCAGAACTGGCCGATGTTAAGAGTGGTGTTCCACAGGGGTCAGTGCTACAGTCACTGCTATTTTTAATATATATAAATGATTTAGATAGGAATATAAGTAACAAGCTGGTTAAGTTTGCAGATGATACCAACATAGGTGGGTTAGCAGATAATTTGGAATCCATTATATCATTACAGAAGGACTTGGAAAGCATACAGGCTTGGGCAGATTTGTGGCAGATGAAATTTAATGTCAGTAAATGTAAAGTATTACACATAGGAAGTAAAAATGTTAGTTTTGAATACACAATGGGTGGTCAGAAAATCGAGAGTACACCTTATGAGAAGA
Source organism: Polypterus bichir lapradei (assembly GCA_026402145.1). Classification (NCBI taxonomy): domain Eukaryota; kingdom Metazoa; phylum Chordata; class Cladistia; order Polypteriformes; family Polypteridae; genus Polypterus; species Polypterus bichir. The sequence continues at coordinate 11,901,137 of JANRMT010062821.1, read as the reverse complement.
ATTTAGGAGTCATAGTGGACTCTAAGCTATCGACTTCCCGACAGTGTTCAGAAGCCATTAAAAAGGCTAACAGAATGTTAGGTTATATAGCACGATCTGTGGAGTACAAGTCCAAGGAGGTTATGCTCAACCTTTATAATGCACTGGTTAAGGTCTCATCTGGAGTACTGTGTGTAGTTTTGGTCTCCAGGCTACAAAAAGGACATAGCAGCACTAGAAAGGGTCCAGAGAAGAGTGACTAGGCTGATTCCAGGGCTACAGGGGTTGAATTATGAGGAAAGATTAAGAGAGTTGAGCCTATACACTTTAAGCAAAAGAAGATTAAGAGGTGACATGATTAAAGTGTTTAAAATTATGAAGGGAATTAGTACAATGGATTGAGACTGTTATTTTAAAATGAGTTCATCAAGAACACAGGGACACAGCTGGAAACTTGTTAAGGGTAAATTTCGCACAAACATTAAGAAGTTTTTCTTTACACAAAGAACGATAGACACTTAGAATAAGCTACCAAGTAGTGTGGTAGACAGCAAGACGTTAGGGACTTTTAAAACTTGATGTTTTTTTGGAAGAAATAAGTGCATAGGACTGGCGAGCTTTGTTGGGCTGAATGGCCTGTTCTCGTCTAGAGAAAGAGTGTTCTAAATCACTAGACATATGGAACATAACATTAAATACATAGATGCATAGAAACTAAATGACCAAGAATCTTAAAATAAACAAAAGAATCGAAAATGAACAAAAAGAACATAATAATGGTATTTGAAACCCAGCTGTGGGCAATCCACGTTAAAACATAACAATTACTTTTTCTGAGTAACTGCATGACAGACGGACAGACGTTATTATTGACGTTATAAAAAGATAAGTGTCTGTGTGTCTATGTGTCCATGTTATCACTATGTTTACCTATCCAACAGATGCCGCATCTCAAACATTTGTAGTAACAGAACTGATGTAGTTTTAAAGTGACTTTGCTATGTTACATCCAAAGTGTTCTCATGGCTTATATTTATTGTCCTTTTTAAATTTTTATCTTTCATGTATAGATGTTATTTCTATTAGATTTAGATTAGATTTCCTTTCTGTTATTAGATTTTGCTTGGGAATAGAGTATTGAGACTTGTTTGCTTTTGATTGTCTTTTAGGCAAATCCTTTTTTGCTATTTTTGATCATTTTGCCTTATATTTCTATTTGTGTTAATAAAGCATCATTTATAAAATTTAATGTTTTACTTGTCTCTGCAAGTCAGAGCTTTACAGTTCTCTCTCTCTTGTAAGACATTTTATATATTTTGAGATTTCATTTTTTTTTAACTTTTAAAGCCAGCGCCTCATTTTCGGAACTGTGTAGACTGAAGCAAGCATTAGTTGGCTACTGGATGTTTTTTGGGTGATCCACTTCTGTGCAGGCCAATGAAGATGCTGGCCCATCATTATTTTTCAAAACATTTTTTGTGTCTAAGACATCAGCACAATACTATTTATACATAGTAGTCATCCTTCATGTTGGTTATGTGTCTACCTGCTATTCCTAATGCTAACAAATGTAATTACCCTTTGATTGTTAGTCTGCCCAGAATGTTTTTTTTTCTTGTCAGTCAATTATAAATTGAGACTAACTCTGACCTTTGATGTTTACTCTGGCAAATACTATGATAATTAATAATTCTAAAATGGGCAGTGTGAGTGAGTGTGAGTATATTTGTATTGAACTGGCATCTTTTCCAGGGTCAATTTCTGACCTGTGCTTAGTACTTCCAGTATACACTCCAGCTCCATTTACATCGGTGACCTGGGGTTATAATAAGGACACTGTTTCTCTTAGTGTTGTCAAAAGTGTCTAAACAAAGTCGGTGTCTGGAAGGGCACCCAGCGTTAAGAATTTCTGCTACAGTTACCCCTTGATAAGGAGATACTAAGATGAGAATTGAAAAGTATGGGCAGGAAAAAAACCTTATTTGTGATAGACATAGACCAGATGTACTATGTGATGGCCTGTTTGATAGCAAGGGAGATGAAGATGAAATAGTAACTAATAAGTGTGAAAGAGTAGTTTAAGGATTCTGAGTTGGAATATTGGGATTGTGACTGGAAAATTAGATTAAGAGGCGGAAGTAATACTTGGAGAGCAGCAGTGTGCTGTGCGTACAGTAGTAGATGAGGTGGAAAGGAGAAAGTATGAGGGTGTAAGTTTTTTTCTGATAAGGGAGAAGTAATGGTAATACTGGTTTTGGTGTATTTGTATATAAAAAATCAGCAATGTGTTGTATTTTGTGATAGGTGGCCATGGCCCTTACCTGGCCAGGGCACCTCTACTATGGAAGAACAGGGGAGGTAGTGTGGACAGAATACTACCTCCCCCGAAACACTAGATGGCAGCTCCCCAGGGTGGCAGCTGTATCTCAGACTCCCACAGGGCTTCATGGGAGATGGAGTCTGATACAGCCTGGTTGGGATCCGGGGGCACTGCAGCTGTTCCTGAGCCAATGTGGGAGGTTCTTCCGCCACATCAGGAAGTGCTGCCGGAAGTAGGGCAACAAGCACCTGAAGCACTTCCGGGTGCCTTATATAAGGGACCAGTGGACATTACTCAGTGAACCAGAGTCAGGTGGAAGGTGAACGAAGCTTGACGAGGAGGAGTGGAGGAGTAAAGAGAGTAGAAAAGGAAGTATTGTGCTATTGTGCTTGTGTGACTGAGTTGTGCCAGTGGGCATTTCCCACATGGAGAAGCAGAAAAAAGTAACTTTATTTTATCAGTGTGCCTCTAGCGTCTGTCTGTGTTGGGTTGGTTGGGTGGCTGGCACGCCCTCTAGAGCTGTTACAAGGTGAAGAGGGTAAGTGAATGTGCTGTAGGTGATTTTTCATAAATGACTGATAAATGTCATCTTGACATATGCCCCACAGCTTGGCAGTGGAGATGAAGAGAATGGTGAGGTTTTTTTTATGACAGGTTGATAAAGGTGACATCTGTGGTGTCTTAGGGGAAAGTGAATATAATAAATTGTATCTTGAATAGGCATGTTGGACAATTATAATGAAGCCCATGGGGATTTTAGCTTTGGTAGCAGGAATGTTGAAAGGGAGAGGAGAGTGATGATGTGATGGAAATGGTTGCGTGCAACCATCATGAGATGGAGTTTATTTTAAAATTTTTAGTTCCTCTGTTGCTTCTAGAAATAAATTAAACTTTTTTTCAAGTGTTTTGAGTTCAAGGTATCTGGTCATTACATTGTTTTTTGTATTTGACAACTTTTTAATTATGTTTAACTCTTTCAGGGTTAATGTCGACTTTTGTCAAAAGGAGGAGTTGATGATGGTAATCGACTGTAAACTGTGACAAAACCCACCATTACGTTTTAGTTGGATTCTCGTTGCTTGAAGGAAAGTTAGATTCATTAGTTTGACCAAGATTTCCTGCACTTGCGTGAGTAGTACGGCAAAAATGGCAATGACATCTGGTGATAGATTAAAGTGAATGCGTAAAGCAAAATACTCCGTGTACGACATTTTGCCTATTATATCTGAACGGGACTATGACTTGTCAGATTGGTCCCCAAGCTAATTGTTGTACTGCCAATGTTAGCCAGGGAGGACTACCACTTAATAATGATAAGCGGTAGAAACCAGATTGCAATGCACTGCAACCGTGTCCCAGCTACACAAAGACAGCCTGGCTGCAAACCTTCCACACATTCTTGCCAAACTGGCAGCCACAGCATGCAGCAACATACATTTTATGTTGATTTCTGTGTGACACCATTGCTTGGAAAAAATATTCAGCCCTCAAAGAGTTAAACCTAAATATATTCTCACGTGACATCATCTTGTTTTTGTTAAAGACTAGGTGGCTTTGCCCCCTGCTCGCATTGCTCGCCAATCCCCGGGCCTGTGCTACGCGTTAGCCTCTTTGTGTTTCTGCCGCTCGTGTATGGCAGATGTACAATTTAAACAGATTTTTATTTTCATGGGAATTGTTACATATGCATCAACGCAACATATAACTGACCATCATTGAATTTCATCTCTTTCTCTTTATTAAATAAAATGACTTTTTTGAATGTTTGGCTCTGAGATTTGTTACTTGTCTTTGCAAAAGCTATTCTAACGGGAAACTGTTACCATTTTAATACAAATGGCATATCAAGATCTCTTTTGTTGTCTAATGTTATCCGCGGAAGATATACTACATTACCTTTCTTGGATATATCCTTCTTTCTACAGTGCGTTGGAAGACTGGACGGTGTTAACTGTTGTAGATATTCTTTGGGATATTGTAAGTTGTTGTTTTCATCTTCTGCACGATCACCACCAACTGTTTCAAAATAGTCTATTCATATGCATTTAACTAATTTGCTGTGTAACTGATCAATATTTTTGGATGCATTTAACCAATTTGCTGTGTAAGCAATCGACTTTTTTGGTGTTAATTAGTTTGACTTCCTTGTTTCTCAGTGCTAGGATTGCCCATGTACTCATTTTTTCTGTTGATAACCCTTCATGATGAAATTCTTCAATTAGATTTGGACTTAATACGTCTTCTTTATTTGTATAAATGTATAAGAGCTGAGAGCACAGGAAGTGTGTCTGACAAAAGCATTTGCATAAATGAGAGGTGACAGTACTGTGGTCTGGTTTGCAAATTTTTGAGAGGAGGATACAACTTAATGCCTAGCATGTTTTTGTTTTAGCATTTAAAGAGTCACTAGTTTTGAACTCTTTTCTGCGACTCAACTAAGATTTATGTCTAATGTTTTTGCTTTATGTCCATTTATTATTTCTGATTTATGACTTTTTCACTATGACTCGCTACTAATACCCTAGGCATTTTTTACAACCCATTTTCTGATTTCATCTCTACTCAGAATTACTTCTGCTGTAGTCAGTATAGGGACACCATGTTTAATTAGGAGGGAGGAAAGCAAGCTGGTGACATATGAATCTAGTAGTGTAAGGAGAGTTGCTTAGGATATGCTGAAAAATGTGAGAATGATTCCAGGTTGTTCATCACAACATTGGTTTATTGTAGTAAATCTTTTAGTCAGGGGCATAAAGAAAAGTAAGAGGAACTAGATACTGAGGCTGATGGTCTGGAAATTTAAGGAGCAGAGTGTGTGAAGTACAAAAAACTGATGAAACATTGGTAACAAGAATGAATGAGGTTTCAGAATCATCAAGTGTGAATGGCAAGTAAGAAGTGATGAAAAATGTCTGCTTGAAAAAAACAAAAAAGTTTATGGTTGGACAAAGGGATCACTGAGATATAAGGAAACATGTTGGTAGAATGTTAAGGTAGAGATGGTAATTGGAGACAAGTGGAGCTGCTATAAGTTGCAGCTCAAAACAAAGATAAGGAATGACGGGGGAAATTATATGAAGGAAAAAGCGGAATGCCAGAAAAGCAGTGGAGAGGGTACAAGAAGCAGAGAAATAGCAGTTTGCAAGTAAGCTGCAGACTGAGTAAGGAAAAGGAAAGACAGGATGTAGCAGGTGTGCACTGACTGAAAAACCGCTAAATGAGGAAAATGATAATAATAATAATAAATCTTTACATTTATATAGTGCTTTTTTGCAAACTCTTGAATTAAAAAATGATCACTGTAAGAAAATAAAAGGAATGAAGTGTAAGCTTATCAAAGAGAAAATCCCAAAAGAACTGAAAAGGATGAAGATTAAGTAAAGCAACAGGCCCACCTGTAAAATGTGGTAGTCAATGGAACATCATGGAGTTGCATGGTTGACAGACCTGTGCAACATGATAGTGTGTGAAGCGAGGATTCCTGAATGCTGCGCATTCCAGTATACAAAGAAAAAGGGGTTCATCGGTGCATGGGTCATATCATATGGTTAAGCTTTTGGAGCAGGTAACGAAGTAGATGGAGAGAGTGCTAGATAAAAGAAGCAGAGATCAGGTGGAAATTAAATGAAAAGCAGCCACAATAGGTGCTATGATGGGGTGGATGAATGTTTATTGTCTGCAGTAATATCAATATATGATAAACATAAACAATTTTCGGGACAGCAGACAGGAATAGTAAGGTGACGTTGGGGCTGTACAAAGTATTTATTCTCAGTTTGTTGCTTTTCCTGATATTGAAGGATGTGGTGACCAGACAAGTGCATGTAGAATAGAAAGGAGCTCCTGATTGATGTTCATCTGGTCTTCATTGTAAAAAGTCAAGCACAACTACAGGATAAAAAAATGAAATGGAAAGCTGGTTTAAAGTAAAAAGCCTCAAATGCATGAATGACTAATACGATGACTGGAGATGAAGCAATATAGATGTGGTTGGTGTCAATCATTGGCCGTGAAGTGTGTTTGGTAACAATGTAGGAAGAAACTCAATTCAATGCATGGTTTGTCAAAAGTGGGTGCAGAAAAGATATAGTGGTGTGAAAGGTAGTTTGCAGGGGGCAACTGCAACCTTTGTAGAAAATGCATGAGAGGAGTGACGAGTACTGTAGGAATCTATTTAAATATCAGCAATTTAACTTCACAGAGCTTGAGCAGTTTTGCAAAGAAGAAAAAGGAAAAATTTCAGCTTCCAGATATACAAAGCCAATAGAGACTTTATTCGCCATATACAATTTCTTGTACTAGGAATTCATCATTTTTCACATACCCCAACTTACTCTCCAAAGAGTTTTTGGGGTCACAGTGCAGTGTTATCTATTTATACAGTGCCCAATGAAAAATTGCAGATAAGGGCCTTGCTCAGGGGCCCAACAGAATAGCATTTCCACTGACACCTTTGAGGTACCAGCCCATATCCTTTAGCCAGAGAGCCACCACTCCATATAGAAGCTCATGACTGAAATTGCTACTGAATGGGCATCAAACTAGGTGTCAAAAGTGTTCAGAAAGGTGAAAACTAATATGACAAAAGTAAATCTAAATTAAAAAATGTATAGAACAGTTGAAATGAATGCCTTGCAAATAACAGCACATTGTTAAATCACACCAACACTGCTGATGATCATGATGGATGCACAGACCAGGTCACTGTAATCACATGTATAACTCAGCAGCTAAAAAAAGGACCTATCATGATGATGTATGTTAAGCTTATTCTGTGATGGACCTTCTTCTTCTTTATTACACTCACAATTTAGATGTTAGAGTGAGAAATGTGTTGGCATGGACTGTTCAGATGTGTAAGATGGAAGATAATGTTTTTAAAAAATTGATTCAGTCATGTGAACCTAGCAGCTAAAGAATGAATTGACATGGTCTAGAAATGGAAAAAAGGGTAGCAGATGATAATGTAATGAAAAATCCATGGATCAAGGTCAAAATGCAAACAAGCTAAAGCAACAAAAGACAGACCTATAAAAACATAGAAAATGTCACTGAAGTTTAGGAATGAAAGATTTAGCGACTGATCTGAGATTAATTGTTGTGTATCTGCAGTTGTTAAGCAACTAATGGGAGGTTGAGCTTGAGACAAGCTGCATAAGTGGGCAAGGCAGATTATAGCGGGGCATTCGTTTAATGTCTAAACATCCATTAATTTGCTGAACCTACTTAATCTAGTTTCAAGGCAATGGGAAGATGGAGCTTACCATCATCAGCAGCATCAAAGACCATAAAGGTTTTCATATACTTTTCATAAACTTTAACAACTCACTCCAAAGCCTGAATGAGACACCACGCTACTCCTAAACAAGTCTGAGAAAATGTATCAACTTCCCTTGTCCTCAATAATTCCAAATGACAACTATGAACAAAACAAAAAAAAAAACTTGCTTTGTTCACAGGTTTTGATTTTTACTTTCTCGTATAGATAGTATAGAGAAAGTATAGGAAACATGAAAAAATTCAATCTCGCGATTTTAATGATTCTTGACATTCTAGACCTCCCTGTGTCCAAAAATGCCATTTTTGAAATTATATCTGCCTGCGTGTCTGTGTGTAAACACGATAACTCGAAAATGCTTTAACCTAGGTAAATGAGATTTTGTACACTTGCTTTATATCAAATATAAGGAATCCTATCATCTTTTGGGTTAAGTCCACCAACTGGAAGTGGTACTTCAACTGAATACTTTTGTGAATTTTCAAATAAACTATGGTTATAATTACAAATAGATGATTCAAATTTAAATAGATATGTATAATGGTAAAAAGCAAACAGATATGAAATTTGAGAAAAATTTCTCAACCAGAAGTGCTATTTTATTTAAACAACCATCCACATTTTTTGTATCATGAAAATATAAATGTGTACACAATATTAAAAACTGTACTCAATATAATGCATATTCTTTCAATAACTATTATTCATTTTATTTTAATTTATACATCATAAGTTTAACAATAATGTGTAAACATTGAACATGCCATGTAAATATTAGGATGTAATGGGAACAATAAGCTGCTACGTCCCCGTCGTGTTCCTAGTAATGCATTTAATTTTATGATTTTTTTTATTTCAGCCATCATTATCATAATTAAATGTAGCTAAATGCAGTTTTACCTATAACAATTTATTGCAACAAATATTATATAATACTAACACTTTTTTCTATGTTTTAGGTGACTATAAATCTTTTTACTTTGCATGTAATCTAGGCAATGCATTTGTAATCATGAAAAAATTCCACCACAATTTTCGACCTCCCTAAATATAATTTTAATATAAAGTTTGATTATAAATATAAATGATGAGATAAATGATTGTGTATCAATATTACCAATTAATTATGATGAGAAACAAAGAGATATGATATTTGAGAAATATTGTGCAACTGGAAGTGGTTCTGATGACTTTTTCCTCTATCTCAGTATACGAGAAAATAGAGGGTAGCACACTCCCAATTTTTGTTTATGAGCCCCAGTTTTAGAGAAGGAAAAGATGAACTTTTGGTCAAAGAATTTAAGCCTTGCTTTCAATAGAGTTTAATCTTCTGTCCTCACAATCTTTCTTGCTTGTCACTGCACAGGCAATAACAGCCACAAGGGCAAGAGTAGATAAAGGACCGGGAGATGAAATCTTTGTCTTAAGGCAAAGTCAGGAATCAGACTGTTGTAACAAAGCCCAATAGGCAAACCAAAATCAAAGTCATAGAGAACCTTCTCACTGTCTTTGTGAGAAGAGATTACAGAACAGGAGATGTAAAACACACCCAAACAAACGGGTATAGGTCTGGACAAAAAGATTTGGACAGCAACACCTAAGGCCAAAGCAAAAATGAAAGCCAAATTTCATAAAGGATTTCAGAAACCTGACACTAGTGTTTACTTGAATTAAACCTAACTATCACTAAGTTATTTGAAAAGATTCATTAAGTTGATCCACAGAGGGATAGCAAGTGATACAAGTACCTTCATATTTATAGTATCATATGCTGTGATGTCAATAGTGCAACTGAATCACTAATTGGAGCATTGTGTAAAGAACGAAAACAAGATGCTGATAAAAAAGAACTTAGTTAATTTGAGTCAGAATAAAAGTTAAACTCTAAGAATGAAATCATTAGCATAAAAAGACACGAACTGAATAAAAGTTCACATAAAAAATCCCTAAACAGCACAAAGCCATTTTATTTTTCATTGTGTAATATTGTTGCTAGGCTGGTTGCTACTTGATGACAGCTGGAAGTTGTGTCCTGTGACATTGTCTTGGGAATGGTATTAAGGTCAGCTCTGCACAGTTTTAGGTTGTCCACATTTTTTGATACAAACAAAAGGTCTCATGGTGTTAGTATTGCTGATTGAAGTAAGGCTTCAAATTCTTTCACAATTATTTTTTACAAGCTTTTGGGTTTGTTCTCCTGGTTTTTCCTATCTTACTGGTGATATCCCATACATTGGTTTTTGTTGTTCTGGTTCTGGTTGTTTAGCCCATTTCCCAGTCCCCAAAACCTGTTAGCGGCCTGTAGCTACAGCTTACCAGTGTTTCCTCTGAGATGGATTCATTTCAAGAAATCCCCACTCCAAAAGTTTATTAAGCAGGATTAGCACAACGGCCTTCCTGACAGTAATCTGTTATTAAAATTTGGCTTGGAAAATCCATAGGCAAATCCTTACAAAACTGAGGTTAAATTTACCCAATTAGTTTATGTCCACACATTGCAAACATTATTCATGACTAAATTAGCAGTTATTCCCTTTGAAGTAACTTTGGTTTGTGAAATATGATGAAGCAAACCTTAATGACCAAAAATTTCAACAATTATTCCAGATTTGATTAAGAAAGCCTGAACATCTGACCAGACCTGAAAGATCAGAAAAAAAATCCAAGAGGTTGAAGTTTAGGATGAATTAGGTCTGCCATTAATTGACAAAATTTGTAAGAATTTGAAAACATTCTGTTAAAAAATAAATATGTGAATGAAATTAATTTAAGACAATACAGCAGGAACAGACACTTTATATACAATGTGTAGGCATTTGTAGACATAAATTACACACTTGTGGGCAAAACATGTTGAATAACGAACAAAAACAACAACCATTTATTTTTCGTTTAGCCCAAAATCTCACAAGGAGTGCCACAATGGGCTTGACAGTAACCCAGCCTTCATTACCTAAGAAGACTAGAAATAACTCCCAAAAAAGATTCTTGTAGGGAAAAAAATGGAAGTCTTGGGACAGAGAGATGCATCTTTCCAGGTAGGCTGAGCATGTATTAGATGTCAAAAAAATTGGGTAAATATAATATATAAAACAGAACACAAGTAATATTCTTCACAGAGCTAGATGGAAAGTCTATCAGTCTATTACCACCTCAGGAATATAACAGTACAATAGTACTAGTACAAGGTACAAAGCAAAATGTAAGAATAGATTATATCACTCACTAAATACAGAACTATCACATACGAGGATTCAGATTTGTTCAGAGTCCTGGAGACCTCAGTCAACAAGCTGCCTCCCCACTACTGGCCATTCCATAGGTAAATCAGTGCTGGGCCGGCCAGTCTAATGAAAGGACCCTTCTACCCAATGATACAAGCACTCCTTTAATAGACAAGCAACTTGGCAGTAGAGCAGTGGCACCAAGTGCCACATTTGAGTACGGAAAAGAAAAAAAGAATAGGTGAGGGTTAGTAGCAGATTATAAAACATCATACTACTTATGTTTTAGTGCTAATGACTAACAGCAGAGATGGAATATGTACAGTGTGATATTTGCCCGGACACCACCAGTCGGAGACCACATCTTTATAAACACACACGTTTATTTTTCCCCAAATAAACACAGGATCCAGTCCCAAACAACACACAAAGCACTTAGCAATAATCCCCAGAATAAACCTTCTCTTTCTCTCAGTCCTTCGCCGCCTATTCTCCTCCTGGGAGCTTCATCCTACTCCCACTCCCGACTCTGGCTCATTGACTTTTAGGATGCGGCGCCTTTTATTCCTGCCCGGATGCATTCCAGGTGGCTGGAAACGATCTTCGGGCAGCACTTCCTGTATAATGAGGACGCGGGACTCGGAGTCGCAACCTTAGAAAAATGTTTATTCAACAAGAAGCAGGAATTTCCCTACCCTCCAACATCCTGGGCATACCGCAAAGCATCATGGGAATAGTAGTCCTATTACTACACCTCCTCTTTTTAGCTTTAGTCGTCTTTTTTTTTTTTTTTCACAACAACACATAATGAACACTTTTTTTTTCTTTCTTTCACACAGCAAAACATATGCAACCACTTAGATTTAGTACACTTGTGTGATGTTATTTTCTCTGATAGTTCACAAATCCATTCTGTCAGGCGCTTTCACCATTCGACCAGATCTAGTAATAGTTCCTGTGGGTCGAAGATGGCTTCTATTTCGCCTTAAAGTACCCCTATCTGTTTCTACCACATATGATCTGGGTGTACTGGCAGACCTGACAACTGCACCACTAGTTCCTTCTGTAGTGATCCAAACCTTCTGTCCAGGTGTGAGTTGTGACAGAGCTCTGGACCTGTGTCTCCTGTTGTAATATTTTGCCTGCTGACGCCGTCCCTCTTCATCCTTCTTTCGAAAAGCAAGCAGGTCCGGCCACTGAGGATCCATTTTAGCTGTTGGTTGGGGTAGGGACGTACGCAGGTTTCTCCCCATTAGCAGTTGGGCTGGCGAGAACCCATGTTCCACTGGAGTGGCTCTGTATACCAGTAGTGCTCTGCTATGATCAGGATCCTTCTTCCACAAGTCCTTTATCGTCCGCACTGCACGTTCGGCCTCCCCGTTGGCTTGGGGATAACGTGGGCTGCTGGTGACATGTGTGAACTGATACTCCTCTGCAAACATTTTGAATAGCTCTGAGGAAAACTGTGGCCCGTTATCAGAAACAACAGTCTCTGTGGTTTCATGTCTTGCAAAGATCTCCTTGATAGCTTTAACGGTGACTTCAGACAAAGTGCACTTAAGCTCAACTACCTCAATATATCTTGAGAAAAAGTCTATTAAGAGAAGGTATTGTCTCTTGGACCATTCAAAAAGATCCATACCGACCTTTTGCCATGGGTGGTCTGGGACCTGAGTTGGTATCAGTGGTTTGTGAGACTGTACCCTGTGTTTTTGACATATCTCGCAGCTATCCACCATGCGACCAATCTCTGTGGAGATGCCTGGCCACCACACAGACTCTCGAGCTCTGGCTCTGCACTTGGAAATCCCCTGATGGCCTTCATGAAGACGCTCTAGAATGTTTGCTCTGAGGATATGTGGTATTACCAATCTCTGTCCTTTCATCAGAAGATCGTTTGCAAGATGAAAGTCCATTCTATGCTGCCAAAAGGGCTTAATGTCTGGGTCTAGCTGGCATTTCTCTGGCCATCCAGTGGAACAGTGCTCAATCACTTTTCTACACACATAATCTTCTTTTTGTGCCTTCTTTACAGTCTCCAACTTCCTGTCTGAGGCTGGGAGACCGATCATCAGACTGTCAACAAAAACTTCCACCTCTTTTTCAAACTGCAGCTCACCTGCAGAGGGCGGACCAGGTAACGGTGCTCTAGACAGGGCATCAGCTGTGACGAGGTTCTTTCCTGGCACATGAATGATGTTAAAGGTAAAGCGTAGCAGTCTTAAACGAAACCTCAAGACCCTCGGAGGAAGATCGTCCAAGCCCCTATTGCTGAGCAGAGGGACCAGAGGTTTATGGTCTGTCATTAAAGTGAAATGTAGACCCATTAAGTATGATGACAGTCTTTCACATGCCCATGTGACAGCTAACGCTTCCTTTTCAATTTGGGCGTAGCGCCTCTCAGTGTCTGTTAGTCCTCTTGAAATGTATGTAATGGGTCGCCATGAACCATCTTGCTGCTTTTGTGTAAGAACAGCTCCAATCCCATATGACGATGCGTCCGCTGCCACTCTTGTGTCTGCCATGTTAGAATACTGAGCAAGTACTTCTGGAGAGCTTAGTATCCCTTTCAGTCCTTGAAAAGCTGTTTCTTGGGGCTCTGCCCAACTCCATTCATTTCTCTCCTTTTGCAGATCCTTTAATGGCATTGTTATTGTGGCGACCTGTGGCACAAACTTTGCAAGGTAGTTGGCCATGCCCATGTGACGTCGCACATCTGCCACACATGTGGGTTGCGGCAGCTGTTGTATCGCCTTGACTTTGTTTGGGTCGGGCTCAATGCCGTTTGCGGAAACCTTGTGACCCACAAACATGATTCCAGTCTTGGCAAACTCACATTTTTCATTTAAAGTGAATCCTTCTTTTTGAAACTTTTGGAGCACACGGTAAAGTCTTTGGTCATGTTCTTGTTTGTCCCTGCCATAGACAAGCACATCATCGGCATGGCAGATGACTCCCTCAAAACCCTCGAGCATTTGAGACATCCTCCTCTGAAAATGCTCTGGCGCCGATGATATTCCAAATGGGAGGCGGTTGAAATGATATCTCCCAAAAGGAGTGATGAAAGTTGTGAGGGGCCTTGACTGTGGAGTAAGAGGGATTTACCAAAATCCAGATTGAGCGTCCAGTTTTGTAAACACCCTAGCATCTTTCAACATCGCTAGTGTTTGGTCTACTGCTGGAAGGATATGACGTTCTCTTTTTACTACTGCGTTTAAAGGTGTGAGATCTACACATATCCTAGGTGGCTTCCCACCTAGTTTGGGGATGACTACCATGCCTAAACACCATGCTGTTGGCTTAGTAAACTTAGAAATAACTCCCATTCCTTCCATTCTGTGTAGCTCTGCACGCACTGCATCTCTGAGGGGGAGGGGGACCCTTCTGGGAGCAGACAGAGCCACCCGTGTAGCTCCCTGTTCTAGCTGAATGTTGTAAGATTCTTGTAGCTTGCCTAAACCCTGAAAAACATCTGGATAAGCAGCTCTGAAATCTACATCAGACTTCATAACTGTGTGTACTCTGTACACCAAACCCAAAGCTTCACATGCTGGTCTGCTTAATAGTGGCTGAACTAGCCCTGAAACCAGGTAAATATCCTCTGAGGTACTGCGGCCTTTTGCTATTATTTGTGCTTTATAGCATCCCTTCACGTTAAGTGGGTATCCACCAGGCCCTAAAAGAGTCTTTTGGGGTTTCTGCAGTGCTCCATCTCGTTCTGGTATGTACCACTTCTCAGGAATGGACGTAACGTCTGCCCCAGCGTCTAACTTAAACTCAACATTTTCCCCATTCATTAGGACTTTTTCTACCCATGGTTTGGATCTCTCAGTCCCTACTTCTCCCAAAAACACAAAATCTTCGCTGTTATCTTGACATTCTACAACCTCACGTAAGCCTGCAGCTTCACTATTGTGACAAACTACGGCAAAATGTCCCTTTTTATGACACTTACGACATTCAACGTCTCTAGCGGGACAGTCTTTCCATGAGTGTGTATTTTTACGCCCACAGCGGCCACACTCTTTAACACTCAGCTTGTCTGGTCCTTGCCTTTTCTTTGTCTGTTGCCACGTTTGTGGCTTTGCTTTCTTCATGTTTGTCCGTATGGCGTCCATGTTGGAAGTTTTTTTCTCTTGTACACTGCTGAGCAATATTGTTTGTTGTTTCCTCACAGTTTCGCTCTGTCTGACCTTAAGTATGGCTTTAGAAAGTGTTAAATCTGAGTCCAGTTGTAGCTGTTCTGACAACTTTTTGTCTTTAATGCCAACCACAATTCTATCTCTTATAAGTTCCTCCTTAAGCACTCCAAAACCACAGTTCTCTGAAAACTTATGTACAGCTGTGATGAAGGACTCTGCACTCTCCCCTTCTTGTTGCCGTCTTGAGTTAAACTGTGCTCTTTCAAAAATAACATTGTGTTTTCCCACATAATGCTGTTCAAATGCTGATTTAACAGAGTCATATTTCTTTTTATCTGCATCAGACAGAGGTAAAACCGCCAAAACATCATCAGCTGCGTCTCCCATGGCATATAAGAGCGAATTCACCTGATATTCCTCCGTTTTTTCATTGAGAGTTGTTGCAATTCTGAACCTTTCGAATCGTCTGATCCACTTCAGCCAATCTGTGGGACAGGAAAAGTCGAACGGCTCTGGGGGAGTTATTTGCACAGTTGTCGCCATCCTTGTTGGTAAATCCCTGTTCCCCTCGCGTTCAGGATCCAAACTTTCAGATGCGTCCTCCTGCTGCACGTATCCCTCCGCCTGCATGTGCCTCGCAGCGACTCTCACTCACACCAGCTGACTCTTCCTGACACAGCCGTGCACACAGCTTCTCATCTGTCCTGCGACGGTAATAACATCTTCCAAACTTTTAAAACAGACTGGAGACTTACAGTTCATAGCTTCTGACACCATGTATAATGAGGACGCGGGACTCGGAGTCGCAACCTTAGAAAAACGTTTATTCAACAAGAAGCAGGAAGTTCCCTACCCTCCAACATCCTGGGCATACCGCAAAGCATCATGGGAATAGTAGTCCTATTACTACACTTCCTGGTGTGGCGGAAGTGCTGCCCTTTGCCCCGGAAGCACTCCAGGCGTCCATGGCAGATTCATCCACCATCTTGCCTGGTGTGGTGGAAGTGACAATTCTCCAGGTCCAATGAAGCTTGAGGCTCCCCCTGGCAGTGGCCACAGGTCCAAACAGGCCAAAACCCTTTTTCTCCTTTCCCGTGGTCCTTTACTAGTCCAGGGCAGTTGCTCTCTCGTGACCCGGAAGCTATTATTGTCCCTTTCCAGGCATCCCGGCCAGGTAATGACCCCGGCAATCTGCCACAACAGTTAATCAGCAGTTTTAGTCAGGATATGCCAAATTGAAGTTGTGAGCCTTCAGCTGGGATTTAAAAGCCGAGACTGAAGGGGCACCTCTTATAGTAGCAGGAGGCTTCAGGGCCTAGTAACTGAAAGGTCAACCTCTCACTGTTATTTTATTAATCCTCGGAATCATAAGCAGACTCACATCTTGAGATCTTAATATGCACTCTGTTTTGTAAGTAATGATAAGTTCAGATGAGTAAGCGGGACCTTGGCCATTTAAAGCTTTATATGTTAAAGGACGATTTTGAAATCTTCCCCAAACTTAACCATGAGCCAGCGTAAAGATCTAAGAACTGGAGTGATGTGCTCATATTTTCTTGTTCTTGTAATAATTCTTGCAGCAACATTTTGCATTAACTGAAAGCTGTGTAAAGAACAATTTGAACAGCTAGTGACTGCAGTGGTCAGTCCTACTAGAAATAAGTACAAGAATTAATTTCTCAGTATCCTGCATATTTTGAAAATGCCATAATTTTCCAACATTTTAAGACAGAAAAAGCATGCATTGGACAATTTTGTAATTTTGTTTTCTAAATGACCTGTTAGTTTCAAAGATAATGCCTAGATTGCGTAATCTGTGCTATCCATTGAATACAGCCTAAAATCTAAGTAATCATCATAGACCTCAGCATTAACATTTGCAGTGTACCAAGCAATGCTATGTCTTTGTTATATGCCATTTGGGATGAGATTTATAAAAAGCATTGTTAATGTTTGTGATGCAACACCTGCTGGAAAGACAAATGCAATGCATTTTATGATTTCAAAAGGTTGTGAGGTGCCATAGCAGCAGCGCGGACACATACACAGACACTAATCCTTTTATTTAGGTGGAGATATATATATAAATTATATATATATATAAATTATATATGTATATAGAAGGACTGAGGTGGAGAGCTAATTCAGGGTATTACCTCACCCAGAGTGCTAGGTGGCAGCCCCCCTGGGTTGCAGCATTGCCACGGACTCTCATGGGGCACCATGGGAGTTGGAGCTTGGCGCAGCTCTGTTGGATACCGTGGGTGCTGCCAGGGGGTGCTGCCAGAACTGTTGAGCCCTTTGGTGCAGCACTTCTGAAACACCCGGAAGTGCTGCTGGTGGAAGGTCATCAGACACCTGGAGCACTTCCGGATGCCCTATGAAAGGAGCCAGTCGCCACTATTCCGGGAGCAGAGCAAGGCGTTTCCCGAGGGAAAAAATAAAAACATGTGTGCTGCCCTGCGTGACCAGACAGGTGCGCTCCAGCCACCCAAACCCAACAAAAAACCAGATACCAGGTCACAAGTTCCAGCACAGCACATGCTTTTATTCACATGGGGAAGTGCTTTCCCTCACTCCCAACAGCAGAACAGTACAGACAAGCACCAATATGCAGTTTAAAAACATTTTCTCTTCTTTCTTCTTCCTCTCTCTCTCTCTCTCTCTCTCGCCCTCTCTCTTTCTCTCTTCTTCACTTCCACTCCTTCTTCGGCAAGCTTTGTCCACCTCCCTCCCAACTCTGGCTCCCAAAGTAGCATCAGCTGACTCCTTTGATTCAAGTTCCAGACCTTAGGCAGAAAGTTGCCCTAGTGACCAAGCTAAGAGGGAGGAGCCCAAGGCTCCACTCAAAAGAGGGGCCTGCTAATGTGACAAAAATAAAAAGTTGATAGACACAATCGTCCACAACCATAAACTATCATCCCCACCACCCAGCTGACATATACATGCTGCGAGATGCTCTCCATATAGGTAGGCTATGAATTTCCATTTGTTCTTCCATTTTCTACAGAATCACAGGATGTTGAAGGTTGTAACACAAGGCAAGAATGTGCACATGACAATATGCTACAATTTCTACTACAATACCTTGAATAAGAAGCTGGAGTGTCATAAGATGTCAATGATTGCCAACAAGGCATTGACTGAAGAGCACTTGAAAGAGTACATCAGGAAAACTGACTTGTGTTTTCTGTTAAATAAACTGAAGTTAGATATTTTATAACATTTTTGATATCATGGCATCAGATGATGGTGACATATTGCATGGTCAGAAATACAGTGCCTACAGTTATCATATTTAATAATTGTATAACATTGAAGTATAGCGGATTAATTTGGCTTTTTTGACACTGATCAGTAGAAGAAGACTCTTAAATGTCAAAGTGACATCAGATCTCTGCAAAGTGGTCTAAATTAATTATAAATATAAAATACAAAAAATCAATCACATAAGCATTCATCCCCTTAAACACAATACTCATTCTTTTTTGCAAAACTGATCAAACTCTGTCAGGTTGTATGGGGATCATGAGTGAACAGCCTTTTTGAGGTCCAGCCATAATTTCTCAATTAGACTAAAATCTGGACTGTGACTCGACCACTCCAGGACATTCACATTTTTGTTTTCAAGCCATTTCTCTGTAGATTTAATTTATGTTTTGGATTGATATCTTGGAGGAAAACACATCTTATCCTAAGGCTGGTTTCTTTCACATTTCTTTCCTCCAGGATTTCCCCTGTATTTTACTGCATTCATTTTACCCCCCACCCTCAGAAACATTCCAGAGCCTTCTGCAGACAAGCATCACCACAGCCTGATGCTGCCACCAAACAGTGGGATCACTATGGTGGTATGGGGATGTGGACCATACCAGGTGACACCATCAGAGAGGGTGATACTAAACTTTTTGTGCAGTTTTCAGCTGCATGCATTGTTGTTTTCAAGAAAAGAACCTCATATCTACCACTGAAGAAGTGTTAAAGGTCTCCAAAACTGACAACTTTCTATGATAATTTAACTAAGAGTGAGCTTTAAATAGAATACCAAGGCTAAGAATACATCTAAAAGTAGCAGTGATTGTTCTGGAAGAAGACAAAGATTGGGCAACATTAGATGTTTTGACTTTCATAGCTCAATGAGACTTTGCAGAATCTCTTCCAACCCTTTCACTAGGCTTAAAATTGCTTCTAATGATCTGTGTGTCTGTGGCTTCATGTAAGAGGAGCTGTTCATAACTGAAATTTACAAAGAACTATTTGTGTTCTACCATGGGACAGTCAAGGCTTTCTGATCTTGTGGTATTATCAATTGAAAGTGAGATGGTGAAAGGCACTGATTTTGTAGTTTGTACTTCTGAAGGCTAAGAAAGGAAAGTTCTGCTTTATTCAAGATGTTAACTAAGTGTAGAAATGCTTGTATATTTGCTTCTGTTTACTTTTATGGTATTACAGGTTGACCTGCCTTATCCACTGGTATATGTTCCCAGGACCCTCGGCAGATGTGCAAAAACTGTTGATGCTCAGGACTTATATAAAAACATAAAGATGACTCGGCGCATAAAGTGAAGCACAAGGTCTAACACAGCAGAACAGAGAGTTGGCTAGGCTTCGGTACACCGTGCCTCAGCAGCATCAGCCTTTTTCAAGAATATTCTGGATTTTCTCTTAATAATTTTGAGCCACAATATGCCAAACCCACAGGTAACGCAGACCAAGTCAAGTCAAGTTAGGGAGCATGCACCGGTACAGTACGTTGCCGCACCCACTACACCACGAAACAACTCAGGATTCCGGATGGCAACCCCGCAGGCAGACACATGGCCCAGTCCCACCCTCTGGAAATGACCCTCTATCTGCCGCAGTCAGGTGTTACGTGGGTGACCCCTTGGCCTGGTCCAGCCACTCGGGTCCCCAACAATGAGGATCTTACGAGCCGGATCACCTTCTGGGAAATGCGCCACATGGCCATAGTGCCGTAACTGATGCTCCTTCACATGCAGGTAATGTGCCTCATTCGGGACTCCATGAGCAACGGCTCATTTGACACAAAGTCAAACCAATGGTACCCAAGAATGTTCCGGAGAGATTATACAGATTCAGATGTATGTAATGCTTCGATTCCTCTGTAAGCAAGATGTGAGTCGCTAGACCACAGATGGTGTGTCACTTGCTCACAGATTCCTCTAACAAATGCCTCTTTATCTGCCCTCAGAGCCCTCGCAGCCATCCTTCTCAGCTCCTGGTACAGACCAGAGTTGCCATTGAGCCATGCGCTGCGATTCCTCTCAGTGATATCTGGAGTACCCTGCGAGATGAAACACCTCCTTCTGGGAACACCGGTAACACCAACACAGCTCTTAGCAACCTTCATGGTCTTGTCACGGAAGGTCTCCCACATCACATTAGGACTGGCAGTTGTACCCAAATCTGCAAGTTCCTCGTACAAAACTGCGTGCAAATTCATTAGAAACAGCCTGGTCTTGGAGTCTGGCCAACTCCAGGCTCATTTTCCTAGTAGGTGGTAACCTGCTGGACATAAGCTGGATCCTAAGAGTAGCAACAACAAGTCTGTGGTCAGAATTCACAAACTGGGCACTTCTGTAGACCCTGCAGTTTTGCAAGTGCGTAGAGCGTCTGCCCACAAGGATGTGATCGATCTCCTTCACTGCACCACCAGTATTGGAGTACCAAGTCCAATGATGCGGTTGTGGGCGCTGGAACCAGGATCTAGCGATTCGCAGCCCCTGACCTTTGCAAAGTCAATGAGCATGGAGCCACTTTCACCCCAGTCACCAGACCCATGGGGACCGAGACAATCCTCATAGCCAGCCCTGTCAGTGCCAGTAGCTGCATTGAAGTTACCCATAACCAGAGGAGTGTCACCTCGTGGGCACCCATCAACCACCGAGTGAAGCTGCGAATAAAATGTCTCCCTCTCCGAGACATCACTCACCGTGGCCGGAGCATACACTGAGACAACAAACAAGGCACCCAGACCGGCTGTATTTCATATATGAGTATATTTCCATATGCATTTATCTACAGCTTCTTCATTATTTGGGCTGTTACAGATTAATCTATTAATGTATCCCACTTAATAGTAAAGCTTAACGTTAACATGAACATAATTTTTAGATTTTTACTTTGAATTCTATTGTTTTCTTACTGAATTTTCACTTTAATCACATGAAGCTATGTAAATGTAAATACTATAATGACCTGACGGTAAGGAATACTGAAGGGACACCAGTAATTGTTAATGATTGCTTTTTTTGTTTGCCTTGCTGTGGATGTTGAACTGCCATTTCAATCTTCCATTGCATAGATGAAAGAGGCTTCGAGCAGCAGGTGCTGTTCAGCAGTGCAGTTCCAATTGCGCAGTCTCCCCTTAGGGGATGCTCTTCATGTGGGGTCTCCCAGGTAACTGCCCTGGTCCGTTTTTATGCCACTCATCGGTCAAAGCTCTGCCCTCTTCCTCAGCTGCTGTGCAGACCTGACCAGTGTGGTTTTCTGGGATGTCCAACATTACATTGCCCCCACCACCCCCTCCCCAATCAGCCCTCATCTGAGGGTAATACAAAGCCTTTGAATCTAGTGTGCCACTTCGGCCTCTGCAGAACTGGCACTATAGTAGGTGATTCTTAGAATGTTCCAGGCATGGAGGGATCAGTGGCATTACAGCTTGGACTGGCAGCTATGGGTGAAGCCAATGGTTCTGGATTTATTACCATGTCAGTTTCAGGTGCTTCATCTGCCATGCCTCGGCATGGTGCTAGCTGATCTTAGTGCAAAATTAACCTCTGGGCTGAAGGTAGCAGCTGCACCCAGTAAACAACTTCTCCCACTCATTCCAGCACATGACATGGGCCTATCCAGGTGCAGTCCAGTTTAGGTGACCATCCATGGCACTTTCCAACATCAACAGCACGGATGTACTGTGGAGTGGCTCGCCATCAGGATCAAGGGTGAATCCTGGTCCCAGTCACATTGTCCTATACCATAACCAGTGCCAACTGTGTAGTTAGGGTGCTCACAAAGAGCTTTGCCAGACCATTACCCTGCACGAGAAGAAGTGTAGTGTGGGCCTTATTAATGCCAAGTTTCTCATTGCCTGGAAACTCGCATTTCGAAATTCTGACCTTGGTCATAAATGGAGCTCTGCAGGAGTCCCAAATCAAATCCTCTGCTGATTTGGTAATGGACAGGCCTCAGGCATTTTGTGAAGTAGTCCACTGTCACCAGGACAAAGCAACTACCTTTGGTAGATTGTGGTAATGGGTCCAGTATGTCCATGCCTAACTGCTAAATAGGTGTTCCCACCAAATACTGGTGAATGGGTGCAACAGATTGAGCAAGTGTCCCTTTCTTTACACTGCAAAGGTCACAGCGTTGGCAGAAATCATTCACATCGTGCCAGCACTGGCCCCAGTAAAAACATTGTCAGAGGTGCTTTCAGTGTCTCAGATGTGGGGAAAATTCCTGCACCAGGAGCTCTGTGTACACTCCACTGCACTTCTTCCTGCATGTCCCGGGGCACTTCGACCTTACCAACATTCCTTTCCAGTGGTGGGGTTGAGCTGTTGTTGCTACAGTCTGTGTGATACGCTCCTGCTCTCATTCTGCTATGCGAGCACAATACGCACAGTCTTGTGCTTCGCATAGTCTTCATAATATTGCATCCGTGTTGTGATGGTGGCCTTCCTCCTCAAGTCTGATAGTGAAATGAAATTCTTGTAGCCATTCCAACAGTAAGCTTCCTGTCCTTCAGGCTCACAGAAGGATAGGAGCTACTGCAAGGCTGCATGGTCTGTAAGTATCATAAAGTTGAGGCCACAGAGGTAGTGTTTAAATTGCCAAACAGCTTCCACTATAGCTAGCAACTCTTTTCAAATCACACAGTAATTTCCCTCAGGTTTACTGAGTGAGTGAATAAAATAAGTTACCACCCATTCACCAGGTGGATGCTTCTGAGACAACACGGCTCTGTTGCTAACACCACTAGCATCTGTATCTACTATGAAAAGCAGGTCTGGGTCAGGTGGAGCCAATACTAGGACTTGGCACAAGGCTGTATTCACCCGCTTGAAAGACTCTATGTCTTTGGTGTCCCATCTGAATGGTCTGTTATTTTTCATCAGTTGGTGAAGTGGGGTTGCCACACTGGCATAATCTCAGACTTACTTCTGCATTCATTGGAGGGGCCAGTCTTTAATTGCTGTTATTTTGTTGTTGCCGGAGTGGACGCTTGGTCCACTAACCCAATCTCCTAAGAATATCACTTCCCAATGCAGGAGATGACATTTCCCTGGATGCAGATTTAAATTTTCTGCCTTCAGTCATACCAGAGCCTCCCATAGTGAGCTTAATGCAATATCGATCAACTGATCATGTAGTAAGTCATCCAAGTATACCAGATGCTATGTGTGGTAACGGACATGGTCCATAACCCATTCAAATGTGGAGGGGACATTGAATAATCCAAATGGTAGAACACGGAAATGCCAGAGTCCGACTCCAGGAACAAAAGCTGTTTTCTCCTTCACCTCAAAGGCCAGTTGTACCTGCCAGTAACTATTTTGGAGGTCGGGTGATGAGAACCAACTCAACTCCATGATCAAAGTCAAAGACTTGTCAATGCGTGACAGGAGTATTAATCTTTGCAGGTGACTGCATTCATATGGATGAAGCCTACACAGAACAGATTCTCCAACTGCTGCTCTTTTTCTGTACTAAAATGACAGGGGAGCGGTACAGAGATTTGGACAACTCAATGATTCCTACAGATAGCATGTCTTTTAGCACAGAATTAGCAACTGCATTGTGAGACAGGGGAATCACCAAGGGACTTTGCCTTATGGGAGGGGCTTTGCCCATGTCAATATCATACCTTAACAGGTGGGTCTTCAGGGGAGGTGGCAAACCTGTTGTGGTATTTGGCCAGCAGTTTCTTCAGCTGTTGCTTCTGAGAGGCTGTCAGTCCCTCACAATTCTTTATCCACAATGTTTCGAGGGTGCTGTTCCAATTAGGGAAGCACTGTGGCTGTGGCAAAAGGGATTCCACCTGAGCACCAAATTGTCCCTTTCTGCCTCTTGCTTTTGAGCAACTAATGTATCTCCCCTCCTGGGAAGGTTAAAACCCCTCTGTTAAAATCCAATTGTGCCCCAGTGTCCTTTAAAATATCCATCCCGAGTATACAGGTAAATTGTGTATCTGTGACCTAGACCTGTCAAATTTGCTGCAGTTCCCCTTTGCAGAGATTTATCTTCTCTTCCCCCTTCACGGCCAAAACCTGAGTGACAGACAATCATATGCCCTCGGGGACCATATCAGACTGCATTATTTTTTCCTTATCTCTGGTGTTAATTAAGGCTTTCACTGCCTGGCCACCAATTCAGGTGTGCAGGTGGCAAAAATGACCAATTTCAACCTGTCCCTCAGCTACCAGCAGCTGTACTTGAATGGGTCTTTGGGCTTCTGGGACTGTTATTGGACCTGATGCTGCCCATTGCATTTCCTACCTTCTTTTCCTTGCCAAGGTTCCTGTTTCTCATGCCCGCCCTGCAGAATTTTTATGTGTAGCTCAACGTGTTGAAAGTGTCATTCTTGGGGGGAAGACAGCATGCATTTGGTGTCAGCTCGATGTTGTCTGCCTGGGGACTGGAAGGAGACTCTTCACCACCACTGCTTCACCACCTCCATGTCCTAAACGTTAGGCCCCATCTTTGGGCATTCAGTTTCCTCTCTGGAAGCTACTCTGCTCAGATGGATTTATTTCTTTCTACCTCAGTTAGTGTTAGGTTAAGACTAACAGATTGGACAAACTCTGTGGACTGGCCCAGTAGGTGAGGGTGTTCCTTTAGGGTGTTGTGCTCAACTCTCCTGGGCTGGGTTCTTCCCATTCCAGTATAAACTTACACTCATCTGCCTCCCTTAAGCTTTTCTGAAGCTGATGGGTTGAGTGAGGTGAACTTGTTGCCGCAGCCTTTCTGGTACTAGTCCCTGTAAAAATGCATCCCATGCAAGCTCGTCCTGTGCCATACATGGAAAGTGGGGTAAACTCATTTTACTAAGATTTGGATCTCTGCTGCAAAACATTCCAGCTTCTCACCAAGTAGGCATAACTGAGAGTGCCGCTGCCAGTCTAGGCCCAGGGGTGTCCCCACATGACCGTAGTTGTGTTCAGTGGCAGACAGCAGGTTGTCCAGTTCCGTCAGCTTTCCAGGGGGCAAGTCTTCTGGAAGATTTATATCCTGTCCACCCAGAGCTGCTACAAGATGTATTGCCTGCTCTTCCAATTCCCACTTGTTGGCCGCAGGGATGACTTGGAAATGCATCCGGTACACTTCTCAGGAACTTGTTTCTTCATGCCACCAATGTTCAATCTATACCCCTTTTGGGACACATTCTACTGATCTGGGGTGATGTAATTCTGGGAAGGGAGCCCTTCTCTACCTAGCCTGATACCAAAATTTCTTGTTAAATCGCAGGCTAGGCATTGCTAAAATCCCCATGGCCTCCAATTATGTTGTTGTGTCCTTGGGAACAATCCAGTGCCCAAATGGTATGTGCTTTTGGCTAATCATTGCCAAAGTCAGCACAGAGCCAGTCCTCCAATCTTGGGTTGTTTTAAACATGTTCTGTCCTGCTCCTGAAACCAATTCAATTACCCAGGGTAAGGAAGACTGATGGAGAGACACAGTGATTGCTTTAATGTTTGCCCTGCTGGGGATGTTGAACCACCATCTCATTCTCCAATTGTATAGCTACGGAAGATGCCACCACTAGAGATGATAGAGGCTTTGAGTGTTTAGCATTCTCCAGTTTGCAGTTCCAATCACTCAGCCTCTCCTTACCAGATGCTCTTGAAGTGGGGTCTACCAGGTAACTGTCCTTGCCCCTTTTTATTTCACTCACTGGTCACAGCTCTGCCCCCTTCCTTACCTCTGTGGTTTTCTTGGAGGTCCACCATTACACTAAAGCCCTCTCCCCTGAGTATAATATAAAGTCTTTCCATCGGGCCATCAGCTATGTGTGTTGCTTCAACCTCTGCGGAACAGCCAATATAGTATGGGATTCTTCCAGTTTTGCAACAACGGAGGGCTCAGCAGCATTAGAACTCTTGAACTGGGGTCTGTCAGGTATCTGTCCCAAACACTTTCTATGTCACTCATTGGTCACAGGTCTGCCCTCTTCCTCAGTAGCTGTGCGGACCTCACCTGTGTCATTTTCTCATATGTCCAGCACTACAACAACAAAAACAACATTTATTTATATAGCACATTTTCATACAAACAGTAGCTCAAAGTGCTCTACATAATAAAGAATAGAAAAATAAAAGACACAATAAGAAAACAAAATAAGTCAACATTAATTAACATAGAATAAGAGTAAGGTCCAATTATTACAAAATTACTACAAAACATTTAGGCTGTGTGTATGAGATTGTAATTTAAATATGTCACTTTAATTTTTCTAGTTGCTTATGCCACTACCATTGATATACTGGAAATCTGATTTACAAGTAACAATAGCAGAAAAAACATTACTAAACATTCAGTCTGGTCTAGTATATGAGGAGGTCCATGTAGTTGCCATAAGTTACCGCATGGGGACACACCAACCCTAATACAATAGTGCCACCATGTATGCTTCATGGTACGGATGGTGTGTTGTTGATAATGTGTAGTGTTCAAACATGGCATTTAGTCTCATGGCTATAAAGTTCAACTTATTAGACCATAGAAACTTGTTCTGGCTGACTTCAAAATCTCCCATGTGCCTTCTGGCTTCTCCAGGCAAGATGTCATGTTTGTTTTTTTTTTAACTTTGTCTTTCTCTTTGCCATTCTCCCTTAATGATGTGACTGGTAAAGTACTTGGCACAGTCTCTCCAATCTTAGCCAATGTAGCTTGTAATTCCTTTAGACTTATTACAGGTCTCTTGGCGGCTTCTCTCACTTGTCTGCTTTTTGTACTATTTTTATGGACAGCTTGCTCCACACTCTTAGACAGCTGTGCCATACTCTTTTCTTTTCTAAATGATTGATGTAACTGGACACCAAGGGATACTCAATGGCTTGGATATTTTCTTGTTTGCTTCCCCAGACTTTTCAATCACCTGTTCACAGAGTGGCTAGGAGTGTTAATTTTATTCATTGTGTAGGTTAGGTCACAATACTGACTCACCACAAGAAGGACCTTCCAGATACACGTGCATTAGACTACAATTAACTGAAACCTTATGACTACAGACAGATGTCCACCATTTCACTAATAACCAGTTTCCTACACCAGTGGGGATTTAGTTGTATCATGGTAAAGGGTTAGGGGGGGGGGGGGGGAGCGGCACGGTGGCACAGTGGGTAGCACTGTTGCCTCACAGTAAGGTTTGCTTCCTGGGTCCTCCCTGCGTGGAGTCTGCATGTTCTCCCCGTGTCTGCATGGGTTTCCTCCGGGTGCTCCAGTTTCCTCCTACAGTCCAAAGACATGCAGGTTAGGTGCATTGGCGATTCTAAATTATCCCTAGTGTGTGCTTGGTGTGTGTGTGTGTGTGTGTGTGTGTGTGTGTGCGCCCTGTGGTGGGCTGGCACCCTGCCCAGGGTTTGTTTCCTGCCTTGCACCCTGTGTTGGCTGGGATTGGCTCCAGCAGACCCCCGTGACCCTGCAGTTAGGATATAGCGGGTTGGATGATAGATGGATGGTAAAGAGGGTAAATATTTAATATATCAGTTATTTTGTGTTTTATATTTGTAATTTTTAGACCACTTTGCAGGGAACCGTTTTCACTTTGACTTAAAGGAGTGTTTTTCTGCTGATCAGTGTCAAGAAAAAAACAAATTAAATCTACTGTGATTGAATGCTGTATAAGAATTAAAAAATGTGAAAACTTCCAAGAGGGTGAATGCTTTTTATATTGAATAACAAAGAATTTCACTGTGCACATGTCAGTACTACTACAATATTATAAAGAAAAGCATCTGACAGAATTTCGACTGCATGGATGTGACCACTAGATGGCATTCTGGTATAAGAGATAAGCTAGAATTGGCCTCGCGGCGGGGACCATCTGCCGCACTAGCTGGGTATTGGGACCCCGTAAGTGTGTGCGTATTCTTCATCATCCTAATGTACACACCCACTGTGCCGGAGACGTCTTATTTTTTCCGCAAACAGCTTCCATCTCTTTGACTTAGGGAGACGGATGGATTGTGTAAGAATGAATGAAAACAATTCAAGTTCTTCTCACAGTCAGGTCGTTTTCTTTAGCAGGTGTAAAAAAACACCGGTAGCTCTGTCTTAAAGATCCTTAACCCAGGATACTTCGGCCTCCTTCACTTTAGAAATATAATATATAATGTAATCTTAAGTGACACCACATTATTTATTAGAAAATTAAGCTGTTATTTGGAAAGTACTCGTATATACTGTACTGAGTCTGAATACTTATAACTACTTAAATGCACATTAAATTCTATACCGTTGGACGCATTGATCATTTCACATTGCTTTGATGAAATAAGAATCTAAAGTGGGCGGCTTTTAGTGTATTTTCCGAGGTGTGCTTAAGATGCATCCTCGGAGCTCCAGGAATCGGGGTCCGATTCGCCGGAGGGTCCGTGTGTCTGCGTTGGTTTGCATTTTGTTCTGTAGAGGAAATCGGCTTTCCCACCCCATAAAATGAATGATTGGCCGCGTTTTCGTGTACTTTTTTGTACATTTGGATTGACTGCAGCGCTCTTCTTTGATTGGCTATTATTGTCTGCCCAGCATTGTCGTGATGGGATCTGCAAAACTTTTATGCTGGGACAAAATCGTGCTCAGATGCGCACCGACTACTGCACGTTTATTTATTACAAAGTGAGCAGAATGAAACCCGCGCAAACGAGCGAAATCATAACTATAACCTCGAGTATGAAACACTAGGAAAGATCTGAACTAAATAAATAAGTTTGGGGGGTGTGGAAGGTGTGTCTGCTTGTATTCGGTATTATGTTTTTGTTTTGCGCGACCTTTACGAGCTCGCTTCCTAAAAGTAAGTGATTAATGGCCTTGTGTACAAGTCTGAGTGAATCCGATATCGCCGGGTTTCTTTTGTCCGTGGAACCTCATCAGAGTTGTCTTTCGACTTTATCTATGCCACTTTAAATGCAGTCACTGATATTAAAACTAACTAAAGGAAAAATAACTTTGGAAATGAGCGAGTCGGCGTGCGATTGTCTGTGGCCGAGCCCGCTTTGTGCCCAGTGATGCCAGGATGCCCACCAGCTCCTCGCGGCTCAGAAGTGAATAGGCAGGTCTGAAGATGGTTAATAGAGAGAGATAGAAAAAAAAACAAACCAGTAGATTTCTATAAGGTGTGCGGGCTCAAAGCTACGAATAATGCTCGATGTGCCACCACTGCACTGTAATTAATATGTGTATGTAGAGGTTTTAAGATTCGAAATTTCACTCTCACCCTGTTTTATCGGTAAAGCGGTGTGAACGCTCCTAGCCAAGCACCTTAGAATGTTAATGACGGTGCTTGTGTGTGTCCGGAGAGGGTCGGTTAGAGCACTCAATACTGTTAGGCGTGGCACTGGCCTATGAGAGCGGGACACGGACTCTGATGAACGGGCCACTTGCCTGTGAAAATGAACCAGTACAGTGAGCTGTGCCGCTCATGTGTAGCCGGTGACAGACGGGGTTGATTTGTGCCTTACGCACATTGGGCAGCTGATCTCCTCGT
Organism: Polypterus bichir lapradei; assembly: GCA_026402145.1. Lineage (NCBI taxonomy): Eukaryota > Metazoa > Chordata > Cladistia > Polypteriformes > Polypteridae > Polypterus > Polypterus bichir. Next base: position 11,871,469 of record JANRMT010062821.1, on the reverse strand, counting down.
AAATGAACTGGATCAATTAAATTAATGAATGGAAGGATGAGTGAAACGTGGGTGTAAATAAAAATACTTCTAACGAGACTAGATCTAAACGGATACCGTAGTAGAGCTCGTGGTCGTGTTTTCTGTTTATTTGTATTCTACTTAGAACTTTGTTTCCTTTGAATAAGTACTACGTGTATGCATTATAAAATGTACGTTTTGGGAACATTAGGCGATTACAGAAAGTCAGAAGATGCGCATTAAGTGTGTGCCGTGACTCTCCGGCACCAATCGAGATACAGCCGCTGATCGGAAGCATTTTGGAGCAGAGCCGATCCCGGAGCATCGCTGTGGCAGCTGGCTTTCGTTTTTAGCAGATTCTCACTCAGAGGTCACTTGATGTCGTTAGTCGTGCTCTCATTCTTCACAATGGGTATTTGATAGCTGTGCAGTGTTACCACCAGGCTCCAGGTTGTCTGGACATGCTTTTGCTTAAGGAGCCTCCTCGTCTCCGCTCTCTTAATCCTTACCATTGTGCTGAATTGAAAGATCTCCTTATTAATAAGTCCTTTGCGGTTAAGCCCCCTCTTTTATGTCAACCGCTTCGTTTGTCATCAGTCTGTTGAATTGACGTTATCAGGGCTTATCAGCTCCTTAAGAATGAGCCAGCGTGTCTTTAAGGAGCCTTCTGACAGGTTAAGGTGGTTCGTTATCAACGATTTAAACACTGATAAAATTATTCCAGCGCAATAAGAGTGATTAAGTATTAAAGAATGTGTAAAAGACACCACTGAAACTTCATTGTTCACGTAGCAAGTTATGTAATGTAGAATGATACATTTATAGAATATCCCTAATCCACCAGACACATAATGCAGAAGAGACTACCATGGGCGTCCGCGAGCCCACCGGAAAGCCAAGCACATTTTTTTTTTCAGCATTGCTGTCTTTGCGTTAATGGATTTGACTGGAATTACTTTGGCAAAACTATTAATTATATTTCGCTTTCCATTTTTACTTTAAATTGCGGAGTTTTGCGACTTAACTGTACATAACTCCTTAGCTATTTATAATCATTATGTCTGAAGGTATACTGTTACATTTCCATCCACAATCTCCTATTCTTAATCTGCATCCAATAAAAGTAAAAACAAGTCTCCTCCATTTTGTTGGTTTATTTTTCTTAATTTTTAAAAATGTCCGGTATTGTTTTCAACACGACAGGATCTTTTGTTTTTATGGATTTTTTTTTACCTTTCTTTTCGCTGCACCTTTGGTGTATTTGAATGACCATCCATTTTCTCTTTATCGATTCAGTAACATATTAAAATACGGTTTTAATAAAACCAAAAAAAAAAAATAAAGTACCAACTTTGATCATGTCCCACTCATGTCGTTTTATTTATGTCTGATTGGACAGGTTTAAATTTGGGAAGATCGAGGTGAGTCAGGGCGTGTGCTAGATAGCTGACTGCTGTGAGCTCCTGTACTGTCTCTGCAGACTGCAGACTTTCCTGTTATTGGACATTTGTCCTCTCGTATATGCTAAGGCTCCTTTGCGAGCAGGACCACGGGGTGCGTGCCCAAGTCGCCCTAATGGTTGAGCGGGTCATGCATATTATGGTTTTCCCTATCCACCCTCACAATCTTAGACTTTTCTTTGTTTATTGATATATAATATCACTGACTGAAATATCTATTGCGAACAATGTCTTCTAGAATAAAGTATTTGGATTATTTGGGGTAGTTGTCTAATATTGTTTACTATCAACCAAATGTACTGTTTACCACACTTTCTTATTAGTTTTACTGGTGTCTGTGAACATTCATTATTGTTGTGGTTTACAGAAAATTTTACATGAGGGTAATATTTCTGCCGACGCTCTTGGCGACAACGATAGGCTGTACTATGGTGAGGCAGTCTTATGCCTGCTCTTAACACGCCGGATTTTAAATGACACGATCAAGAGGTTCTACTGCCGTCTCAGATTTGTCGTGTCCAGCGGAGCCCTTCTTCCAAACAAAGATAGATCGGATATCCCAGGGGTTCTGCTGTTTATAGACGAAAATAAACCATTGCAGCATGTAGAAAAGCACTTTAGAAATGGCACGTTGTGTGATTTCACAAACAGATTATCCCTCTGCATGTTTCAGTATTGCACCGGCAATGATGAAACAGAATTTAATGGATTAACGCTAATCCCAAACTAATTTTAACCACATTCGAAAATGAAGCAGAAAATATTTTTTTCGGTTAAAAAAAGAAAATAAGGAAAATTTTCGAGAAGAAAGATGAAAGTAAATCAGACCCAAAAAATGACAAATATCACGAATTATGGAGGTCTATCACAACATCAACCTTCAGGAATAATGGGGCAAACTCGCTATCTTAAATTTAAAAAGGCAGAAAGTGACGGATGGAGATTTCAAAGCGGGCTGTACAAATCAATTGCATATGCTGTATACAAGTAAGACACTAAAGAAATATGCATCTTCAGTAGTGTTTGAGTAAGTGATATAACGCAAATTTCTTAATTCAAACCGCTGAATCACATTTACGATCCTCTCCCGGCCGTGCCAAACGCAGGGCTGGAGACGGTCATGGACTGGCGCCGTTCCATCGCAGGACCCACTGACACACAAGAGGCATTTCAAAGTCACTTATTCTCGTTTCTGGTGAGGCTGGAGTCAGAAAGTGGATTCCATACAGAAGCCGAGGTTGTGGACTCAGCCCAGATTCGTTAGATTCGCTAAGCAGCAGCAGTGACGAGTGAAACAGAAGCACCGGCCATCGCGTAGACAGGCATTTGTCAGCACAGGCACTAGACCTGCATGTAACGTGAAAGTGACCGAACGGGATTACTTAATACATTCCGGCAGAGTTTACAAAGCTTGCAATGCGATTTAAGGAGAAACAAAGGGCAGAGAAAAAGTGGAACTACGGTCCGGATCCCAGCGCTAAGAAAGAGGGCGTATTACTGATGTCAGAAGATCCTTGACATGTGCGAGGCTGTATAGGCTAAGAGCAAATGAAATATTTTGAAATTAGGTAGCCCACAGAATGCGGTACGTGCCTCGATGCTGCAGTCATAAACTAGATTAGCAAAATAAGAAATTGAATCGAGGAATGTATTCATTTCGGTCATAATAAAAGTCAGAAGGCTCGCATGCAGGTCTGATTCGCTCTTTATGGGTAACAAATATGGTTTTATTGCCTGCCAAATACTGAGAAAGCAAGCAGTTTTTGTTTGATACACATAACCTGTCTTTGAAGTCTCTTTACAAAAATAACATCGGTCCGGAACTTTTTTATTCACCCCATTACACCACGCCAAGGGGAGTTTGATTCTGTCTGCGTGGCTATGTGTTACCTATATGGCAGGAACCCGCTTTGGACTGCACTCCAGTCCATCACAATGCAGGCTCGCTTACTCACAACTGGACAGTTAACCAAATGGCAGTTGTAATTCTTCCATTCAAGCTATTTAGAACAGATTGTACGTCACAATGGCTGATTCTGCAGTCTTACTGGACCCACCATTCTCTTTCTGTATATAGTCTGTGTGAAGTCTGCACGTTCTCCCTGTCTATGTGGAATATTCCATTCATTAGACGTGCAGGTTTACTGTCAATTTCAAACTGATCCAACGAGGGTGCGTGATGGACCTGTGATGGACTGGTGTCCCTTCTAGGGCTGCTTGTTTCCTGCCTTGATCCCAGTGGGTTGCCCGATCAGAACTGGATTAAGAGGATTTGAGAATGTTATGATATGTCATCAAAACTGCGTCTGTGCAAATATCTGCTTTAAGAGAAAAATGTCAGCTATTCCAAGTGATAAAAGAGTTAGAACTTTAATTGTAGTGGAGTCCATTTTCTAAAAATGTTGAGTGGTTGTTGTTGGGTACTGTGATTTGCACTGGTTCCTCCTTTGTGCTCTCAGTGCCATGAGGATTCACTTCTAGCTCAGTGTTGAAGAGAGGGATAATTAAAGACAGATCATTTTGCTTAATAAGACTTATGTAAAGTTTTTCTTTCTGGAAACCGAGTAACAGTTCTAATTATGAGAAGATCTGAGGGCTCATCAGAAAGAAGCAACAGATTTTTCTTTGTGTAAATCCATATAACGTGGCACAAACACAGATGGATCAAGATTTATAGTATAGTACTATACATAGGGTCATACATTTGAAAATGTAATTTTATGTGTATTAATTTAATATCCTAATAAAAGAAGCTAAAGATATTATAGCTATGATGGCTAAAAGAAGTACAAATATGAATTGCAAGCACTCTTATTAAGATTTATTTTTTATTTATTAATAATTGGAGACTTCTCAGACTTAAATAATTTGATTACTATTGTGCTGTTAAAGACAAATGTGGCAGCAAGGATCCTAACAAAGGCTAAGAAGTGTGACTTATGAGTTCAACTATTAAGTATCGAGGTGGTGGTTCAGGTTAGTGCCTATTATAATTTCTCCTTTTGATGTTGAGTAAAAAGTCACAGAGTAAGGCAGGAAACCATGAAACAGCAACCTCAGGGAAACTGGGAAGGAGTCTTGCAGGAGAACTTGTGAATCACTTCTGATGTGAAACTGTGAAGTGGCGAAACCACAAGGTGATGCAGCTGTTCAGTATAATGGAGAGGCAGCAGCCAGCCAAAGAAGAAGAAGAGAGAAGTGCAATTCAAAAGGAAACAGAAGCTTTACCCCACGGCAATCCAGATGTTGGTAAAAATGCCTAACTGTCATCAAAGGAAGAGAAAATGAAAACACAAAAGGGTTGGTCAAAATGTCTCGTAGCCAATAGAGAGTAAAAAGTTGGCCCCTTTTAAAGGTGGATGGCCAGAAGCATGGGGTAGATTCTTTTAGTTTATCAGTACACCAGACACATTACCTGAGTGAATAGAGTGGGCATTTTAAGTAAAGAAGTGCAAATCTATTTAAAGGCCAGGCTCTGTAAGAGGCGGTAAAGGTTCTAAGGTACTTTAGTCTATTAAACAGTAAGTGGGCACTATGGCTTGGATGTCCTGATGAGACCCACTTCTGACTATAGAAGTGATTTCAGGCTTAGCTACACGAGACTAATGGAGGAGAATAAAAGCTGCCTCATGCTAGTAGCCATTTGAGCATACCAGGTGGTGAGTTGTATTACTCCAAAAAATAGACTTGTATTAAAAAGGACAAAAGGTAAATGTACCTGTAGATAGAAGGTTAAAGGGGAAAGCCTTGTCATAAGCATGATCAGGTTCAGAATCAGGAAGTATATACGAGTGATTAAATGCCAACCAAAATGTCAGCCAAAAATAAAGTGACAAGTGGTGGATCTCAAAAGGACAGCAAGAACTTAATAATGTTATAAAAACTAAACAAAAGGCACAAAATAAATATGCAAAAATATTCATGCAGGTCACAAAATATTGGATCAACTACTCAAAAGTGAGATGTCAGGCAAGAGAAAGAGTAGGAAAAGAAAAATAATGGAGTGCTTTAAAATGAGGTGGGTAAGTAAACAGTCTACCTTGCAACCTTTAGATTGGCATCAGGCTTCTTTGTTTGTATTTTAAATTGTACTTTGTGGTCTCCATTTGTTCACCTCACCTTTTAAACACATTATATTTGTATGCTTTATGCCTCCTTGGGATGATTCTGAGGGTGGAAGGTTGCTATGAGTGAAACCCATCCCTTTCACAACCTATACACCAGATTTAAGACTCCGCTGGTAAGATGCTTCAAATTCCAAAGAGGCAGTGTGTTTAGTTATAGAGCATTTAAACTTTGAAATGATCATCTCGTCAATATTAGTGATGTCCCTTTAGTATCAGGATATTAATTCAGATAGAAGACAAAATATTTAAATACAGTGTAAGTGTTAGTATTATTTGTGTGGCATTTCATACTGCTACTTAATCATTGTGATTGGCTGTTATTGAGTTGTTCCCACCATCTTTTTCTTCTCAATGTTATATAAATAAAATGTATTCTTCTTCTTCTTATTATTATTACATAATATCACTCTCATGTTGATCAGGTTACCTCTCCTGAAATGTGAATGGAACTTTAGTCTTAATGTCTCAACGCAAATGACAGGCCAGACAGACATTTAAGCTTTGTCATGTTTTGCCTAAGATATTAATGTTTGCTTTCTCCATTTTATGGCACTGAAATGACCATGGACGAGCTGGATGACCATTTGGGTAAAGGCAGATGCATACTCTTGGAAAGATGAGAAGAACATAAAGATTTAGGCTCTTAACAAGAAGCCCCTGTAATGGCAGAAAAAAATGGCACAAAGTCAAAATCACTGTGCAGAAAAACACCATTTTATTAGGTATTCAAGTCCAACAAGTATGCTTCCTAAGACGGGTCTGTCCTTCTTTGGAGCTAATTCCCAAAATAAGTGCTGATCTTGGTGATCTATGGACAATAACAGACTGTAAACTCACTACCCCCACCACAGCGAGAGATACTTATCTGGCAGACAAGCTTAATAATTTCTCTGCACACTTCAATATGAATGTCCCTAATGTCTGCAAGCAGTAAAACAACATGTCTGTGACAGGAACTCTGCCCAGTAAGGAAACAAAGCTCACTTTGTCAGAACACGGTGTAAGGAGACTCTTCCTGGAAAGTGAACAACAGGAAGGCAGTAGGTCCAGATGTCATTCCAGGAGGTGTTGTTAAGGTTTTTGATGATCAACTTGCACCATTGTTCATGGTAATATTTAATCTCTCCTTAACCCAGTCTGTCACACCAACATGCCTTAAAAGATCCACCATTTTCCCATCTACCTAAGAAATTACATCCAATATGCCGAAATGACTATTGTCTCATTGCACTATCACCTATAGCAATGAAGAGATTTTTTATACTCTTCACTGCCTAAAGAACTAGATCCATTACAGTTTGCACATCGCTCCAGTAGGTCCATGAATGATGCCATCACTTTGATCCTATATACAGTACTGGCCACCTTGGCAATAAGACAGGGACTTCTGTATGAATGCTATTTATAGACTATAGTTCGACATTTAACACAACAAACCCCTCAAAGGTCTTCATCAAGGTCAGGGATATGCATCTGATCACTTCATTGAGCCACTTTTTATATTCTTAAAAGAGAGACCTCAGGTGATTCGACATGGTGGCCAAACTTCATCATCCCTCAACCTCAACACAGGGGCTCCACAGGACTGCTATACTCCCTTTATACATATAATTGCATGGCTGCATGTGACTCTAACTTCATTGTCACATTTTTTGATGACACAAGTTGTGAGTCTGTCACTCTGGTGTCAAAAACAGTCTTCTCCTGAAATGTAACAAAGACAAAATTGTGGAGACAACAAAACAGGTACTACCAACCCCTCAGAATTAATAGCATTCAGGTAGAGAGGGTGAACAGTTTCAGATATTTTTCCACACAGTAGAGGACCTGTCCTGGTCCAAGCACATTGTCACCTTGATGAAGAAGGCATGGCAATGTCTTTATCACCTCAGATGACTCAGGGATTTTAGGCTGCCCTCTAATAAAGAATTTATATAAATCCACCATTAAAAGTATTCTAATAGGAAATATTACCACTTGCTTTGGAAAAAAGCATGCAGCAGGACCTCAAAGCTCTGCAGACAGTGGTGCAGTCTGGCGAACACATCACTGACTATGCAATTTCTAACTTCCAGGTCATCTATACTAAGTGCTGCTGGACAACAAAGAAAATTGTCAGAGGCCTCCTAATTAAATTTGGAGATGATACCAACCTAGGGGATTAGCAGATAATCCAGAATCCACTGAATCATTAGAGGGACTTAAACATCATTCAGACTTGGGCAGATTTCTGGCAGATGAAATTTAATCTAAGTAAATATATAGTATTACATTTAGGAAGTACAAAATGTTAGGTTTGAATACATAATGGGAAATTTGAAAGTACACCTTATGAGAAGGACATAAGAGTCGAAGTGGACTAGCAACTTCCAGACAGTGTTCAGAAGTCATTAAGAAGGCTAACAGAATGCTAGGTTATACAGTATAGCACAATGTGTGAAGTACAAGTCCAAGGAGATTATGCTGAAGCTTTATAGCCCACTGGTAAGGCCTCATCTGGAGTACTGGGTAGAATTAGAAAAAAAAACCCAGAAGTACTAGAAGAAGTCCAGAGAAGAGTGATTAAGATAATTCTAGGGCTACAGTGGATGAATTATGAGGAAAGATTAAAACAGCTGAGCCTTTTCAGTTTAAGCGAAAGGAAATTAATATTGGATCAATTTTCTTACTTTAAAATGAGTTCAACAAGAATACAGGGACACATTTGGATATTTTTTAAGGTAAATTTTGCACAAACTTTAAGAAGTTATTCTGCACACATAGAACAACAGACACATTGAATTAGTTACCAAGTAGTGTGGTAGACAGTCGAAATTTAGGGACCTTCAAAACCCGACTTGATGTTATTTTGGAGGAATTAAGTGGATAAGACTGGCAAGCTTTGTTTGGCCAAATGGCCCATTCTCATCTAAATCTTTCTGATATTCTAATATCCTAATAATGACCTGTGTTGTGTTCAGGGAAATGCTACCGCTGCTTGAAGACCAGCTCAAAGAGATTGAGGATCAGCTTCTTTCCAGAGTCCATCTGTGACCTAAATGCAGACAGTACCTAGTGTTACATGATACTCTCCTTCATTTTATTACACATTTTTAGACTATTAATATAATGTTGTCAATGTACATATTGATATTTATAGAGTATAAAATTTTCTATTTATTGTCTTTCTGTATTCTTCTAATGCACAGTCTTTGAGATCAGAAATTAAGCAATTCACTACATACTTGTACTGAGCGTAACTGTATGTGACGAATAAAAAAAAAATATTTTGATTTCTGGCTGTGACATGGTTTAGGTATCAAAAGAGTCAGGTCTTATAGTGGTGGGACAAAAGTGACATCACATATCCTCTAGAGCGTCCGTCTCCACTCTGTAAGGTCAGGTCAAATCAGGTTGGAGAGTATGCACTGCTACAGCACGTTGCCTTACCCACCACACTAGAAACAGCTCAGGATCCCAGTTTGCAAGGCCGCAGGCAGACATGCAGGCCATTCCCACCCTCTGGAAGTGACCATCTATCTGGCACAGCCAGGTGTTATGTGGGCATGCATTTGGCCGGGGTCCAGCTGCTCAGGTCCTCAGCAATGAGGATCCTGCGAGCTAGATCACCCTCAGGGAACTGCGCCACATGACCGTAAGTGCCGTAACTGATGTTCCATCACAATACAGGTAATGTGCCTCTTTCGGGACTCAATAAGCAGAAATGGAAAAGAAGTTAGAGACTATCACCCTCAGTTTTTGCTCTGTAACCTATTTGACAAGAGCTTGGAAAAAACTCTTCAAGCTTTTGCATCTGATGCTCTATAAACTGGAACTTTCTAGCTTTTTTCTTTGTTGCAAGCTGGTTTCAGCTTAATTTATTCATCATTATATTTTTATTTATTCATATTTATATTATTATCAGCCAAATATATCGATATTTTTGTTCACAGACCATTGCTTTATACCTTTTGCGCAGTAGTCTTATGTTTAGTATTGTGTCTTTTTGTGTTTTTAACAATATTATATTTTTTCATGTGTGCAGCACTCTAGTCTTGTATATGAATGAACTGACTTCATGAACTGCGAAAGCAGTAAATGGCCTTTAAAGAGTCTAGCTCTTAGAGCAGTGAATCAATAATAACTGTCAACATCTCTTAGAGTTGCAAAAAACAGTGGCTGATGTTTAAACTGCATGTTTGAATAAATAAATGGAATGGTTTGTGATACCAGTATCTTAAAAAAATTTTATTGGCACCAATAAAGCATGGAAAATGCCAGATTTTTAAGATATTAATAATTTATCGAAAAAAGGAATTTAAGGCAACTCTTGTGCACAAGGATATAGTTAGAAAAGATACATGGTTTTATAAAAAATTAAAAACATCCTGTATGTTTTAAATGGTCCTACTTTGTTGAATGATTCAAAAAGAGAGTGCACACTAAATAGGAGAAAAATGGCCAGGAGACTGAAAAATATTAAAGGGTTAGACAAACATGTAGTTTGGGAAATGGCAGGACCTGGCAATCTTAAAGGCAAAAATACTTAATGACCAAATTCAATTCAATTCCACTAAATGCAGATGGAAAATGCTGTGACAAGTTCACTTTACAAAATAGTAATTCCATAATGAGTAAACACAAAGACAAAGATTTGTTTAAACAGACAGGAAACAAAGTGGTTCAAAACTGATTAATGTACATGGAGTCAAAACAATATCTGTCCATTAATTATTTGTTGAACTAAGGCAGTTGACAACCGAGGAGATGGACCAAAAACTTTGTTATCAGCATCCTGGAGGAGGCAAACCTAGTGGTTCCACGGTCAGTCATACCAGTGAAAGTAGAGACAAAGTCAAAGTCAATAGTCAAAGTCCTGGAACATTAGGACAAATGGCTGCCCATGGTCATTCTGCAGTGAAGTTTGTACTGGGCTGTCTAATCTGATGACAGAATCTTTACATCTGTTTATTTCCGGCTCCCAGTATCTCAGATATCATTTCATAGGCAGAAAAACAGCTTGGACATAAAACCGTGGAATCAAGTGTCATAGCAGGACAGTGAGAAATGAAACAGCTAGAGCAGAGCTAGTAGCAGCTCATAATTACTGTATGTGTTGTAACCACAATGGGGCACCACTGAGCCCCAAACCACAGACACAATAATACCCCAAAACAATTCCGGGTTAAACTTTTCTTACACAAACACCAGCCATGTTTTGTTTGCAAGAATAAGAATTTTAAAAACGGCTGGACAGTTTAATAACAAGCGTTATGTGGTTGCACTTTCTAGTTCTTGTAATGTACTTGGATGCTACATTTTGAGCTAACTGAAAGCTGCATAAACAATGGACAGCCTGTAAATAATGAATTACAGTAGTCAATCTATTAAATGTATATTCATGAATTAACTTCTCAGTATCTTCCATATTTAGAAGCCATTGTAATTTTCCCATATTTTAGGATGAAAAAACAAGTTTCAGATGGCTTTGCAATGTGAGTTTTAAAAGACATACTGGTGTCAAAGATAATGTCTAAGTTTTGTGTTGATTCAGTACAACTAATGATTTGACTTAGCCAAAATACTATGACAAAATCTATGGTCAGAAACTAGTACCAAAGAGCTAAACTAACAAAACAAAGATCCCTAATCGAAAACAAGATTGAAGCACAGAGATTTCTTTGCTTAAGTTATCCCAGAATTAGGATACTGAGTTAAAGGTTATACCTTTAAAGCCATAAAGTGAGCAAACACAGATAATCTCTCTGCTATCACCAGATTTGTGGCACAGCCTTCTGAAGGATGAAGATCTGTAATTAAATTTAAAGAGATTTTCTCCAAATGTTTCTCTGGAGAGAGCAAGAACTGTACTAAACCATGAGGATTTAAAGGAGCATTCTTAGCTCTACTACCAATCTCACACAGAATAACTTACTTCTTGATATTTTTGTTTTATAGATGACCACTAAAAATGTAATTTATAATAATAATAGACAGTGAAAGTTCATAAACATTCTGCAAGATGATGTTTCCTATTAAGAGGCTAAAATTAACATTTTGATCCACCCTCGGGGTGACTATGCTAAGATTAGTAACTGCAAACGAGTATTTAGCCAGAAATGGAAATCCTCCCTGGTCTCTAATCTCAGTAGGAAAGGGGAAAAAAAGGAAATAATATAATATAATTTGAGAAAAACAAGAAAGATAAAAAGCAGGGTCAGGGGTGTATCTCAAGTTAAACTATAGAAACACTTAGAGTTTGGTGGAAAAGCAAAATGACAAGCTAAAAAATACAAAGGAATTAAATTTAAGAAACATAATTAAGAGTTACTTTAATAGGAAACACCATCTTGCAGGGTACCTATGAACTTTCACTGTCTGTTATTATTATAAGTAAGCTTAAAATCCCATGTTTTATCATATTATCAGATCACCCGTGACATGCACCTAACACCAAAGGTACCAACTAACCTCTTGGGTTCTTTTCTTAATATGGGATAGGATGAAACGGCAAAGCCAGCTACAGGACAGAACTGTTACCTGAAACCTCTTATTGTCCTTAATGTCTGTGTTGTACCCTGCTTATTCAACCCTAGGGAGCTCTAATGGCAGACAGCTTACTGACTGGGACTGTCTTTACTTTAAATGATTTAATTTAACTGAGCTTGCCATCAATAGAGGACTCCTTAAATGCATCCCCTTAAGCCCTTAAGGGACTGAAGCAAGACAAGGAATGATCAATCTTAGCTTCTCATCTTGCTATTAGTAATTCAAACAGAGATTGATATTGAGCTTTTACTTAAAAATTATATTTATTTGCATCAAACCCATTGTAGAAATATAGGCAATACAAAGAATTATACGATGTGGGGTCGGGTCATGTAGTCTTCTTTCAGTCCCAAGATGACATTTCCCAGATGGCTTCTTTACTTTAGTTACAGACTCTATATATCCTTAATTCAAAAATGAAAATAAAGATTTCTTGACAGTAGGAGATTTGCAGGATAAGCAGCCGATAGAAACTGTCCATTTTCAGTTATTAGCAGACAGAGAAAGCTTCTGACAAGTGTCCATTTTTGCAACTCAGCTGAGTTCTTTATAAACATGTCAGAAAAAACTAAGTGCTCCATTTTTTTAACAAAGCACCAAATGAATTGAACAAAGAACTCATTTTGAAAAAAGTCGAATAAAAATGTTTTCTCTCTCTTCTTGCCAAATTAAGCACACTGTTATGTTACAGCCAGGGTTTTTTCCCCGCCTTATTTATTCCATGCTTTATTGTTTTTGTTACTGTTGAATTATTACTTTTTAAAGTTTATATGTAATTTTAGTTATGTTTGTCCATAATTTTTTAATAGTGCACCATAACTTTAATTGTGCTTCCATCCTGTGTACAGAGCAGACATTTTCTCAAAACTCTGAAAATGGTGTTAATTCATTATCACCAACTCAAGGTCAATTCCTGCTTTGCCTTTCAACTTTCCCATAACACTCTGTGCTTCTGTTATCTGAAACCTATCAATTGAAAAGGTTAAGGCATCCTCCATAAATTAAGTGACAAGTGTCTTTTCAATTTTCGACAGTTTTTCATGCTGCGGTGGGTTGGCATCCTGCCCAGGATTGGTTCCTGCCTTGTGCCCTGTGTTGGCTGGGATTGGCTCCAGCAGACCCCCGTGACCCTGTGTTCGGATACAGCGGGTTGGATAATGAATGGATGGACAGTTTTTCATGTTTGTCTAAGTTATTAGGAAGCATAAGTCTAATAGGAAACATAATTCTGATGGATATTTATGCTGTTAAACCAAAAGGGAAAAAGCACTGGGACTGAAATGGTAAGATATATATATATATATATATATATATATATATATATATATATATGCAGGGTTATGATGACTTTATTGAATATAAATAAAAAGTCACAATGGACTGAAAGTTGCATGAAGTCATTGCTGCTCCACTTTACCTGTATTCCACCGATAATAGACTTCAGGGCCAAAGAACCTGTGACCAGGTTAGTGGCCAAGTAATCCTGTGCCTTGCATTTACAATGTTCCTTGCATCACCCATCAAGATCTTTTCTGTTTGCTTTGGTGAAGAGGCAGCAGAGCTGTGTGCCTGCTGTGGCCCTGGCAACAGATAAATAGTCTTCCACAAACGCGATGATAGCACTTCAGGACGCTCTTCAGCGTGTTATCTCATTGACGGAGGTCCCAAGAAAGATTAGAAACCTCACATTTTCTTGAATGAGTGCCGCATTAATAGGAATGTTTCTTGAATGAGCATCACTGAACCACATAAAAACTGTGTTTTCGGCATCTTCAAATGCAACAGCTCACATACGTTTGCAACCCGAGATTTTTCTTCTTTTTTTGCACATAACAAAGACATGCATTGCATTTGTCATTCCAACAGATTACACATCACAAACATTAACACTGTTATCGTTTGTTCGTGTCTGCTGTTTCTATAGGAGGGTGACAATGAGTTAAATTCCAATGGATGTTTTTCAAATGTTGACAAGCAATAAGCAAAAGGTATCACTGAAAACCACCAAAAACAAAAACAGCAAAAAAACACTATGAGGAAAGTTTGAAGAAATATTTTTTTTTTTACAATGTTTCAGTTTGGGGGATCGTTGTGCACAACTGAGCTGCGACCACAGATCTAACTGCTCTGTGGATGATTCATTCAGGCATTTCAAGGTCACTTTGTTGTAATGAAAGTATCTGCTGAATGTACTTCGTAGTAACAAGATTTCTATAGACTTGTGTCATATGGGGAAACTGTCGGGACCATAAAAATACTTTGTTGTAATACTTCCTCACCTCGGTCTCTTTCCTCTCTGTGCGCCACTGCAAAGCCCCGCCCACCTAGCATTCTGAAAAGTGTCCTCAGTGAAGGGGGCAGCCATTTTGCCGTAGCCCTTCACTGAGTGAGTCCCCGTTGCCTGCAGTTCTCTCGCGGCCTGGGCCTCGGACACCATCTTGATCTCTGCTTAAGAGCTGTGGCTTTCGGTATTTTATTATCAAAATACTTGTAACCACATATTTTTAGGTTGACCTTTATCCTCTAACTGATTGCTTACAGTTACACCCTGATTTTATTATTTAGATATTAAATGATCTTTTCTCCAGAGCAACATTAGTAATGAAGCAGGTGTTCAGTTCTCTTACTGTGTGGGAAATTTAGAAAGATGTGTTTTATCCAGCAGTGGGCATTCTACCCTTAGGCAAAACATGAATTATTGAGTGTAATGTTTCCACAACCTTTAGCACATAATTTCTACTGTTTTTTATTTATTTTAATTTGCATTTTTTGAAGGGTTTGCTTCCTTAGCCGTTAACAAATAGTTTATTTACAGCTGTGTCTACTCTAAAATGTATTCTAATGAGCACATCATTTCTGCCTGTGAACTCATCATCTTGTTGCTGATTAAAAAATAAATATTTCAAAAGAAAAGCGAGGGCAAAAGTTCATGAAAGAGAAGCAATTCTTTTGTATAAAGCACACAAAGAAAATTCTGGGATAAGCAATATATGCCTTGCAGTGTATTGTTAACAATTTCAAATTAGTTTTTTTTTATCACCTAATAGTAGTGTTGCTGTGTGTTACTGGGGTGGCTCTGCTTTTAATGGTTTTGGCTCACAACTCTAGGGACCTGAGTTTGATTCTCAAAGTGGTCTTTGTGTGAGCAGTGGAGGTACTCGTGACTCTGGGGACCCCTAGGCAAAAAAAAAAAAGACAAACTGTCCAACTCACATTCCATAGAATCCCGACATGGTAAAATTTATTAGCATTATTTTAGAGCAAAGTCTAAATTAATAAGATCAACAGGGATAATGTAATAAACACAAATGCTTTATTCAAATTTTGTGAAAAGCAGATTATATAAATAAAATGCAACAATAAATACAAAATTTGTATAGAAAATTGAAAAAGCAATTGTAATAGAATAAAGTTAGATCAAAAATCTAAGTGAATAAAATGCAAATTAATGCAAAATGCACATTATTAAAACAATAATAAATTAAAAAGTGCATATAGCAGCAAACTAAACAAAAGAGCAAAAACATGTCTTGTATAGATATTGGTGTAACTTTCAAAATTGCTGTTTATGGGCTTTAGTTACAGCAACTTGAACACTGTGCTCTATTGTAATTCATTTATGAAATTATATGATATTTACAGTTCATTTATGAAAATGGTACTGATTATCTTTAATGTTGTTAAAAAAGTAACAATAACCGCAAACACTCTCAACAATGAAGACTAGAGGGCCCCCTGAGGTGGTTTCCGTCTGTATCGACGTAGTGTTTCAAGGTGGGGGGGGGGGGGTCCCACAGATTTATCATTGTATTGAGTACCAATGTAAATGGAAGTCGTTGGGGAACCCCCCCTACCCCCACCACCCAGTTTTGCTTTGCCTGTCCTGCCACTACAGCCCTGTGTGTGAGTGGAGATTGCACATTGTCTCCTCGACCGCACATCAACTGTTCTGGGTTTAGTGCAAGGATGTGTTAAATGCATCGACAACTCAAACTAACCTCGTTATACATGAGTCTGTCCTAATTGGGAAGGGTATCTGTTCCAGTGCTGCGTCCTGCTTTGTGCCTGATGCTGCTGACGTATATTTTGGTCCCAACAACTTCATAGTGGCAAAGCAACATGTCTTATAGTTCAGCATTCTATCAGAGTATATTTTTAGATATGCGTCAAAAATAAAAAATGTAGTTTGTGCTTATAGTTACTATTTCAAAGAAATATTGCCTATGTTATGTTACAGCCAAGGCTTCTTCCAGTTCTTATTGTTATTTTCCACTTTGTTTATATTTCTATTTTTGCTGATTTATTATTTTCCCTGTGTTTGGTTTTATGTTACTTTTTTACTTTTGTTTTGTATAAACTGTCTAAGTATTACATACTGTGTATATTAGCCCCAAGGCTACATTCCTTGTGTTTTGTGAGTGAAACCCCAAGAGGCAGGCCCATGGTGACATACCTCCTGACCAAGTGCCCTCTGCTTTTACTGGTGGAGCATATGAGCCCCTCAGGGGTTCATTGGTATTTAGTACTTTTGAACTTAAGCTGAAAAGCTACACCTGATGCCACATTATGCAACCTTTACTCATGTTGTATGCCAGATTTGTCAACCATGTTTGCTAACCGTGTCGCTGGACAACATTACTTTGAACAACTGAAAATCACTGCTCATATCACATTTACCGACTGAGTGCCGACATTCTAGCATAGTTGTCCTTGTCCCTTTTCTGACAGCCAACAGTATGCTGCCTAAGAGAGCCGGTGCTGTACAAAGGGTTAATAGCTACAGCAAGTTCAGCCACAATGTCTGCCCTTTTCTCCTTTTCCACTCTTTAAAGGTATGTAAAATATGACATCACACAGATGACCTTCTCTGCTGTTTGTAAGGTCCAAAATTCACACGTTGATTAACCTTTGTTACTGTATTCATTGTATTGTACTTCCAGATGAGCATTCATTGGTTGTCAGCTGTCAAAGCACACAGAGCCCATCCCTATGAATAAAGACAAATTCAAACAGCTTGATTTTATCAGAGCAAGTCATAGTCTAGTTCACGGGTGTCAAACTCCAGTCCTGGAGGGCCGCAGTGGCTGCAGGTTTTCATTCTGACCATATTCTTTATTAGTGACCATTTTTGGCTGCGAATTAACTTCTTTTTCTTTAGTTTTAATTCACTTCACTCAGGCCCCTTAGTTGTCTCTTTTCCTTAATTAGCAGCCAAACAATAATGAGACATGAAACAAGCCTCCACATGACCAGCTCACCAGTGTCCATCACACAATACGTGAAAATAAAGAAAGGTGGAGGTCTCAGTAAGGCTGATCTCCGAGGTCACCCAAACATTTTAACGGTGTTCTTAGAAAAAAACAGCAAATCAACAGTTTTGGAAATGTCTGCTGTGGTAGAATGAGAGCAGCAACAAGCTGTGGAATTAAATAACGAGTTTAATGAACAGCAAGACTTGGCTTCTCATTAAGAAACTGGTTGGAGTGAAATTGGTTAGAGTTTGTAGCCCCAGTTTAGCTGGTCATCTGTTAGCTTGTTTCACATCTCATTTCTGCTTGGCTGTCATTTAATAAAGAAACGAATCAATTCAGAGGGCTGAACTCTTCTAACAAGGCTATTAAAGTGATGGGGAAAGGAAGTTAATTAGCAGTGAATCCTGGTCAATGATTAGGAAAAGGGTTAGAATGAAAACCTGCAGACACTGCGGCCCTCCAGGCCCGGAGTTCAACACCCCTGGTCTAGTTTAAAGGAGTCGTTGGGAATGTCACATTAGGCGACCGTCCTGACGGGAGTGTGTCTCCGACTGCCTCTGGCTTGCTTCAAATTGCTGGAAAAGTCCTGTAATGTGACACAGATACTCCATGAACCACGAGAAGGAGTCCTATTCTGGAGTTGCTATAGCCACAATTGAGCAGCCCCAAACCCCAGAGATGTCCATGGGACAGAGCATAAAGATTTGCTTCTTCAGCCAATGGCTGTGCTGTTTTATGTTCAAGAGCAGCATCCAAAAACTGTTAACTGTGTGATAATGAGTTGGGGGCTGCATTGTATATGCCCAATAATTTTGTAGTAAGTCAGTGGAGATGTGTTAATGAAATCATTCAGAATGGTGGGCCTGATATAGATGATGTGATATCACACAATTTGACACTGTGTGCAAAACAAATATATGTATCATAAAGCAATCCTTAATATTTAATAGTAGCTAAAGATAATACATCAATTTTTGCATCCTGCATGAAATACCTCTTTTTGATGTTTAGAGGCCTGCTACTTATTATATAATAATATGTCCACCTTTTCCAGATTTTAAGGAAAATATTAGATGTTTTGACTTCATGAATTTATTCCTGACAATCAGTTTCCTGTTACCCACCTCGATCCCAGCCTTGTGTATGTTTTTATGATTTTGAACTAATGTGCTAAAATCATTGCACTTCTTGACTCTGTGAAGTTAGAGTAGATGTGTTTTGTACACCCTTTTTAAATGTTATTTTTGTTTTTTCCTGAAGCTTTTAAATGTGTTAATTTGCACATGCTAACTCCAAACAATTAGCTTCTACTCTAATTGAATAATGAATCACATCTCTAAATGCTGAATACTTAAACATTGCTTAAATTAACAGAGTAGACCTAGCTGTGTGGAGGAACTGCAATTAAGAAAACATTGTGATCACATGATCCTCGCCTTTTAGCAGCTAAAAATTCACGTAAAGCCTAAAAGTTGCTTGTGGTGAAGAACTTTAAGTGAAACAAGAAAGCTCCTACAGTGTATTTGATTCTAATTTTTTTTATAATCTGATTGCATATCTATTAGTAATAATTCAAAAGCAACTGGACATACTGTTTATTCTCAGATGAGAGGTAGAATATCTTTCTCATCACAAATGGAAAACGAAATTAGGATTGACTGCTTCAATGTATTATTCAAAGGGATGTTTGCACTGTTTTAAATTCCACCTTCAGTTAATTTAAAATTCTGCTGCAAGAATCCTAGAGCTAGAAGGTATGACAACAAAACTCCAGCTCTTAAGCCCTTAAATTGAAGTCACATTACACAACTTCTAGTCGTGGGATTTGCCAGACTTGCCAACTGCAAGTCGGTGGACTATGTCAGTTTAAATGACTGAAAACTGATTTATCAGGTCTACTTTTCCAACTGTATGCTGACCTTCCAGCATAGTCACCCTTTATGTGACAGGCAATAGCATGCTGCCAGACAGAGCCTGTGCTATATGAAGGGTTAACAGCTATGGAAAGTTCAGCCATAATCTTGGCCCTGTTTTGTTTCCATTTTGTCATGGCACATAAAACATGAGACATCAGATGAGCTTCTCCTGTGTTTGTGAGGCCCAAAATATGTATGTATATTATTCTTCATTGCTGGATTCTATGCATTATACTTCAGGATGAACATTCACTGGTTTTTAGCTCTCATGCACACAAGTCTGCCCCAATGACTTAAGACAAAATCAAGCCTGCTTGATTATATCTCAACACATCGGGGACTAGTTGCTTGGCTTGTCACATCACATGACCGGCTTTGTGGGAGCATACCGATGACTGCCTCCAACTCACTAAGACTATGTAAATGAAGGCTACGAGTGAAAATCATTGGAAAAGTCATGCAATATGACATGATCTTTATACTGGCTTCCAGGTAAGCTTCAGGCTGATATTAAAAACCTCCTTCTTACATATAAAGCTTTAAATGGCCATGGAGCCGCATACCTATCTAAACGTATCATACATGCAAACAGGAGCATGCATTAAAATCTCAAGATATTGGTCTACTAAATTTTCCAAGGCTTAATAAAATAGGAGTGTGAGGTCAAGCTTTTAGCTACAGGCCACTAAAACAATGGAATGATCTGTCTGCTGATATAAGAGATGCCCCTTTGGTCTCAGCTTTTAAATCTAACTCGAAGACTCCCTAGTTTAGTTTAGCATACCCTGACTAGAGCTGCTTATTAGCTGCTCATATTGCATCATACAATGTTTGCTGGAAGAAAAACAAAAGTGTTACAATAACTACAAACTGTTTGTATTTTTGTGTCTCCTCTTATTATCCTACTAGTACTTGGTATCACTGCTCTACTTCTAAGTATTTTTTCCTGCCCTTGGGAAGACACCAGGGATACTGGGAGCCTTGCACTTCAAGGATGAAAGGATTTGTCTTGTTGTTAGATGGCCCAGCACAGATGTTACTGTGGAATGTCCAGGAAGAAGCGGGTAACCTGTTGGCTGAAGTCTGTAGCACTATATGTATGACTATGTAGAACTTTGTCTTTTGACTTCACATTATAAACGGACGTGGATCCAAGGTGTTTATTTTCTTCAACGATGTTGTTGGAGTTTTTGTTTTCCTCTCTGTTGTCAAGTGGCCACATCCTAATGATAATATTAATGGGCAGACAGCACCTGTTAGCTTTTCTTAGATTTCCATTTGTGTTAATCAGTTTGACATTACTTTGTTTAACTTTTTGTTCAAATTAATCTGTTTTATGTGTATGCATTATTTAATCTGTAGAGTCTGTAGCTTGTTTTTTACCTGTAAACTAGTCATAGTACTCTGAGCCTGTGAATAGATCTATGCACTGTCACACACGTGTGAGTTGGAGAAAGTCAAAGAGCCTAAAGGTGAGTGAAATCTCGCGAGACAAGGGACTATCACGTGGTACTTACCTGAATCTCTTTCTACCTGCAGAAAACTGGAAGAAAAATAAAACCTCTCCACTTCCAGCTTCACAATGGCCGCGATGACATCACTTCCGGTTCCACAATCCATTACTTCTGTCTACTCCTGATGACGCTGGTTCCGTGTTCCCGCCTCCAATCGTCCCTTCCTGCCAACCATTTCCTCTCCCATCATACATTCTGTTATATAAACGCCATCTTGTCTACAGTAATTCATTCATTTTGTACTGCAAAGTTATTCTGAATCGTCTGCGGTGGGTTGGCACCCTGCCCAGGATTAGTTCCTGCCTTGTGCCCTGTGTTGGCTGGGATTGGCTCCAGCAGACCCCTGTGACCCTGTGTTCGGATTCAGCAGGTTGGATAATGGATGAAGTTATTCTGAATCGCTTTCTTTATTTCAATTGTCTGGACGACAATATATGGGGACGATCCCCAAACCTTTTTCTATTTTGTGAAGACTCTTCTTTATCACAGCACATATATATTGAAATTGAAATGCATGTGTGACTGTCAGGGTTTTTCTTCATGTGTCAGTTATTTCAGAGTTGTTGCAAAAGTTTACACAAACATAGGCAAGGACTGTGATTCCTGGGTTTCTCGTAGGCTTGTCACCTTCTTAAACCTGGGACAACAATAGTTATGATTAGGATGGACAATACAATAAGAACACACACACACAAACAAGCAGGCTGGTGCAAAAAATGTGCATTGTGCTTTTTATTCCAAATGAAGCAAAGCTGCGTCCAATAAATAAGTAAAGTGCAGTTCTTCAGTAAACACATAATCCTATAAAATCCAGTGCTCCTCTGTGGCAGTTAAAATCAATCCATAAATAATTGCATTACACAAGGATAAAAATCAAGGCTAAAACAGAGTTAAAAACTGGATACTTTTCCTTCCATTCTCCCGTTCTGAGCCCCAGTGTTTGTCTCTCTCTGTCTCTCTGTCATTTGTGTCCTCCCCCTTCACTCTTCTGGTCTCTGAAACAGGGAGAAAATGATAGCAAGCTCTTGTCCCAGCCACCTTAGTCAGTCTCTACTATCCTGACACCTGCTTTTGGTCCAGCAGGTCCCCTGGAGCACCTGATTGCTCCTACTTCTACAAATTGCTCAGTGGAATGACCCATCCCTGGAGCACCATTGTGTTGTTCCCTTGTGGGGTCACCTGGCTGCCTCATCTTCTTGATCTACTCTCTCTTTTCCATATTCTCACCTAATTTTATTCCCTTATGGCCTTCTTTCTCTACTAAGGTTCTTTTATATTTTTCTAGATGTAAACTTAGTATGAACTTTTATAAGCATTAAAACTTAAGGTGAACTTTTACACAAGTCAGTTATGCCAAGTAAATAGTTAAATAAAGGCTTATGTCATATTTCTTTTTTAATTGAGCTCAGAAAGAAACCACCAATATTTAATAACCCAAAAGGACAGAGATAACTGGAGACAGCCCAAGGTCAGAGAAGGGGATGCACCTGCCGGTTGAGGGTTGGTTAGGAAATAAGGGAAGCAAGGAATGATAGTGAGTGACAAGTTACGAAAAATATTGGTGGCTGCAGAAAGGGCCTGGAAGAGGCCAACTGGAGTGGGGAGTCAGAATAGGCAGCGAATGAGCTGTTTCAAGCAAGGTTGAAATGATAAGGAATGATTATATAAACTGTAACTTTTGGCTTGTTCAGGGCTCAACTCAGCTTGGCTTAATTAAGTTGAGTCTCCATTATTGTTTATTGTAATAAAACGAATTACTCTGTTTGCCTATCCTTCAACTCCTAGAGCCTTCTGTCAAGGTGAGAATCTCCGGTGCATTTTACGTTCCAACAGGACTCTCCCCCCTCCCCTTGGCCTGCTGTGTGTCTCTTGGATTCACATAAATGATTCGGTACTGCAAGCGAACTATGATACTTAGTGCGATGAGAGAAGTCGCAAAATAAACCAGAATGTTCAAGCAAATTATAGAAAAAAACCCTATCTAAATCCATTAAATACCGTATATACTTGCAGATAAGTTCTCCCGCAGATAAGTTGGGACTTAATTTTACAGTATAATTTCTGGTATTTTATAATGTCGGTCATATAAGTCAAATGCGGAAAACTCCTGCTATTAGCACAAGGGATTATGGTATGCTAATGCCCACCTGAGAGAGTAACCACAGAGTACATTGCCATTTTTTCAATGTGGGTGAGGCAATGCGCTGTATCAGCACGTGCTCCTAACCTCTCTCTCTCTCTCTCTCTCTTGCTCTCTCTCTCGCACTCTCTCCCTCTCTATTGTGCCACGTGACCACACGGTAATACCCAAACTATTCCGAAGCAACATTTGCTCTAATTTGTTTTTTGTATCTCACACCCTCATACACCTTTATCGTAAGAGCATCCCTTATCTTCGATGGAGCGTTCGATCAGAAGAAAATATGAAGCTGGTTTTAAATTAAATGTCATTGAAGTAGCGAAAGAAATTGGTAACTGCACTGCTGCAACAAAATTCAATGCTTCTGCGAAACTTGTGTGAGATTGGAGGAAGCAAGATGATGTGAAAAAAAAAAATTAAGTGTCGCATTTTTGAGCTGGCATGTAAGTCGGGGTCTGATTTTATGATCAATTTTTCAGGTTTCAAGACCCGACTTATACATGAGCATATACAATAGTTCTCTTGTGAAAAGCGAACAGACATATAGACAGACAGACAGACGATGGATTTTATATATAAGGAGATTAGTATCATTTAAAAACAAACACAAAAAACGTTTTTTTCCACTGAAAAAAGTAAACACACGAAATGGTCTGCTATCTTAGAAATAACATAAAAAATTATTAAAAAAAAAAACAAAAACAAGGAATTATTTACTAAGTCCTGACAGTAATGTATCCTGATTTTTGTGAGGACACGTTGTTAAAGGTGTCAACCAAATGTACAATAGGAAGAAGTAAACAGAACATGCTGCAAGACGCTATACAAGCCCCTGATAGATTGATGAAGGTTACAAGTGAAACAATATGAGTCACTGGCAACCTGAGAATCAACCACAGTAGTATCAGCCCTGCTATATAAAGGCCAACGATTTATGGATTGAAAAGGAATGATTTCCAAAAGGCGCAGATCAAATTGTTACATAAACGATTTCTTATTGCATAAATTCTTTTCTAGAGGAAGAAAGTTAGCTCTTAGGGATTCTTTGAAGAAAGAAAGAGCCCTGAAAACACTGCATGATTTATAACAAGTTGTAAAAAGTCAACAGTTGTTAAAAAAATAAATACTTGCTTTATCCTTGTATGCAATGAGAGTTAAAAGATACAGAAGCAGATGGCAATGAGACCAAATCAAACTCTTCTCACTAGCATTTGGTATCTGAAAGCCCAGATAAGAATGTCAGAAAACGGTAACCTCAGATCAGATGTGTACAGTGACCCTTATTCCCTCTTCTCTGTGAGGGAGGTGTGGAGTAGCACTGGGTGAAATCTTGGAATACCACAGGAACTGTGAGCCACATAAGACAGAGATTCCTCTTGCTTTCTGAAGGAAGGCACAAAATATATATAAGGCAACTTTGAGAAGGAAATTAAATCTGTGCAGAGCCATGGGAAGGTCTGGCATTGAGAAACTTAATAACAGCCAGCACCTCTGAGCAAATGTTTGTTGTGTGGGGACCATGGGGAGGAAATACTGCTGATTTGGCATCTTGGGGCCTTTGCGAATTTATGAATTAATTAAAACTGGACAACAAGTCTATAAGGCTTTGTATCACACCAGAAATGATACTGCTGTATGGCATGCCTCAACACATCACACTCGGGTGCCACTTTATTGGGTACATTCGTCTGTCAACAAATGACTGTTAACAGTCATTCATGTGGCTTCATCTCAGCAAGTATGATCAAGAATGTAGCTGTTGTTTTTGATCAAACATTAGAGTGAGCACGACCTGTGATCTATCCATGGTATGACTGTTAGTGCCACACCTCAGCAACAATTACCCTCTTTGATTTTTCATGTGCTACCATCTATAGAACTCACAGGGAATGACGAGATTAACAAAAAAGTTCCAATTAGGGCAGTGAGCAAACATACCTTTTTTATCGAGAGCATTCAGAAGAGAATGACCAAACTTGAATAAGACAAAGGTAATACCACAAATACTCAAAATACACAACAGTGGTGGGCTGAAATGTATGTCTAAATGTAAAACATGTGAGTGGGCTACACCAAAAGCAGACCACTTGAGGTTCCACTTGTGTTAACTAAGAACAGGAAGATGAGGCTACAGTGGATATTTGATCACCCAAATGGAAGAATGAAAAGTGGTCTGACAGTTCTCAGATTCAGCTGCAACTTGCAGATGGTAGAGTCAGAGTTTGTCATTATCAGCACACATCCATGGATCCTTGCTGTCTTGTGACAAAAGTACTGGCTGCAGGTGATAGTGTAATTGAGGAGAGAATATTTCCTTGATGCACATTGGCACTGAGGGTTCTCATGGAGTGCAAACACGAATATCGGCAGAGTTTCCTTAACAGCCTTTGTCGATTTTTGTAAAGTGTTCGACTAAGTTGATTGAGCTGCCCTGTGGGACATCCTGAGGGTTCGTGAGATCCACTTCAGGTTGCTGGATATCATGAGCGGCCTGTACACTGGTACTGTGAGTGCTGTGCAGAGTGGAGGCAGAACCTCTGTTTTTTCCCAGTTGATTCTGGGGTTCATCAGGGGTGTGTTCTTGCTCCTTCTCTGTTCAATGCTGGTACGGACTGGGTGTTGGGCAAGGTTGTGGGGTCCAGCGGCTGTGGGGCATCTGTTGGGGAAGAAAGATTCATGTCTCTGGTGACTCTTCCAATGAAGTCAGTAGACGGATTGGGAGAGCATGGGGGGTCATGAGGTCACTGGAAAGGAGTGTGTGGCGCTCCCGATATCTATGCAAAAGGACAAAGGTCCAAGTCTTTAGAGTCCTGGTGCTTCCTGTTTTGCTATATGGTTACGAACATGGATGCTATCTAGTGACCTGAGATGAAGATTGGACTCCTTTGGTACTGTGTCTCTCTAGAAAATCCTTGGGTACCATTGATTTGAATTTGTGTCGAATGAGTGGTTGCTCATGGAGTCCCAACTGAGGCACATTACCTGCATTGTGAGGGAGCATCAGTTAGGGCACTACTGCCATTTGATGCGTTTCCCTGAGGGTGATCCAGCTTGCAGGATCCTCATTGTTGGGGACCCAAGTGGCTGGACCAGGCCAAGGGGTCGCCCACGTAACACCTGGCTGTGGCAGATAGAGGGTCATTTCCGGAGGGTTGGACTGGGCCGCGTGTCTGCCTGGGGGCTGCCAACCGGGATCCCAAGTTGTTTCGTCGTGTGGTGGGTGTGGTAACGCACTGTACCGGTACATGTTCCCCAACTTGACTTGACATGCACATTATGACACCTGATATAAACTGAGTATCATGTGAATTATGCAACACAATCACTGTTGCTCGCCATATACATTCCTTCTTGAATTAAGTTTACCTCTTTTCAAATCGTTACTTCAAACAACATAATGCAGCAAGCCACAAAGCACCTATCTTCTTCATCTGGTACCACAAACATGACAGTAACTTCAGTTGACTTCAATGCCCTGCAAAGTTCCTAGATTTCAATCCAATAGAGTGCCTTTGGGATGATAAGGAACCAGAGTTTCACATCACAAAACGTGTGGGCAGAAACATCTGCAGGACCTAGCGAGAGAACATACACCCAACTCTTTAAGAAAAGGTTCAATCACCATCTTGTTTAATTATTTCTTAAAGTAATGAATCTGTTCTGGAGGCAAAGGTGGGCCCTAGTGCACAGGTTTATGTAATAAAATGGCTACAGAGATTAGATTTATTCCCAAACTTACACAGAAGAACTGTCTCAAATTTTCTCTTAAACACTCTTCTGTAATATCCTCTTTATAAAATGTTGTGACAGTAGGCAGCAACTAGCAGAGGGAAAGTAAGCATTTTGGAAAACATGGGATTTAGAATGATATTCTTGGAAAAAGGGGTACTTGAACTAAAATTAAACCAGTGCATTTGACTTTCTTGTAATAACTCTCACCCATCCTAGGGAGACTTCTTACTTACTTACTTACTTATCCTTGTCATGCCTAGCGGTATATAATGCTTGCACATGATGTCGCCATTGTTCTCTTCTTTGGGTTGTCTTCACTGCAGTCCTACAGGTTAATCTGGCAGTCTTCAGTTATTCCTCCATGGTGGATCTCCATGTTTTTTTTTGGTGTTCCTTGCTTTCTTTTTCCTTTTCAAGCCAAAGTCAGTGCTACCTAGGCTGGGTATTCAGAAGGCATGTGACATGCATATCCTAGCCACCCCCATCACCATTTCTTCAATATGGTTGTCGTGTTTTCCTATTTGGTGATACTGGATATTGTGACTGGCCAGTGGATTTTCATCAGTTTCCTCAGGCAATTGCTGTGAAAACTTCAGAGTCTGTTTCTGTCCTGCTGGATTATATGCCAATATTCTCAGCTATACAGGAGGACAGAACAAACATTGCTTTGATAAATTCTTATTCCTAAGTAGACAAAAGAATGCCAGAGGGGACAAAATCACGCAAAGGTGTGTTTTAATGTCTTCTTCAGTTCCCTCTGAAGGTTGATGTTATTGACCAGGTAGCAGAACTGGCTGACAGTCTCTATTTGTTGGTTCTTAATAGTAAATGTTTGCATTGTGGTACGGTTGGATATAATTGTGTTTTTAATAATGTTGATATTAAGTCCAATGGACTTGGCAAACTGCTCTAGATGATCTGATTTTCACTATTTGCATTCAGACATGTGGAAGATTATATCAACAATGTCTATGAAGTCTAGGTCATCAAGTGAAGCAAATATTGTCCATCTTATAACCATTTGCTGCTCGATAGTTGTCATCCTCACCATCCAATCAATGGTAAGTATTAAAAGAAATGCTGGCATGACATAACCTTGTCACACTTCAGACTTGATAGACAACCTCTCTGTGGAGATAGCCTCACTGCATATGAAATCTTTGTAGGATCTTTTGATTAGGCAAACCATCTTTATAGGGATGTCATAGTGATGGAGACCCTTCCAGATGCTATTTTGATGCATGCTGTCAAATGTTTGCTCAGAGGCAGCTCAGTTAATGTAAATTGTTCTTTGTCATTCATAACACTACTCAAGAAAATTTCACAATGTGCCTCTTCCTTTCCTGAGGCTTGTTTCATGTGCAGCAATGATGATTTTACTAAAGACTTTACTGAGAATGGACAGAAATGTGATACCTTTCTATTTTGTACAGCCGGCCATGTCAACTTTCTTTGGGAGCTTGACGGTTCTTGCCTCCATCAAGTCTCTAGGAAATTCTTAATTTTCCTAAACTTGTGACAAACTACTAATTCTGTGAGTTAATTCCAGGTGCTCTACTGCTTGTCAATGTAGAGACTGTCTTCTTTATTTCTAGTTTTGTTGGTACAAATAGGGAGGTAATTATGTGCAGGAGAGATGTCAAATGGCATTTCAGGACCTGGTCTCTTTAGAATATCATTTATGTGTTCTTCTCACCATCTCTCCTAGTAGTCCTTGCTGCTTAACAGCTTGCCATCTTTATTTAGAAAGCTGCTTGAAGACATATGTGTAGGCTGTCTTCATGTTGCTCCAAGTTTTCTGGATCTGCTCGTAGCCTGGGTCTTCATCTTGTAGCAGCTGGAACTTATTCTTCAGCTCTAAGGAGAAAGCTTTGACAAGAGTTGTATTTTTCAAGTAGTGTCCATTAAAACTGTTTTGGTGAAGTCTGAAGCTTGTTTTGGTCATCCTGAGCTGATCACTGTGGACATCAGCACCATGACGGGCACATACTGTATGTCCCAAAGTAATGTCCCCCACTTGATGCTGATCATTATGGGGTCAATCTGGTTTTTCATCACAGTCATTTGGAGAGACCCATGTCAGTTTATGGATATTTTTATGTGGCAACAACGACCCCCTATCACCAAACTTTTGAGGCTGCAAAAGCTGGTAAGGAACTCATCATTTTCATGCATTATACCACATTCACTGTCCTCTCCCTAGAAGAGTTATTGGTGCCTATGGTGCTGACAATAAGGTCTTCCATGACAATTAGAATGTCATGTGTCAGCACCTTCTCAACCTCTGCTTGTTGCGTACTGTAGAAATCTTCATCTTTAAGCTCTGCATCATTAGTTGGTGAGTAGTTCTGGATTACTCTCAGCTTACAGCTTTTTCCATTGAACTGCACTTTCAGCAGTCTCTCATTAACTGGTATCCGGTTATTGTAAAAGCACATGCAGTCACAAATAGAGAAAAAGATAACGTGCATCTGTGATTCAGTAACATCACTTTAAAAAAAAAAGAGTTATTGCAGATATTGTGGTACATATACTGTACATGTGTCTAACAAGTTGTAAATGCAGATGTATGATAGTGATTACTGGTTAGGACGCTGTTTTCTTTTTTTCCCCTTACAGATTGTGCTGTTTTAACAATCTACAAAGGCTATGTGCCCAATTCATGTGCGTTTAAGAAAGGAAAATGGAAATGCAGTCAGGATCGAATTGAGCCCTCTTAGAGAAGGAAAAGGCAAATGAGCAGGCAGAAAAGTGATGGAACCTTGTTGAGAGTGGCTGGGA
Organism: Polypterus bichir lapradei; assembly: GCA_026402145.1. Classification (NCBI taxonomy): domain Eukaryota; kingdom Metazoa; phylum Chordata; class Cladistia; order Polypteriformes; family Polypteridae; genus Polypterus; species Polypterus bichir. The sequence continues at coordinate 11,842,019 of JANRMT010062821.1, read as the reverse complement.
GTGCATTGACAAACCAGAACTGTGACTTCAAAGTATAGTAATCACCATAAGTAAGTTGATTTAAACTGTTAACATATTTGGATCACATTGGTTTCGACATATTTATTTAGATATGTGCATTAGTTTAGATATACAATGGTTTATATACGCTACATGTATGTATATATCTCTGTTATAATAAAAACATCTTGGGAAGAGAGACAAGATGTGACTTTGTCAGAGAGATACTTTCACGTCCTGCGAGACGAAACTTTGTGCCAAGAGATTTAACCAAGCCTGGGTCCGGAAATAAAAGACAAAGAGCAGATAACAAAGCAGAACATCGTAAAGAATTCAAAAACGTTGGCGTGATACACATGCAGAGCAGGTTAGAGATAATGGAAGTACGAAAATTCGGAAGTCTCAAAAAAATTAGTAAAGATCACATTAGTGCAAACAAACGGAAATTATTACCCGGTGAAATAATGGAACAGCGAAAAGAGATCGAATATATCGTTCAGATTTAAACTTTAAGTTGGAGGCTTGTAGATTGTCTAATTCATGTTGCCATCAGGGAAAAGTAGTGTTTCTTCCCAATGAAGAGGACTATCTGTGAGAATTAAAAGATTTGTTGTTTGGTGAAAGTGAAATCCACATATGCACTCACGCTTGGGTCACAGAGCTGCACAGATACACAGGAGATTTTAGAGACAGAAATTTTATTCAAACACTTCAAACAAACATAAGTCTTTTTCAGGAGTGAATCGAGCACCGTGTGCAGTCAGAGGGGACAGTTCTATCTCTCAATTAAAAGAACAGACAATTTTCCTTTTCGTAGGGGTGTGCCTCGGGAGCGGGACCCCCAACAGGAGCAGAGGATATCTGGGGGAGAAGAGAGACAAGGCAGTGAGACAAATGGACAGCTGCTGTACAGGCTTTTACATGTTCGAAGCGCCATGCGAGATGTAGATCACGCGGCACGGCAGTGGCGACAGCAGCAGATCGTGCAAAGAGGAGGTAAAAAAACCCTGTATTTGTTTCCCATTGTATCACAGTTTAAGAGGGGGTTTCAGAGGAATGACCACGACTCCTTGGGGTGCATTTAGCGGCAGAGATGCGAAGTAGCTGGTACAGAGCGCAGGCCATGGGGGGAGGGGTATTGGTGAGCGAAGCAAGCAGGGGGCAAAGCCCCCTAGTGTACAGTACAGGCCAAAAGTTTGGACACACCTCCTCATTCAATGTGTTTTCTTTATTTTCATGACCATTTACAGCACTCCATCAAAGTGTGCAAGTGTGCAAAGCAGTAATCAGAGCAAAGGGTGGCTATTTTGAAGAAACTAGAATATAAAACATGTTTTCAGTTATTTCACCTTTTTTTGTTAAGTACCTAACTCCACATGTGTTCATTCATAGTTATGATGCCTTCAGTCATGAAAATAAAGAAAACACATTGAATGAGGAGGTGTGTCCAAACTTTTGGCCTGTACTGTATATATATATAAAACACTTTTTAATCAGAGTATAGCATCAAGTCAGTGAAACTTCTGGGATATTGATCTGGTCAGTTAAGTAGCAGAGGGGATTGTTAATCAGTTTCAGCTGTTTTGGTGTTAATGAAATTAACAGGTGCATTAGAGGGGCAACAGTGAGACGACCCCCAAAACAGGAATGGTTTAACAGGAAGAGGCCCCTGACATTTTTCCCTTCCTCATCTTTTCTGACTGTTTTTTTCACTAGTTTTGCATTTGGCTACAGTCAGTGTCACTACTGGCACCATGCGGCGATACCTGGACCCTACAGAGGTTGCACAGGTAGTCCAACTTCTCCAGAATGGCACATCAATACGTGCCATTGCCAGAAGGTTTGCTGTGTCTCCCAGCACAGTCTCAAGGGCATGGAGGAGATTCCAGGAGACAGGCAGGAGCTGGACAGGGCCGTAGAAGGTCCTTAACCCATCAGCAGGATCAATATCTGGTCCTTTAGGCAAGGAGGAACAGATTGAGCACTGCCAGAGCCCTACAGAATGACCTCCAGCAGGCCACTGGAGTGAATGTTTCTGACCAAACAGTCAGAAACAGACTTCATGAGGGTGGCCTGAGGGCCCGACATCCTCTAGTGGGCCCTGTGCTCACTGCCTGGCACCATGGAGCTCAATTGGCATTTACCATAGAATTCCAGAATTGGCAGGTCCACCACTGTCACCCTGTGCTTTTCACAGATGAGAGCAGGTTCACCATGAGCACATATGACAGACATGAAAGGGTCTGGAGAAGCCATGGAAAATGTTATGCTGCCTGTAACATTGTTCAGCATGACCAGTTTGGTGGTGGGTCAGTGATGGTCTGGGGAGGCATATCCATGGAGGGATGCACAGACCTCTACAGTCTAGACAACGGCACCTTGACTACCATTAAGTATTGGGATGAAATCCTTGGACCCATTGTCAGACCCTATGCTGATGCAGTGGGTCCTGGGTTCCTCCTGGTGCACAACAATGCCCGGCCTCATGCGGTGAGAGTATGCAGGCAGTTCCTGGAGGATGAAGGAATTGATACCATTGACTGGCTGCCACGCTCATCTGACCTAAATCCAATAGAACAACTCTGGGACATTATGTTTCAGTCCATCCAATGCCGCCAGGTTGCACCTCAGACTGTCTAGGAGCTTAGTGATGCCCTGGTCCAGATCTGGGAGGAGATCCCCCCAGGACACCATCCGTCGTCTCATTAGGAGCATGCCCCGACATTGTCAGGCATGCATACAAGCACGTGGGGGCCATACAAACTACTGAGTACAATTTTGAGTTGCTGAAATGAAATTTTGGCAAATGGACTAGCCTGCCTGCCACATCATTTTTCACTTTGATTTTTGGGGTGTCTTTGAATTCAGCCCTCTGTAGGTTGAAAATTTTCATTTCCATAAAATGATGTGGCATCCTTCTGTTCCCAACAGATTGCCCAGTCCATATCAGTATAGAAATCCAGCAGGATTTTTAATATATATATATTAGGACTGGGAATATATTAAAAAATAAGTAATTAATTGCATAAACATATGTAATTGATTGCAATTAATTGCATCTAACACTAAAACATGTAATTATAAAATGAATATATAAATCATGAAGTAAATACACACTGAATCACAAACTTAATGTAGAATTAACACAAATTAATTTAAAAAAAGATAGTGGCATAGTTTAAACTTAACCAATGAGCTTAAACTTGAACTATTAACAAAATACTACTTGAGCAAGTACAATCTGAATTTGAATGCCTTCCTAAAAGGCAAGTTGAAAAGCAGGCAGTAATCGAACAAGGCCAATGTATTAATCAAATTGGCAAAGCATGAGACACAGTCGTGTCAACGTAACAAATGAATCGAAATGACTGTTGACTTTGATTGCACTTCTAAAGACTGATTTAACTGAAATAATATATATCTCTTAAATAGGCATACACTAAAACTCCACGAATACTATCCCCAATTGCTCATTACCATCAACAACTTGATAATTATATTCTACACAAGTGTTTTTCAGCTGGTGCCCCAGGTCTAATATAGTATAATATGTATACTAGCCATGTGCGCCCAACTACGTTGCGCGTGTTAAAGTTGTCTGTGAAGGGCTCCCTGTTTAAACGCGGCTGCCAGTCGTGAACTGGGCCCTTTGTCGCACAGCATTATGATTTTTTATAAGGGAAACAAAATTACAAAAGAAAACCCTTGGACATTGATTCGGTAGGAACGGCCTACTCGGAATCACTGTCCGAATAGTAATTATGTGGTGGTGTAGGAGCATTTCTGCTTCTGTCCGTTCACAGTCCGTCTCGTTTTCACGACGCTATCGTTTCCTCTAACGATGTCTTCTCAACCTTTCTCCAATCTCGCAGGTTGCTTTGTGGCAATCCAAAGAGTAAGGCAATATACACGGAACAATGGTTATAAAAGAGGGACACATAGGTATCCAGGCTCTTTAAAGCATAAATAGGGATCACTTCACTGACATGTGAGCAAGACACGGTACAACTGTGAGACGCGCAGCACTCGCCGGCTACAACGTAACAATAATAATTTCCGGAACGTGCTGTTACGTTGTCATTCATTTTACCCACTGTCTTTCTTTCATTCATATGTTACGTAGGTACGTACCTTTTATCTTCAGCAATCTCATTCTCTAACCAGGCCCCAGGAGCTAACCAGCGTAACACTGTCCACCACCCCTTTCATTATTCCGGCACATTGTTGACATCCGTGAGTAACAACAACGTACTAAACTGGAAGGTGGTCTATGTATGCGTGGAATTCTCGGACAAACAAAGATCAAGATCTAAATGAAGATCTCTTTAGTTAATTTAAAGCACAACAATTTGTTTAGTTTGAATGTCTGTGTTTTGAGGTGTGACTGGAGTACTACAGTCTTCAGTAGTATAAGCCTGGAGGAGATTCTTAATGCAATGCCGATGTTTTAGCTGTCTATCTACTGCCATCTAGTGTTTCTTCTTCTAATTCATTCGCGGACAAACAAAGATCAAGATCCAAATGAAGATTATATATAGAGATATTGTGACATGTGAGTCAATGTCTTCCACCCATAAGACATGGCTGAGTCCAAGTGCTTCAGGAAAACCAGCTTTGTTCAATTCAAAATAGGAACAATCAGGGTATTTATTGAAATGGAAGCTACCACTTCAATATACACAGACACAGCAAACAAGCAGTGACGTTATCAATTGTCCTAACCTGGCTCCATTTTTCAGTTCTGGAACAGATAGTACTCCTTGTCCAGTCAGTCCAGCTGCTGTGGATTAGTGGCTGGGATCTGGTCATCCTGGAGGGGATGAGACGGAAAAGAAAGAAAAGGGCCAGGTCAGTGGCCGGATTGAAGTACTCCCTGCATCAACCATTGGCAGATGGACAAGTTACGTGGTGAGGCTGCAGACTTATAGTTACCTTGATGGCATGGTGAATCTGCCATTATCTCACAAGTGGACACATTGATGGATGCATCCTCCTTGTTTCGGCACTGAGGGGGGGGTCTTAATGGGTGCTTACAAAATATATATATATTGTGACTGGTAACTCATCCCAGCCGACATATCCAGGACGCTAGATGGCGTCTTCCCTGCCGCATAGAGGTGCCCCGGATTCCCGCAGGGCATCATGGGAGATGGAGTTTGGATTCACAACCCTGCTGGGTACCGTGGCTGCCACTGTGTGACGCTGCAGGGAGACGTGAGGATTTTTATTTTCACTATAGCCTGGAAGTACTCCCAAGTCACGAGGATGGAAAAACAGAACCACTTCCGAGCTGAAAAAAAATACAACTCTTCATCTGACCCGGAAGTGCTATTAAATCCCATGGACAGAATGACAGGAGCACTTCAGGGTCGAGGACTATTTGAAGGAAAGTTCGAGACCCAGCAAGCTGGGCCGGAGTTGGGAGGGAGTGTGACAGAGCTGCTGGGAGGAGAGGAGGAATATTATTGTGATTACTGAGTATTGATTTATTGTGTATTGTGGTGGTGAAGGTGCTTGAAAAACACATATGAAAAAGAGAAGAAATTAAAATATTTCTAGTGCTTTTACCTGGTGTCTGGACATTTGTATGTGGGGGTTTGAGGAACGACAGCGCCCTCTAGTGTCACTATATATATATATATATATATATATATATATACCCCTGGGTTGCAGCGGTGCCTTGGACTCCCAAAGACCTCCATGGGAGTTGGACTTTGGAGCAGCCCTGTTGGGTTCTGTGGGTGCTGCCAGAGTGTGGTACAGGAACAGCTGAGCCCTTTGTTGCAGCACTTTTGTCACACCTGGATATGCTGCTGGAAGAAGATCACCAGTCATCTACAGTACGTCCAAGTGCTCTATAAAAGGAGCCAACTGCCACTACTGTGGGAGCCAGAGTTGGGAGGAAGGTGGACAAAGATTGCCAGAGACGGAGTGGAGGCGAAGAAGAGAGAGAGAGAGAGAAGAAGAAGAGGAAAGAAAGAAAGGACTGTGTTACTTGTGCTTGGTGCTTTGTACAATGCTGCTTTGGGGAGTGAGGGAAAAGTGCTTCCCCACATGTGCTGTGGTGCAAAACTTTTGCCTGTGGCTTCTACTTGTGTCATTCATGGTCACAATATATACACATGTATGGGCTGATGTCCCTGCCAATGTAACAGAGAGATCAGGGAAGGCTCTGATTCAAAGCTATATGCTCTTCCGACCCGCTAGATGGCAGCCCTCATCTGGTGTTCGGTACCCACTCAGACACCTGCAAGGAATGCAGGGAATTGTATTCAAGTAGCGTAGCCCTGTTGGGGTCTGTGGGTGCTGCAGGGAGTTATACTCAGTACTTTATGTGACTCATGCATGATCTTTATGTGAAGTACTATACTGGGAGATGCTTATCACGCAAGCTGGTGACCCTGAGAAACTTGTCTTCTGATTGGGTTGTGACTTTGGGTCTGCGAGATGTCTTCCTATCAGAGTTTCTTCCAGTTTCCAAATGCCTTTGGATTGTGCAGGACAGCATACTCACTAACACTTTGATTTTTTTTTTTTTTGCAATTTCTCTAAAAGAAAGGCCTACCCTTCTAAAGGTAATAATACTCTGTCTCATTTAATTTGCTGATTGCCGTTTTCTTGTCATTATCACTGGAATATTGCCAAAGTTGTACTTCAGAGGGTGCAGCAATGTAGTCTGTTCCAACTCTGCTTTAAGACAGACAGGGTTATTAAGTAATCATCAGAAGTTGGGACACCTGTAATAATGGTTTGCTACCACATGCAAGGCTTAATTTATTTTAATTGCTGCAGAACATCTGTAGCTTGCAACCGATTAGTTGTTCCATTTGTAATATTCTGGAATTTGCCTTTTTTCAGTTTTTGCTAACTTAAACTTTAAATTTAAACCTCTGGCAGTTTACTGCATACCCTTTCAGCATTTTAGGTCATTCATGGAAAAACTTTTGACCGGTATACTATATATAGTATATCATTAATAAGACAACAGATATTATACATGAACATTCTAGCTTAACTCAACACAGTTTCCAAAATATTTGTATCTAATCTGCAGATGCATTACATAACAAGCTTTGACTTAGAAACCAGTGATAGATGAACAGGAAGCAAGAAAAAAGCAGCAGCTTGATAACAGATGGTCTTTTGGAAATAAATTGCTTCTGTAAATGTATTAAAGGGAACTTACTGAGTAGGTTGGAAACACTTGTTTACTAATTATAATCAGAAAGACCAAAAGTTATTGTCAGATGTGTTAGATGCCTTTGTCATCTCAATTGTAAAGTGTTAGCATTCTATTCTTCCTTTTTTGGCTACATTGACTACCATTAGCAATCTAGATTATGAAGCTTCCAAAATGAAGCATACTTAGATGGCATGGTCATTCAGGGAGCACATTGCTGTTAACCTTCTCTCTCTAAAAAAGATGGTCTATAAAAATGCTACCAAAATACTAAATTGTGAGTAAAACAATTGGATTAACAGATAGTTTCACCCTCAGGTCATAAGTCGACTTCACAACCACTTGATAAAACCACTGGCACATTACCAAGAGCATGAGTTGCCCTGTTGTGTTGCATTGTGTTCAGACACTTAAGGATTTCATTGTATACACGACAATACTACTACTTCCTTGTTTGCTTGGAATTGCAGAGCCTCCAAATGTTTCATGTGTAAAAATAATAATTTCAAAATCAACTTTTTTATTTGCTGTTTTTTTTTTTTCTTTCTCATGCCTTTATTAAATTAAGCATAGGACCCTCTCCTTCACCACAAAATAGGCATGCACATGCACCAAAAAGCCCTCATAAAAGGCCAGGCATGTTGTTAATTTGGGTGTAGGCCCCCGGATTTTGCTTTACTCAGCCTAACCCCTACTAAAAAGGCAGGCTTTTGCCTGCACAGGCCTAGAAATATGGCAGTGGCTGTTAAAAGTTCAAAAACCACCAGAAGGACATAAGGAATAATTTAATACAATATACAAAGTTATTTTAAACAACAACAGAAAGAGTAAATAAATAAACTTAAGCCATGGCAACACTCCCAGCTGAAACAAAAATAAATATTTTTCTTTTGCTCCTTAGCAATTTTATCACTGAATATAATAAATATCAATAATTAATATCTAATGTAAATATGCATTTTGTTTTGTGTGTATGATGATAAGAAATATTTGACTGAAGGATTCAATGGTTGTTATGACTAAAAAGTAATTAACAGATAAATTGAGGGCTTGGTGGTAAGGGGCAGGAAACTGGGATTACACCTGCGTGTCTGGAAGATGAGTTAGAAATGCAGAAGGGAGAACTACTCATTCTTTATTTTTCATGAAATTAATTTAGGAAAATAATTTATTCTGCTTGGCTGGGATTAAGAGTTTTATTTTTTACGGATCCCTCCTCCATCCATTGACAAGAGGCATTGACTAGGAATGGATGTTTCTAACAAAGACAGATACTTATTTGAAGGTAGGCAGAGACATGGATATCAGACTGCTTTTTGTTGCCAGTACTCAAGCAGATCTTCATGTGGACCTTTGTATGAATTGACAAAATGTCTCTGTACCTCCATGGTGATATTAACAGTAGGACTGTGGACCCATTGAGTCTTATTAGCACAGAATGCTGCTAATGATAATGGGGTTGAGGCTAATGTCCATGGCTATGGTTCTGCTTAAATGACAGTTGTAATTAGTTATATGTACAACATAATTCACTTACACTTGCCTGTAAATCTACATGTACAACCCATGAATTTTTTTTTTCTTTTGCAAAATATCTGGAGATACTGATTTTTAATCTCACTTAAACTGTATCTTTAGATAAATGTGATGTAATTTTAAAAAACAATGAAAAATTTACTTTGTAATAATTTATTCAATAAACAATGAACAGATTTGTCATTTCTATTTGTGAAAAAGTAAGTACACCTTTAGTTCTAGTAGCTGGTATTTTCCCACAATAGGGCATATCCTATAGCTGTCTGCTAGACTCTGGCATACTGAACTCCTCCATACAGAATTCTTTCAGCTGTGTGATGTTTGATGGGTGTCTTGCATGAACAGCCTGTTTCAAATCCCTCACAGTATCTCAATGGAACTCAGATCTGGGCTTTGACTTGACCATTCCAGAACTCTCCATTCATTCTTTTCAGCAATTCCTTGGTGGATTTACTGGTATGTTTAGTGTCACCATCATGCTGCAAGGTCCACTTTCAGTTGAGCTTAACACGAGTCTCACATTATCCGCAAGCATCTTTTGGTACAATGAACAATTCAAAGTAGGTTCTATAATGGTGAGTTGCCCAGGTCCTGATGCAGCAAAGCAGCTTCAACTATAGCACTTCAACCACTGGCTTTACAGTTGATATCAGGATCTTCTTATGAACAAATAACTCTAGTTTTGCCACATCTGTTCAGAGCACATTGTTCCAGAACACCTAGGTCCTCATTCATAATGCCATGCGTAAAATTCACACTAAAGCATGGTGTATGGACAAAAGTGGAAATATGCATATGCACAAAAAAATTCAGATGTACAAAACCATGTATAAGCCAACTTCCACACACTTTCGCTACATAAAGCCTCGTCAGCATGAAGAGTAACACTTGTGCACATGCCTGCTGCCCCACTCTGACTCCTCCCAGAATTTCACATATTTTAATATGCAAATAAATATAAATAGCCCTTTCC
>JANRMT010062821.1:11800962-11827330 GCA_026402145.1 Polypterus bichir lapradei | reverse complement strand
CTATTCGTTCTTCGTGAGAATGTAAAATAAACAGAAGGATGCTGTGGATTAGGATCAAAAGTCACAAGTGCCAAAGGAAAGTGACCTTGCAGTCTAGTTAGAAAATAACAATGTTGAATACAACATAAATTTTTAAAGATATAATCCTGTTATGATTAAATGTTTGTTATGCATATTGAGGAAATCTGTGCTTGGCAGGCTGAAGTATTTGACTGTTTTAGAATACTGCTATCAGCAAACACTTCATTTTAGGTCTGTTGGATATGACTATGGAGGCAAAGATCCTATTATCAATAAATATTTCACTTGTTTCAGAAACATTATTGGAGTTTAATTACTTGAGGCTCTTGTCTTGCTTTATATTCTTGTGTATGGTGTTCCTTTTTATAGAAGTGTATTTTTTAAAATCTCTCTCTTTAAAATAAACATGAGACTAAGGGATGAAGAGCAAATATGAAAAAGAGTGCTGTAGTAAATTTTTAGGTTAACTGACCTTGTGTTAGCATATCTTTAGATATAATGGGTAAAATGCTATAATTTTTAATTTTCTCTCATTTTCACACAATAATAGACAGTGGGTCGAAAGCAATCTCTGAAATCCTCAAAAACCTCCTGGAAAATATTTGTTTCCTGTTCTGTAAAATGGGTGCACATATTTTACACAAACAGCTGTTTACAGTTACTTGTTAATTTATATAAAGTCACAATCATTTGTAGCATAACCCTTACATGGAAGTGCCATACTTCAACAATCCATAACCACCCAGGCCCTGCTATGCGCAAGGTGCACAGGACGAAGAGGTGGATGGAAACCATCATATAGCTGAATTAGTTTGCACAAGTGATTTAACTGGCACTCTTTACCCTGTTGGTCTGAAAAATTGAATTGTTATTCTATGTTAAAGTTGGCCAGTTTCAAGCAATGACCAATTTCAAAATGCTTCATCTACACAGCAGGGTACAAATAGCATGCAATCAAAATGCCCTCAGATTTGATTGTTTGTGCCTTCATTTCAGAAGCTTATATCTTTCTAAAGCCATCATAATGAACTGGAAATGCTTTCTGCTTAATGTGTAATTAAATAGACCATGTTAATTAGAGGGTTAACTTTCTTAATATAAAAGCAGTTGCTTGGTAGTTCGTAATGGCAGACACCACAGCACATAAAGGGCAATGTTTGTTCCTACACTGTAGCCCCTATAGGCTCACAGACATTAGCTATTTTATAAATGCTGGCTGGATATTTTAGATCTGACTATTTTTATATATAAATACAGTGCTTTGTGTGTTCCTAACATTCCGATGAAATGTGCATCTCTCCCCTTGTATTTCAACACAATAGAAATAGGTAATAACCAAAATACAGTGAAATTTGTTATAACTTGTATAATCCATGGAATACAAATATCAGTTATGAAGAAAATTATCCTAGAATAACAAAAGAGCAACAAAAATACTATGTTGTGCTTAACAAATTTTGAAAAAATGAAAACATATTTGTAGCTTTCAGCAGCAACTGAAAGCTGAACACAATCACATTGTAAGAGGAGCTGGTTGTATAGATCTTGTTCATAAAATAATAAAAAAAAAAAAAAAACTTTGGATTTTTCAAAGTTTCAGACACGACTCCCATAGTACATAATGTGCAGAAAAAAGGCACCTACTTATTTTTGTATATAATGTGATTTCAATGTCCCTCCATTAAACACTAAAGGGCTTCTAAACTAAGAATGTCTGGAATTAGATCACCGAGCAATGTGCTCCGCTTGTCCAAATGCACAGCTTATAGCTGTCTTTTACTGCCAGTTGTATATGTAATGTGAGTATAAAACAATTCAATTGTATTGTAGTAAAAATTGTCTTAACAGGTTTACTCTTATTGCAAGTGTGAAACTGTTCTTTTGGCCCCTTTTTTTATTTTTCAAGCAGAGTACTGTAGATCAAGTGAGCTTTTCTAAAACAAATTTGACTAAATTGTACTTTCAATTGATCGATTTAAGATGACAATCTGTTCTAGCGTGGTATGGATACCAGCAGATACTGACTGCCACTGAATCATATCCAACAAATTCACATGATTTTCTTAGCGAGCAGTTGGATTTACAGTAAAGTATGAAAGAACAGAAATGTACTATATAGCTCATAATTAAAAACCATACTAAATAAAGGGGAGAAACTAAGTGCTAAAAAAGATACAGCGGGTTCATGTTGTAAGTAATGATGATTTTGGCAAGATGCAAAAGAGATAAAAACCTTTGCAATATTTAAAGAATAAAAATCAGTGCAGCAACCAAAAAATACTGTACATTCACAAAAGCCTCTCTTTTACACCCAATTCCTTCAATGGAGGTTCAGTGGAAGTGGAAAGGAGCAGCCCAGAAGCGGGAGGATGATTATTGTAGCAGCTCACGTTCCACAGAGCACCTGGGAGGGTTGCGCCAGAGATCACAAATTCATAAGATATTCCATAAAGAAACAGAAACGCTCTCATGAAAACACTCTGTGGCCAGTGGCCACCATTTACACTCTACTCACATGAAAACAGTGAAAACAATAGAATACATTCTGTTGAACAGAATATTATGAGTCAAGCAGTGGTGTTTGTACTGAAAAACACACTTAGTACTGCTTTTGTTCCTGCGTCCCATCTTTACAGAATAAAAAGCATGCCAGACATACATACAAACTGTACAAACACATTATCCTCAATGTACCAGAATTATTCTACTTTGGTTTTCTCAGAAGAAGAATCCCATTATTTCTTTTTGTTTTTACATAAGCATAATCATTATATTTATTTATATTACAAATACATTAATTTCTATGTTGTTGCTGTTTTTTTTATATAATTTATATATTCAAGTAGCTACCCTACCAAAATATTCAGCTAAAAAGTTCAACTGGAAAAATATTTCAATATGTCCTAGAAAACAGCATTTACACATCATCTGCTGGGAGAGAAGGTATGTTGATCTTTGCTCGGGTGAAAAAAGCCATCTTCTCCCTAGAAAATAAAAAGCACGAAAGGTCACAAATCACACTGCTAAATGATAAAAAGAAGATTCTCTTTGCTAATAAAAAAAAGAAGTAACACATAAAAGATTTAAAGAATATCTGGTAACTATAACACACTACATGTAAACCAAGCAAACTGTCTAATGGCAGGCAAATTTTTCCTATTTTCCCAGTCTTTGGAGATGTGACTTGCACAGCAGTACTTTAAACATCAAAATTAAATCAGGACTCCTTACAATAAACCTGCAGTGATTAAGAAATTGTTTTTTGAATCTAAATCAAAATTAGTTTCAGGATATTCTAACAGTTCCACTTCAAATGTAATTCATTTTAATAAGGGATGTCCTTTTCCAAGCTCACTGAAACTTTCCTTATTAGACTCCATGCTCTCAATGACTGAATTTAAGGAGGCTTTGGATGCTATGGATAAAGGGAGGTTGCCACACCTTGACTGCCTTCCTCCTTAAAATGTATACACCTTTTAGAACGGCTTATCTAAAATGCTTTACCAGATGTTAAATGCTGCCATCATCTGTAAAAAAAATAATCCCTCAATTAATTTGGTTATGATTACGCCTTTTCCAAAGCTCCTTCTGATATTTGGCTCTTTGGAACATATTTTATATTCATTTTATTTGACATTTATTTGCCTGTGTGACAAGACATTTGGCCAAATGTCAAATTGGCTGTATGTTGAATTACAAAGTGTACAGGTCATTGCAAAAGAGGCACTCTGCATCTGGTGTGGATCACCAGTAGACATACTTTAACTGCAGATATGAAGTGGCACAAATAAATCTTCATGTCTCAAAATCCACATGTGAGGTTTGTGTAAGGTAGTGTTTCTCAACCATTGAGTCGTGACTCGGATCGTGAGTTTCTATCATGGGTTCGTGAGTGGATCACCTAAACAATCGGCAGCGCTGCAGAATATGTTTCCCCATTTTTAAATGAGTACATTTCAGCAATGAGAACCCCTCATTCATGCTCATTTCACCAACGGGGCAGTTTACAATAGCTGCTAGTGGATTGTCAATGAATTTAAAAAGGCAAAACTGGGTTACAACCATAAAGATTGAGAAACACTGGTGTAAGGAAGGCAGTGTGGGATGAATGCTTAAAAATTAGCCACATGGAACAGCATTGATGAAAACAAAACTTAAAGGGCCCACTAAGAGTCAGAAAACATATAAGACCCTGTATTATTATTATAATAATAATAATAATAATAATAATAATAATAATAATAATAATAACAAAAATGTATTATTGTATCTGGTTTTGGCAATTTAGAACATTATTACCCTATTGTTTTTCTATGGCTCTTGGCTGAAAGTATAAATCGCCTCAACTAAATTAAAGTACAAAGGAAGAGGAAAGCTAGCGAGGCCAATGTGGAGGTGGTGGGTAAATTAAAGGAAGATTTGAAGGAAAATAGCTTGACGGTGGACAAGGTGCAGGACCAAGCTCTATGGAGAAGGTTGATCAAGCACATCGTACCCATACAGAAGTGTTGAGGAGGAAGACGAAGTCAATCATATCAGAAATACTTAACACGATATGTGCTTCTATGAAATGTATTAAAGAAAATATTTTTTATATTTACAAGAGGATTAGCGCACCTGCTGGGGACTCCCTCGTTCTGCTGGGAGACTTCAGTGCTCGTGTGGGCAATGACAGTGAGACCTGGAAGGGCATGATTGGGAGAAATGATCCCCCCGATCTGAACCTGAGTGGTGTTTTGTTATTGGACTTCTGTGCTCGTCACGGATTGTCCATAATGAACACCATGTTCTGGCATAGGTGTGTCCATATGTGCACCTAGCACCAGGACACCCTAGGCCTCAGTTCGATGATCAACTTTGTGTTCGTGTCATCGGACTTGCGGCCACATGTCCTGGACACTTGGGCGAAGAGAGGGGCAGAGCTGTCAACTGATCACCACTTGGTGGTGAGTTGGCTTCGATGGTGGGGGAGAATGGCGGCCAGGCCTGGTAGGCCCAAACGTATTGTGAGGGTCTGCTGGGAACGTCTGTCAGAAGTAGCTCCAACTCCCACCTCCAGCAGAACTTCGACCACGTCCCGAGGGAGGTGGGAGACATTGAGTCTGAATGGGCCATGTTCTGTGCCTCTGTTGTTGAGGTGGCTGACCGGAGCTGTGGCTGTAAGGTGGTCGGTGCCTGTCGTGGCGGCAATCCCCGAACCCGTTGGTGGACACCAGCGGTGAGGGATGCCGTCAAGCTGAAGAAGGAGTCCTACAAGACCCTTTTGTCCTGTGGGACTCCAGAGGCCAAGCGGAATGTGGCTTCGGTGGATACTAAGGCAAAAACTCAGGCGTGGGAGAAGTTTGGGAAGGCCATGGAGAATGGCTTCTGGACGGCTTTGAGGAGATTCTGGTCCACTATCCGGCGTTTCAGGAGGGTGAAGCAGTGTAGTGTCAACACTGTATATGGTGGGGATGGTGCGCTGCTGGCCTCGACTCGGGACTTTGTGGGTCGGTTGGGGAAGTACTTCGAAGACCTCCTCAATCCCACTAACATGTCTTCCAATGAGGAAGCAGAGCCTGGGGACTCGGAGGTGGGCTCTCCCATCTCTGGGACTGAGGTTATCGAGGTGGTCAAAAAACTCCTTGGTGGCAGGACCCTGGTGGTGGATGAGATACGCCAGGAGTTCCTCAAGGCTCTGGATGTTGTAGGACTGTCTTGGTTGACACGCTTTTGCAACATCGCATGGACATCGGGACAGTGCCTCTGGAGTGGCAGACCGGGGTGGTGGTCCCCCTCTTTAAGAAGGGGGACCGGAGGGTGTGTTCCAACTACAGAGGGATCACACTCCTCAGCCTCCCTGGAAAAGTCTATTTGGGGGTTCTGGAGAGGAGTGTCCGTTAGATAGTCGAACCTCTGATTCAGGAGGAAGAGTGTGGTTTTCATCCTAGTCGTGGAACAGTGGACCAGCTCTACACCCTTGGCAGAGTCCTGGAGGGTGCATGGGAGTTTGCCCAACCAGTCTACATGTGTTTTGTGGACTTGGAAAAGGCATTCGACCGTGTCCCTTGGGGAATCCTTTGGGGGGTGCTCCGGGAGTATGTGGTACCAGACCTTCAGATAAGGGCTGTTCAGTACCTGTAGAACCGGTGTCAGAGCTTGGTTCGCATTTCCAGCAGTAAGTCGAACCCGTTTCCGGTGAGAGTTGGACTCTGCCAGGGCTGCCCTTTGTCATCGAATCTGTTTATAACTTTTATGGACAGAATTTCTAGGCGCAGCCAGGGTGTTGAGGGGGTCCGGCATGGTGGGCTCAGGATTGGGTCACTGCTTTTTGCAGATGATGTTGTCCTGTTTGCTTCATCAGGCCGTGATCTTCAGCTCTCTCTGGATTGGTTTGCAGCCGAGTGTGAGCGGCTGGGATGGGAATCAGCACCTCCAAATCCGAGACCATGGTTCTCAGCCGGAAAAGGGTGGAGTGCCCTCTCAGGATTGGGAGCGAGATCCTGCCCCAAGTGGAGGCATTCAAGTATCTTGGGGTCTTGTTCACAAGTGAGGGAAGAACAGAGTGGGAGATCGACAGGCGGATCGGTGTGGCATCTGCAGTGATGCAGGCTCTGCATCGGTCTGTCGTGGTGAAAAAGGAGCTGAGCCGAAAGGCAAAGCTCTCAATTTACCAGTCGATCTACGTTCCTACCCTCACCTATAGACATGAGCTATGGGTAGTGACCGAAAGAACGAGATTGTGAATACAAGCGGCTGAAATGAGTTTCCTCCACAGGGTGTCTGGGCTTTCCCTTAAAGATAGGGTGAGAAGCTCGGTCATCCAGGAGGGGCTCAGAGTAGAGCCACTGCTCCTCCGCATTGAGAGGAGTCAGATGAGGTGGCTCAGGCATCTGATCAGGATGCCTCCTGGACGACTCCCTGGTGAGGTGTTCCGGGCATGTCTAACCGGGAGGAGGCCCCGGGGAAGACCCAGGACACGCTGGAGGGACTATGTCTCTCGGCTGGCCTGGGAACACCTCGGAATTGCCCCAGAAGAGCTAGCAGAAGTGGCCAGGGAGAGGGAAGTCTGGGCATCTCTGCTCAAGCTGCTGCCCCCGCAACCCGATCTCGGAAAAGTGGAAGACGATGGATGAATGGATAGACAAGAGTATTAGTTTTCCTGACCATATTAGTAAAAGTTTGTTCCCTTATTTATCAATGTTTTAAAGTAGTGGCACATTTGTTGAAATAACAAGGCAAGTAAGCATCATTTTTTGAGAAAAAAACTCACCCTATGGTGAAAAAAATCAAAATACAATTCAGGATTCTGCTTTGAAGATAGACAGACAAGCCTCACATTTATCTATATGTTCTTTAAACTGTATAGAGCATGAAGGAAATGAAAAAAAAGTTGTGTTTTGTAAATAACATTTTGTTTAACTTTCCTAGGGAGAATACTTATAGCAAAAAACAAACAAGTAAAGAAGTACATTACTCCATTTAACAATTAAAGAAATTATCGCCTTTGCATCTCATATTTATAGAGACAGACAAGCTTGCACACCTGGATTATTCTTCTATTGCAGTATCTATTCTGGCAAAACTGGATTATTTCTGCTGTTCTGCTATTATGCACCTAAAATCTGGAATAGCCTGACAATAGGAATTCACCAGGCTAATACAGTAGAGCACTTTAAAACACTGCTGAAAACACATTACTTTAACATGGCCTTCTCATAACTTCACCTTAATTTAATCCTGATACTCTGTATGTTCAATTCATTATAATAACTATTCATGGTGGCTCTAAAATCCGTACTAACCCCTACTCTCTCTTCTGTTTCTTTTTCCAGTTTCTTTGTGGTGGCGGTCTGTGCCACCACCACCTACTCAAAGCATCATGATGCTCCAACATTGATGGACTAAAAGCCAGAAGTCTACGTGACCATCATCATCAAGTTCTTCTGTGAGAACCCTAAATACAAAGAGGACTGTTTCATTTATGTGAGGTAGAATGCCCAGAGGGGACTGGGCGGTCTCATGGTCTGGAATCCCGGAAGATTTTATTTTTTTCTCCAGCTGTCTGGAGTTTTTTTTTTTGTTTTTTCTGTCCTCCCTGGCTATCGGACCTTACTTATTCTATGTTAATTAATGTTGGCTTATTTTATTTTCTTACTGTGTCTTCTATTTTTCTATTCTTCATTATGTAAAGCACTTTGAGCTACATTTTTTGTATGAAAATGTTCTATATAAATAAATGTTGTTGTTGTTCTTATTAATTCCATATTTTGTCGTGTGAAGTCTAATACTTGATTTCCGATGGGGAATGTGATGGTGGCACAGTGGTTAGCACTGCTGCATTGTAGCTATAGTGTGTCAAGTTTGATTCCTGACATGAACCCTGGCTATGTGGAGTTTGTTCCTCATATTTTTGTGTTTTTTTATTTCAGGCACTCCAGTTTTCCTTTAACTATACGAAGAAGGCATCACTACACTGACTCCGTATGAGTGGGTGGGCTTGTGTGCGTTATTGTGTCCTAAAATGAATCGGCACCGTATGCTAGTTTCTTGTGCCTGATACTGAGAGGGCTCCTGTAATGGTTAGAAAATTGATGGATAAAGTATTTTCAGGTATTTTTAGAACTGAAGTTTCACAACATATATAGTAAAAAAGTTAATTATTAGATAATATTTAAGACCATTACACTGTACTTCTGCATATTGTATATGTTTATTGCATTTTATAGTCTATGAATTCAAATGTGCTACTTATACTGGTACTTATACTGGAGCTTCCAGCATGATGGGTATAAACATTAGATATTTCAACCTCTCTAACTGAGCAGCCAATTTATTTATTTTGCCTTTTTCTAGTAGAAGTATTAAGAAAGACTTCTGTGAGTAGGAAGGACTGAGGTGTTAGACCTTTTCACACTGCCCTTTCTGCTGAATTTTCTGAGCAATCTTTAATAACTGCAAGAGCTTTTCTTCTAATCGCTGACAGCCTTTTCAATACGTTTTTTGTTTACCAATGCTAGCCTTAACTCCACTATGTGCCGCCTGTGAAGAGATGAGAGGCACTCACCTGAATGACTGGACCTGGAGTGGAACTTTCTGACTCTGTTCCCGTAATCTAAAAACATCCTTTGAAGCTTTTCTCATAAGCTTCTCTGCTCGCAGCCCCTGCTTTTGTTGTTCTTTAGTCTGCTCAGCCTTAAATAAAAGGAAAATGAAGACAACTGTAAGACATTAATTATAGGAAAAAGTACATTGTATACATGATGCCACAGAACAAAAATCAGAAAGAAATGTTCATGAATTACATTGTTCTCTTATTTTAATGGGCATTATTTTGTATACTAATATTTTGCCAACTGGTTTAACAGCTTATTAATTTCTTTTAAATAGTTAAAATCCATGCAGGTTAGGTGCATTGGCGATTCTAAATTGTCCCTAGTGTGTGCGTGTGTGCCCTGCGGTGGGCTGGCGCCCTGCCCAGGGTTTGTTTCCTGCCTTGTGCCCTGTGTTACCTGGGATTGGCTCCAGCAGATGTAGTGTTAGGATATAGCGGGTTGGTGAATGACTGACTGAATGTCTAATTCCACAGACCAAATATCTCCATTTTAAAACTTTTAGTAAATGTTTAAAGCAAAACAATTCACACAAATTGTTGCTCATTTTCTTTTTGATAGTTATAATTTAAGCAAATCTCTTAAGATCACTTGTCAGAATACCTTACATGATCTCATTTATGTTATGGTGCAACCATGGCTCTGTCTCTGGTCTTCACTGTCATTGGTTTACTTTGTTGTTGATTTTCACTATTTCTCTATGGTAATGTTAAATTGTGTTTCTTAAAATTTTTTTTTCATCTCAGGTTTTCTGGTGTTTGATTTACTGTTTTTTTGTTAAGAATTTTAATTTAGTTTATCTGTCCTGTTATTTTCCTTGTGTTGTGTATATTGACCCCAACGGTGCAGGACTGCAAGTATGGGACTTCCATTTGCCTATATAGGACCTGAGATGCCTCAGCTTTTTTACTGATCATCAGCCTCTGCCTGTGTTAAGCACCATTCATGAAATCCTTTCTTTTGAAACTTTGTTAAGTTTATTTTGATTTTTATTTTCAGAACTCTGCTTCATTTTGTTTTTTTAATAGTGCCCCCTGGATCTTTAGTTTTGTTTGCTTTTGGTTTGACATTTTTACGAGTTCATGGTGGTGAAGCAGGAGCTGAGTCTAAAGATAAAATTCTCTTGATCTAAATTCCTGTCCTCATCTGTGGTCATGTGAACTGGGTAATGATCAAAAGAATGAGATAACGAGTACAATTGGAAGAAATAAAGTTTTTTCTGCAGAGTGGGTGGGCTGCCACTCTGTGATAGAATGAAAAGCTCAGAGATTCAGGAGAGCCACAGAGTATAGTCACTGCTCCTACTGATTGAGAGGAGCCAGTTGAGGAGGTTTTGGAATGTCATAAGGGCACCCCATGGGTGGCACCTCTAGAGTTGCTCTGGGCACGTCATACAGGGTTAAGACCCTGCAGCAGACCCAGGAAACGCTGGAAGGACTATATGTTTTGGACGGACTTAGGAACATCTGGGAATTCCTCATGAAACTCTGGGCTAACCTGCTTGCCCTGCTACTACCATGACTAACACACATAAAATAGATAGTGCGTAGATGAAATGAGATGAATTATTTATAAAATCTGTTTTTGTTTTCTGTGCCAGAAGTTTTTATAGTTTTCCTTTTTGAGAGTTAAAAGCTTTGGTCGTTTTTATCAGTGTGCAGGGCACAAGCCTACTTCTTATGTTTGGGTTGGGGCAGGCTTATTTTGTGTAAGCAAGGCCTACTTGTGCTATTTCAGGAGTGTAGGGAGTTCAGGCCTGATTTTTGAGATTGAGGCTTGGTTTTTGAGTTTTGCTAAACCCAAATATTTGCAACAATTTATTTGTAATCAGCTCACTGTTTTCTTACTGATCTCTGCATTTACACTGTATAGGACTTAACATCTTCGTTGAACACTGTCAGGTGGAAAAATGCAACTGTGGTATAGCGGGTCCATAGCTCACTCAAAAAGGCCAGTTTTAAATAAATGATTGCCGCACTCGCAGCTTAAAGAGGGGGCGTGGTAGTGTGGTCTGAGCAGTTCCCAGGCACTCATGATGCAGGTGGTCCTCGCTTAAGTGCACAAGTGAGGAGTCGTCCACATCCATGATTGAAGCTGGGAGCTGCTAATCACCACACCTGAACCACGTCCCCATAATAAATAGGAGAAGTGCGAAGCGCAGAGAGAGAATGGAAAAAGACGAAAGACTTGAGAGTGAAAGAGCAGAACTGGGGTAGTGCAAGAGAATGGACAAGTCAGCCAGCTGAGGAAAAAGAAGGTCAGCGCGGTCAGGGGTTCCGGATACAGTGTGCGATCAGTGCTTAATGGACGGATTGTGCTCATTGACTATGTAGAGGAATGGGTATGATAGAGGAGGAGTCTGCCCTAGGGATCTAAGGGACGACCACGTGTGCGAGAAAGAAGACGGAAGTTCAAGAGCTCCCAAACTGGAGACGGGAGCCTGGAGAAGAACCTGCACCGTCACAGCAACCTGATCAAAATACATGGGAGTTAGGTTCCCAATACATTAGGAATTAGGTTACACAGAGCATAATGGAGTATGCAGATTCATACATACTATAATATCCTGCCACAGAAGGTACAGCTATGATTTTCTGCCAAAAGTAAAACCCTACAAAGACTCTCGAGGTTCTTGCAAGACTTGGAAAATATATAACACGGGACAGTCTAACTATTACATTCAACAAAATACTTTGCAGAAAACTTTGATTTTCAAGCACATTGCCCTGTTTATGAATATACACTAAGTGTATATATTTTTTTGAGCAGCATTACATGATGAAGCCAGAAGTCGACTTCAGGATAGTAGATGGTAATGGTTCATGATCCACATAAAACCCTCACCTTTGAGAAATGCTAAATGTATCACAAGCATTTAGTTTGTACTATGCAAGTATAAATGCTCTGTGTAAATGTTTATATTTGCATAATGTAGTTTTTTTTATTTTCTTTTCTCAAAACTCAAGTTGGTCTGTAACGTCAGTGTGTTCAGTGAGTCACTTAAAACATTTACCTTTAAATCACAACAACAGCCATTCACTTTACTGTAATGTTTAAAATAGTTCCTGAAAACTTCAATCACTTTGGTTTATAAACTACTTTGCAAAATACTAGATATTTCTTTTTATTTGGAAATTTCAAGGGTACATCCATATTTTCATGAAAAGCATTACAAAACCAACCTATTTTCTCTCCTTTGGTAGAACTGCACTTCATAGCTGTGTTGCCACACGAAGAAGGATTTTGTTCCCTGTTTGACTACAGTTTTGCCTACTGCAATTTTAAAAAGCATTTTACTAAATTATCATGTAAAAGTTCAATCATCAAACCATAAGAGGTAGTTTGTAAATCGGTACAGAATTTGCTGAAGTATAGAAAATGAATTATCATGAGGTAATTTTTTCTACATTAGGTAATCAGTGGTTTCTATAAAAAATCTGAAAACAAAATGAACTATTAACACATGACAAAAATATTCACATTCATTTCGACATTGTCCAAATGTACCCAGGTATTTTTTTAAATGTGGCTTTTTGTATGCGTTTTAGCCTTTTGTCCACACGCAAACTGCATTTTAGATCCCTGAAAACTGACCTTTTGAAAAAATGCTTCCAGGATGAAGATGTTTAGAAACTCTGTCTTCCCTGTTTACATGTAAACAGGGAGAACTGTGTTCTTGGCTTGTAATGTCAGAATGTGTATCGGTATCTTCTTTGATTCACTTCAGTGTTTGCGCCATTATCTGTTTTGTTTATAGGCGGCAATTTTAGGTGGCACGGTGGCGCAGTGGGTAGCGCTGCTGCCTTGCAGTTAGGTGACCTGGGTCCTCCCTGCATGGAGTTTGCATGTTCTCCCTGTATCTGCGTGGGTTTCCTCCGGGTGCTCCGGTTTCCTCCCACTGTCCAAAGACATGCAGGTTAGGTGCATTGGCGATCCTAAATTGTCTCTAGTGTGTGGTGGGTGTGTGCGCGCCCTGCCCGGGGTTTGTTTCCTGCCTTGTGCCCTGTGTTGGCTGGGATTGGCTCCAGCAGACCCCTGTGACCCTGTAGTTAGGATACAGCTGGCTGATGGATGGATATGGCAATTGTGGTTGTTGCTAAAATAGTGCTGGTGTTAACTTTTATAAAGGGACTTTTTTCAAGTTTATATTTAAATGTACAATTACTTTATCACTATATTGAACAACAGAGGTGTCAGAATGTGCAAACGGAGGTCACTACTACATCAAACACTCTGAAGACACAGACCTCTGGTTGGTGGATAACTTTGAGAACAAAGTGGATGTTGCTGAAGCAAATTTTTATTTGTTAAGGACAACACTGCTGTCTTTGAGTGAGCTGCTTTGCCCACACATTGAAGGAAAGAAAACTGTAATGAGATTACCTGTCAGTGTTGTCAAAAATGTTGCCTGCACACTCTACTATTTAGCAGAAGAGGGAAGACTGCGTAAAACGGCAAATGCCTTTGGGTTGTCAAGAGAGATGGTTTCTAAGATAGTAAGGCAGATGTGTGAAGCAATTACAGTCCACTTGGACACTGTGTATACTGTATACAAATACCCAGGTCCAAAGTAGGCCAAGGGTTTCACCGGAACTGTCCAGGGCTTTTCCTGCCTTGGGCTTGTTGCTGTTAAGATGGACACCAGATCCTTGCAATTCTAACCAGGCACAACAGGGTTTAGAAAATGTTTCAAAATAACTTTTTCTTCACATGTGGTTTCCCAAAAGTGCAGAGTGAGAGTAAATATGTGAGGTGATTTATTCTACTCTAAACTAAGTATTTCTCAAAAAAGATGTAGGGGCTTTTAATCATTTAATAGAAAATTATCTTTATTTTTTTAGTGATTCTGTCTACAGTTTTCATTTAAATTCAATTTCATTTTTTAATATGAATATATGCTAAACATGCATATAATTTACTTTAGTATTATCTGAAAGAACCAATAAATTAAAGATAAATATTGGCATTACATAGAATACAACAATGAATTTAAACATCAGTCTACACAGATCTAGTACACAGGGTAGAGTATGTACTGCATAAAATTCCCAGGGGTTCAGATGTGAACACACTATTGACTACAATGTGGCTCTTTTGAAAGTAACACCCTATTGGCAGAACAATTACCCCATGATGTTACAAGATCAATATAATCCCTTGATACAAAGAAACACTTGAAGCTGGTTCAGTTGTTTTTCTTTATTACCTTATTACTCAATACAACCTGTTTGAAAAGTAATTGTCTTGGAGAGGAAAATCAGTACAATGAGTTACACAGATAAAATACCTGTTTCTCAGCTTGCTTTAGAAGCTTCTGAAACCGCTCGTCCTCCAGTATGCACTGTGATAGCTCAGTTTCGCCCTTAGCTTTTATCTCCTCAAGCCTCCTCTTGAGCTCCCTTAGTGCCTGCAGTTCATCATCCAAGCGGCTCTGTCGAGTGCGAGATGCCTGGAGGTCCAGCTCCAGGTCCAAAGAGGTGCGTGTTGGATGGTCCTGTGTTACCCGTCTCACCATTGGTTGGCAGATTGTCTACAGTTAAACAGGATAAATGTATTTAATTCTTTCTTCAAGCATAATCAGACTGAAGTCACATACATGTGTTTGGAAAAAAGAAAATGTTATTCAGCAGAACATTACTCAGAATAACCTGCATGGGTCATTACAGAATTATTCAGATGGATCACTGCATGATCTTTCCATAAGAAAATTGTTCAAATTATGTCTACTACTGTACTGAAAGTTTGGAAGTGCTACCTTAGGAAAACTGTAAAGATAATAGTGAAGTGTCAGTACAATTAAATAGGTCTAGTGAATCATTAGGGAGGTTAAAGTAATTGGCACAAATTCTTAACAAAATGTAATCAGTACAATTATAAATCTTCATATACTTATAGTTTATAGTAGTAAAGAGGAACTGTTGTTATTGTTGTTCAATAACAACACTGGGAAACAAAAGCTTTATATTTTAG
Organism: Polypterus bichir lapradei; assembly: GCA_026402145.1. Classification (NCBI taxonomy): domain Eukaryota; kingdom Metazoa; phylum Chordata; class Cladistia; order Polypteriformes; family Polypteridae; genus Polypterus; species Polypterus bichir. The sequence continues at coordinate 11,812,247 of JANRMT010062821.1, read as the reverse complement.
TCTATGCATTACTTTAAGGGAGCCTAACGATTAGTTTAGGTATAATCCCCTTGACAAAACGCTGAAGTTTGCCTATGTATAAAGTATACAGTACTTAACACAGAATAAATTGTGCATTAGTTAACCATTGTCACTGCTTGTCAATACTTAAAGGAGTACCAGTGCTCAATTAATACCCACCACCAGCACTACTTCAGAATACTTCTTGCTAATGAAATAAAGGCTAAAACTAAACTATTCTTATGAACTTGAGTTACTGTGGTAACTTCCACCCTGACAGAATTTGTTTTACCTTGATTTACCTCCCCAACTGTTGTGAAGTATACATGGAAGACAAGCCAGGATATTTACCCGTTTTACCCTCAGACTTCGCCTTTCTGTTGCATTTCGCACAAAAGGAGATTTTTTTGCTAGTGTTGAGCTGTCACTGTCACTGCGATTCAACTGTCAAAAGAAAGAAAAATGAATGAGTAATCTTTGACAAATACATATAGGATGATTATTTTCTTTAGCCTAAATAACATTTTTGGTTGTCTTAATTTTAAATATATTTTAAACATTTTAATATTGCAATTTTTTCTGTTCCCATAATTTAATTTAAAATGAAAATTTTAATGATGTCAGACCAAACTGTCATAATATTTTCTAATTTCCAAAAAAAACTTCACTTTTGATATATACCTACAAGAAAACAGGATCTGAAACAGCATTCATAACAGACAGAAAATTTTAAACATGTCTACAGTTTTTCCAATGAAAAACAAAGGCAACCTCTGGCTGACAGCATTATGCTGTCAAAAGGAAGGGCAATTTTCATATTTTAGTGTACTCTGACCTAAAGGCATTCGAAAACTGGGAGTGAAATCATGCTGAACACACCATTTTTAACACATGTCTTTCTTTAAAACAATGCAGTGTTCTTTTGACAGCAACAAATACCCCCTACTGAGATCTGCACTTTATTTTGTTATTGATGGGTAAATTAGCTGCTCCAGATTTTAAAATAGCTGACTGTTGGAAGTGCAGCCTTCATTCTCTTAAAGCTGATTCTAAGCAATCAATGAAGCCAACAAAAGGCAAAAAAAAAAAAAAAAAATCAGCATACAAACTGACAAATCTTCAAAAACAACTGCTTAACATGTCTGATAAGATGGAATCCTTTCTTAAGATGAAAATATTTATACTGCAATCCATCACACAGTTTAGAAGATCAATAAAGCAAAGGAAAATATGAAAGTAAATGAACTGGAAGACATAGTGTTACTTGTCTGTCAACTGGTCAAGGAGGCATAAAAAACAACAAGCAACACAAACAATCCCTCAGAGAAATTCAGCCTCACTCACCCTGCAAATATACTGACTTCTCTCCCCTGGAGAAAAGGTTTGTGATCTCACTATCATGCTGTTCCTCACAAATGATCTCTGTCTGGAATTGAGGTTGCTTCTATCTTTTGGCCTAACTGCCACATTTTCCTGAAGAGTATCCTCCTCCGTGTTGGTCTCCTTGTCAACCTACACAAAAAAGGTTATACATTTTTAACTGGTTTGGCAAAAAAAGGGCTTAGAACTTAAAAACACCTAATTTCAATTAAAGAAAACAAATTTTCTTAACTTGTTTACAAATAACAAATTAAACTCTCATACAAGCAAAGCAGTTTATTCATATATGACATACAGTACATAACATGACATTTTAAAACCCTGCTTAATATAATTCTCAAAAGGGGCAAGAGCCTATTCCACCATTAGTGGGTGCAAGGCAGGAACCAACCAAATCCATCGTAGGGCTATATGAGATACAGTTAAGAATAAGTCAAACCTAACTTTCTACACAACAAAGACAACAAATATGACATTATCAAGGGTTTTGGGTTATTGGCGGGCATATTTAAAATTATTTACAAATGCACAATTGTAGACATCTGTTTTCAATAAAATACATGATAGCGTTTAGAAGAACATTTTCATTATGTGCTGGCAGAAAGATCATCAGACTTTTAATATGGGTTCTGTTAGGTCACTGAGAAGATGCAAATGCAGAAGCAGGTCTACATTACGTTTTGTGAAAAACACTTTCCAAGAAGAATGATGAACAATCCACCCAATTCCACCAGGACTGGTTCAAGCCCCTGCAACCCTGAACAGTTAAATTGGTTTGATAATGGGTATAGAGATGGTTAATTATGAGGTTATTGAATAATGCATGCTCATTAATGTTATAAGAGTCATAGTCTGTAAGTATGTGTGGCTTAGCCTTGCCTCATGTCATGTTCAGTACAAAGAGAAACTGAGCTTTCCAGCAAACCCTACCACACACTAGATAGAGTCAGACTGCCTATCATGGGGTGTCACCATGGCCTCTTCACTCACGTGCCAGCCTCGTGGCGTGTTTCTTACGTCCACTTAGCGAGTGAACAAGAGAACTACTTAATGGATTTAGATTGGGTTTTAGATCAGACAGCTATGATGAAACATTAAATGTATAACACACATAATACTGCTCAATGCTGCATAAAATATTGTCTATATGGTCATTTTTCACCATGAAAGCCAAAGAAAAGAAAACATTATTATGAAACACCTGTTCTGTTTTGAAGAACTAGTTAAGATGTATAATAAAAGTTTACTTAGTCATTAAAAAGGGCATCATATAGACAAGTATGCTGTCTATGTCACAGATAAATAGGAAAAAAACCTGCAATGTCAGCATGACAGAATGCTACTTGGTTGTCAGTTGAGCTACTATTTGAGTATGTTAATGCGTTCAATTAAGACTGCCTAAAAGCAAAATTCAGTATCCTAATATTTATATCTGCAGTACAGCATGTTTTCATTTAAAATGTATGTAACAAGAAAAGGGTTAAATATGTATGTTACATGTATTGGATGTGCAAATTAATCAAAAATATTTTAAGAAGAAAATGTTTACCTCATTTAAATAGTTTGTGCTTATACAGTATATTACAATTTATATAGAAACACAGTTGGAGATGGAGGACAAATTTCTAAAAATATGCTACCAGTATTGGTATTAGTAGCTGTGACAGAGAAAAGTCAACTACCACTATCGGTCCAAAATTTCCATGTCAGTGCATCTCTAGATAGTAGTTTAGCAGTAAGCAGACATTTCATGCTTAAGTTGAACTGACTGACTACTTGCACAAGTAAAAATCTCTATGTATGGCTAGATTTTGCATATAAAGATAGCTTAGCTCAGTTGTTAAAACAGCATTAAGTCTTTTGTTTCTCTGGCAAAAACAGAAGACAGAGGTTTTCCTTAGTTATAAATTTTACTCAGTAAGATGGTGTATCCATAATCTTGGATGATGCCTGGATTCACAGCCCCATTATGATTAAGACTGAACTGTAGATGTGCCGGATTGACTATAATCTTTGAAATGTAGCCAGGCTGTTTATATATTTTAAATTTTGGGCAACAGCACTTGTGAATGCATGTGGGAGAGCAAGATAATCAAACAGATTTTATCAGTGCAAGAATAATCAGGCAAGCACCATTTATTTTTTGTAACATAGTACAGAAGTAAACTATTTAAAAAAAACAAAACAGATGAGCCACTCGCATGACTGCAAAGATCCAGAATGTAATGATGATCTAAGAAAATAAATAAATGCTGTTCAGTCCATGACAGCACAGATGTGAAAAAAACAACTTGTAAAAAATACACAGATGAATTAAATAAATAATTTGATTTCAGTATACTAAAACATAAAAAATGTATTTACACATAACAGTACCTGGTGCTTGACTTTACAATCTGATCCTTCTGGTGTTGTCCACATTATGGATTCATGGGCACAGAGTGAGTACATTTGTAACTTGGAGTTGGCTGCCTCCACAGTTAAATCTTTTATGTGCAAGGACTTGTGATGCAGGCACTCCCAGGATAGTTTGTGGTGGTGTAGTTGTTTTGCATGGCTGTGGTTTGTGGTGGTATGGTTGTTTTGTGTGGCCATTAGTTCCTGGTGTTTGAACTGAACTAGGTGCAGGCGTGGGTGAGGGGAACCATGCAGGCCTATTTCACATATTCATTATTATACATTATGAAATATTGACTTATTTGTGACTTTGTTAAATAAAATAAACAATTGATCATAAAAAACATTACAATGAAGCATGACTATTATTAAGTTAGGTTTCAAGAAAACAAATTCCATCCCATCCCATTCCCAGTGGAGGCAGAACCTCTGCGTTTTTTCCCAGTTTATTTTGGAATTCATCAGGGGTGTATTCTTGCTTCTACTTTGTTCAATGCTTGCAGCAACTGGGTGTTGGGCAGGGTCGTGGGTTCCAGCAGCTGTGGGGCATCTGTTGGTGAAGAAAGATTAACGGATCTTGACTATGCCAATGACGCAATGATCTTCGCAGAGTCAATGGAGGCTCTAATCGGGACTCTCAAGAGACTGAGTGAGGAGTCTGAGTGTCTGGGCTTGCAAGTGTCCTGGATAAAAAACCATGATATAGGCCTTTAATGACCTTTTGGGCACAGAAATCAGCAGTGTGTCTCTCTGCGTAGAGAATGTCGACTTTGTTGAGAGGTTTTCTTACCTCGGCAGCGACATTCATGTCTCTGGTGACTCTTCCTATGAAGTTAGTTGACAGATTAGGAGAACATGGGGGTTATGAGGTCACTTGAAATGAGTGTGTGGCACTCTTGATATCTTTGCAAAAGTCCAAGTCTTTAGAGTCCTAGTGCTTCTGTTTTGTATATGGTTGCGAGACATGAATGCTATCCAGTGACCCGTGACGAAGATTGGACTCCTTCAGTACTCTGTCTCTGTTCATGGACTCCCAAATGAGGCACATTACCTGAATTATAAGGGAGCTTCAGTTACGGAACTACAGTCATGTGCCACTATTCCCCAAGGGTGATCTGGCTCACAGGATCCTCATTGTTGAGAACCCGAGTGGCTGGACCAGGCCAAAGTGATGTCCACATAACACCTGGCTGCAGCAGATAGATGGTAATTTTCAGGGATGGGGTGGGACTGGACTATGTGTCTGCTTGGGGGATACCAACCAGGATCACATGGTTGTATAGCAATGCGCTGTACCAGTGCATGCTCCCCAAGCTGACCTGACTTGACTATTCTCAAATCCACTTAATCCAATTTAATAATAATAATTCTTTGCATTTATATAGCGGCTTTCTCACTACTTAAAGTGCTCAGCAATTGCAGGTTAAGGGCCTTGCTCAAGGGCCCAACAGAGCAGAGTCCCTTTTGGCATTTACGGGATTCGAACCGGCAACCTTCCGATTGCTAGTGCAGATCCCTAGCCTCAGAGACTGTAGGGGGTTGGTAGCACTGGTAAGTAAACAACCCTGGATAGAGAGCCAAGTCCATTATAGGGCCCACTTGGGTATACAGCCACACACACACACAGGACCAATTTGGAATTGCTAATCCAGCTATCACACATATCATCAGGGATGAGGTAGGAAAACCAGATATCCAATTAAAATAATATATAATATACAATTATATATAATATATGATAATTACATTATATATCAAACACTAAAGAAATATTTACCAGTAATGGCACATTAGCTGCTGGGTTGCTATTTAAGATTGCACTTTCACCAATATCTATCTCGTCTTCTTGGTGCAGGCAGTTATCATCAGACAGTTCTCCATCCTCTGCTAAGTTCACTAGAATATCCTCTTCCTCATCTTCTTTCTGTGACAATTCCCCTGCACTTTCTTCCACAATTTCCAACCTGCAAACCAACAAAAACAGGAAATCAGAGAAGATGACAGACTTCTTTAGTGAACTCTTACTATATAACAGTAGCAGACTTTAATCTCTCCATATCTCTGCATACTTGTAAAATTCATTGAATGACAGATAACTGTGGAATTAGTGACTCATTGTACATTACTCTTCTGAACAAGCAAAATCAAAATGTCCTCTTTCCATTTTGTGCTGTTTTTTTTTTATAATTCACTATTTTGTTCTTTGTGCTTCGGTCTAAATGCAGGTTCCACATTTATACAAATTAAAACAAAAGCACAACATCAGTAATCACAATAAACAGTAAGATCTCACAAAAACTGTTGCATTAATAGTAACTCCTTAAAGTGATATTAAAATTAAACAACATATAACAGGATATATAATAAAAACAAAAAGCTAAAATATCTAAAAGAAAAATTAAAATGTTCTTGCTATAACTGAAAACATTTTAATAATTATCACAGCTATATGAAATGACATTTAAAGCCTTTATTTTATAGCAAATACCAAGTTTATTTTTATCTATTGTAAATGCAATCAAAATCAAAATAAACCCTGAAAACAATTAATCTTTGTAGATGATGAAAACAAAGCACACTCATATATTGAAGGTAACAAAACTATTAGATCAGGAAGGTAAAATGATTCCATTCTAAGACTTATTTATCACAAAAGCAGCTGTGTAAAAGCACAGACAATGAGCCTTTTGAAAGATTACATGATATTTTCTAATATTATATTGGGGTAAAGTCCTTTCATATTGATTGATGACCAACCACACAATCAATTGCTGACAGGGAAAGGAACAGACTTTTGCCCTATTTTTTCAACAAATCTACATCTCAGGCTGGCCATAGAAAAATAATGTTTAGTGCATTTGAAGGCAGATCATGTGCACATAAGGCTGGAAACGTACAACAATGACGACACAGGAATTAGCCAATCAAAATCTGTTGTTAGTGACATTTAGTCATTTCAGATTTACCCAAGAAAATAATCAACATACAGGACAGGTTAATGCCTTGCAGTACATTGTTTGATCACTTGGACTCTCTGTTTTTGCATGCAGTTACATTTATGCGTGACAATATTTGGATATTCAAAGGTTTAGGGATATGTGGAAAAGACATTTAGCTCTATATATCAGCAATATTGAGAGGTGCTGCACAATAATCTTTTGAAGCTGTAAAACCTATACTCATGGAGTCTCCTGGGGAAGCAACTTGAACTCAAAAGAAGCACAATGCCTGAAGAAACTGATAAGGAAAGACTGCTCCATCACAGGACGGACCTTAGACACACTGGAAGCTGTTGTGGAAAAGGATGATAGTGGCAAAATTGAAATCCATCATGAAAAATCCCCTCCGTTTCCTCTAGGAGGCACTCTCTTGGAGCACTTTTAGCTACAAACTAATTCCATCATGGTGTGCTAAGAACCACCTCTGAGGGTCTTTCCTGCCCACAGCTATCAGGCAATTTAATGCTTTCTCCCAATATACTTGTTTACTTCATTTTGAAATATCTGCACAATATGCATTCATTTATTGATTGATTAATTGGATTTATTATTAGTTCTGGGAGTCTGTTTATTATGTTTTTTGCTGCTGTATGCATCTGAATTTCCCCATGGGATTAATAAAATTGATCTATTATAATCTAATCAAATCTAATCTGAATCGCTATTTACCTTGTGATAGATTATAGATTAATTTATTTTATAAGATAAACTAAAGGAGAGCATGATAGTCAAGTAGTGACTGCTGCTGCTAACAGCCTAAAAATCCTGGGTCCATGGGATTAATAAAGTTGATCTAATATAATCTAATCAAATCTAATCTGAATCGCTACTTACCTTGTAATAGATTATAGATTAATTTATTTTATATGATAAACTAAAGGAGAGCATGACAGCCAAGTAGTGACTGCTGCTGCTAACAGCCTAAAAATCCTGGGTTCAAATTTTGGGCTAGACATTGTCTGTGTGGAGTTCACACATTTGACCTTTTTCTGTATTGTTCTTTATGCATTCTTATTCCTCCAACCATGTGCATGTCAGTGTTACAATATTAACTATGAAGTCACCCACTACGAGTGAGTGTGCTTTGTGTTTGTCACCCTCTCCAGGGTTGTTTCCTGACTTACAATTTGTGCTACCATGACAGGCACTGGCTCTAAAAAACCCTGAACTAGACAAGTGGATTAGAATATGGATGGATGGATGATATATGAAAAAAGAAAATAGATGAATATAAACCTCATATATTCTTCCAAGTGAATTTCATATTCCTGGGTAAACTAAAATATTGACATATGACTTGTCTGAGCTGATATCTGAATTATATACAGGTGCCGGTCATAAAATTAGAATATCATGACAAAGTTGATTCATTTCAGTAATTCCATTCAAAAAGTGAAACTTGTATATTAGATTCATTCATTACACACAGACTGATGTATTTCAAATGTTTATTTCTTTTAATTTTGATGATTATAACTGACAACTAATGAAAGTCCCAAATTCAGTATCTCGGAAAATTAGAATATTGTGAAAAGGTTCAATATTGAAGACACCTGGTGCCACACTCTAATCAGCTAATTAACTCAAAACACCTGCAAAAGCCTTTAAATGGTCTCTCAGTCTAGTTCTGTAGGCTACACAATCATGGGGAAGACTGCTGACTTGACAGTTGTCCAAAAGACGACCATTGACACCTTACACAAGGAGGGCAAGACACAAAAGGTCATTGCTAAAGAGGCTGGCTGTTCACAGAGCTCTGTGTCTAAGCACATTAATAGAGAGGCGAAGGGAAGAACAAGATGTGGTAGAAAAAAGTGTACAAGCAATAGGGATAACTGCACCCTGGAAAGGATTGTGAAACAAAACCTGTGGGGGAGATTCACAAAGAGTGGACTGCAGCTGGAGTCAGTGCTTCAAGAACCACCACGCACAGCCGTATGCAAGACATGGGTTTCAGCTGTCACATTCCTTGTGTCAAGCCACTCTTGAACAAGAGACAGCGTCAGAAGCGTCTCGCCTGGGCTAAAGACAAAACTGCTGCTGAGTGGTCCAAAGTTATGTTCTCTGATGGAAGTAAATTTTGCATTTCCTTTGGAAATCAAGGTCCCAGAGTCTGGAGGAAGAGAGGAGAGGCACAAAATCCATGTTGCTTGAGGTCCAGTGTAAAGTTTCCACAGTCAGTGATGGTTTGGGGTGCCATGTCATCTGCTGGTGTTGGTCCATTGTGTTTTCTGAGGTCCAAGGTCAACGCAGCCGTCTACCAGGACGTTTTAGAGCACTTCATGCTACCAGTACTGTACCTGGTTTAAGGACCATGGTATCCCTGTTCTTGATTGGCCAGCAAACTCGCCTGACCTTAACCCCATAGAAAATCTATGGGGTATTGTGAAGAAGAAGATGCAATACGCCAGACCCAACAATTCAGAAGAGCTGAAGGCCACTATCAGAGCAACATGGGCTCTCATAACACCTGAGCAGTGCCACAGACTGATCGACTCCATGCCACGCCGCATTGCTGCAGTAATCCAGGCCAAAGGAGCCCCAACTAAATATTGAGTGCTGTACATGCTCCTACATTTTCATGTTCATACCTTTCAGTTGGCCAACATTTCTAAAAATCCTTTTTTTGCATTGGTCTTAATTGATATTCTAATTTTCCGAGATACTGAATTTGGGACTCTCATGAGTTGTCAGTTATAATCATCAAAATTAAAAGAAATAAACATTTTAAATACATCAGTCTGTGTGTAATGAATAAATCTAATATATAAGTTTCACTTTTTGAATGGAATTACTGAAATAAATCAACTTTGTCATGATATTCTAATTTTACGACCGGCACCTGTAAGCACATGCTCCCAACCAACCTTCTGGGACTCTGGCATTCTGATTATTTAACCAGCCTGGTCACGTTCCAGAAGCAACAGCATTGTAACAAATGCAACTTTGTGTCTATGGGTAAACAACCTAAGTTGTGATGGAAATTTGAATGATTCCTCATGATCAAGTTTATATTAATCAAGTCTCTGTCGCTTGTACGAAACACTCTCAAAATGGGCTAGTTAGATCCCATCCATCTGAGAGACCCTCTCAGTTGATATTCTTGGTTGAAGAAGCTGAGGAAGTTTTCTTAATAAGGAATTAAGGATGCTGCAGTGAGGCAGTGCATAACTGGAACTTTAAAAGGGAGTTATTAAAACTGGTAATGTCCCACTTGCCATGAACAGAGCAATGCTGCATGTTTCATACTTGATGAGAATAATGCCTGTGGTAGAAATCAACATCTTAATTAAAGAAAGAAACTTATCCTCTAACAGGACAAATCAGGCAGGAGAAAAGGTTGTCCATCTGTGTCATTTATCACTCTTCAGGTAATGCTTGAAAAGGGAGCATTCTTCTACAGCATGATCAGAATGATCAAATATTCTTCTTTTTCTTCTTGTTTTACTGGTAGTTAGCAAACAACAGTTACTATAGTCTCTCACTCATCTTGGTACCCTTCAAACATTGTAATGCACACCGATATCATGCATCCCCTGATTTCATTTACGTAATATCTTCCAAAATAAGACTCACTTTCAGTTCCCTGAGGTTTTCTACCAAAATTTCTCAATCCTTGTTATACTTCCGACATTGTAACATCACGTTTCCATCTTTCCACAATATTCACATAAGTCAGTATGATGTTTCCTTATACTATAAATTGGACTGTTTACACCAGTGTGTCCAAATCTAAGTTGTGTTATCAATCGTTCATCATTTCTATTTCTCCCTGTACATCTCATTTATCGCACTTTCCACTGAACTGTGTAATACCATTGTCCCTTCCTTTCTTCCTCCCATTGTTTTTGCCACTTTTCCTTTACCATTTGTTTAACAATACTTATCACTTATGTACATGTACATTCCAAGTAACTTTTTCATCAAACCATAAGCCTAAAAACGTAAAGTTCCCCACTTTTTTGAATACCTCATTATACAACTTTAGTTTTACACATTACTAATTCTTTTTCTTGTAAATATCACCACTTTTGTTTTTTCCACTTTGAAACCCCATTTGTAAGACCACTCTTCCACCTGTACAACAGTCTCCTACATTTTCCTAATAACAAACTCAATATTTCACCCCCTCCTCCAAATTGCCCCATCACATGCAAAAAGGGATAATCTCATTCTATTTTCTATTTCCATAAATACATCATTTATCATTATTGAAAACAATAGTGGATTTATGACACTTCCTTGAGGAGTACCATTTTCAACAGCAAATTTTCCAGAGTACTTATTTTCTATTTTAACTTGTTTTTGTCTTCTATGCAAAATTCTTTGATTCTTCAAAACATCCAACTTTTTATAAGTAACTAGCAGAATACCCGCGCTTCGCAGCGGAGAAGTAGTGTGTTAAAGAAGTTATGAAAAAGAAAAGGAAATATTTTAAAAATAACGTAACATGATTGTTAATGTAATTGTTTTGTCATTGATATGAGTGTTGTTGTCATATCTATCTAT
>JANRMT010062821.1:11754405-11790962 GCA_026402145.1 Polypterus bichir lapradei | reverse complement strand
GAAATGAAACCTGCCCAACTTTTGTAAGGAAGCTGTAAGGAATAAGCCTGCCAAATTTCAGCCTTCTACCTACACGGGAAGTTGGAGAATTAGTGATGAGTCAGTCAGTCAGTCAGTCAGTGAGTGAGTGAGTCAGTGAGGGCTTTGCCGTTTATTAGTATAGATTTACGGCGTATGATTAACAACCCTTCCCTCCACATCATATCATAAGCATTCTCTATATCAAAAAAAGCAGCCACTACACTTTCCTTATTAACCTATACTGTCCTAATCTCATGTCCCAAATATGATGTTAAATCCATTATTTCTGCCTCTCCTAAATCCATGTTGATATATGGATAAATAACCTTTCTTTTAAATATAACATGTTAACCTTTCTTTCATTCAATCATTCTTTCAATTATTTTACATAGATAGTTTCCTGGATTTGTATAGTCTCTTCCTGGTTTTTCTATTGGCACTACAAAAGATTATTTGCAACTTCTTGGTAACTTCCATTCTTCCCATGTCCTATTGTACAGCTCAAGTAAAACCTTTTTAGAGGAATCACTTAGATGTCTTATGGCATTATGTCTTGCCCAGTTCTGGCAGTCAAATCTTTTTCTTCTTTTGTTTAATAGAAATTGTGATGTAGAAAGGGTAAGAAAAAAAATAAAAAACAACGCACTATAACTCAAAAAATACAAAACAATGCACTATAACTCAAAATACCTCTTTTTTCAAATTTAAAGCTCTCAAATAACCTTATAGTTTTTAAATAGATATGAATAAATTTACACTTATCTCCACCCCTTAATACCTTAATACTGTATTTACTTGTGTACCACGTGCCGTTGTGTAAGACGTGCACCCTAATTTTTCCAAAGAAAATCGTGAAAATCATTTTTCCCTGTGTATGACGCGCATTGTGGTTGTATAGGAGAGACACAGAGAGAGAGAGAGAGAGAGAGCGCGAGTGTGCGAGCGAGCAAGAGAGAGAGAGAGAGAGAGAGAGAGAGAGAGAGCGCGAGCAAGAGACAGAGACAGAGCCCAAGCAGTTTCCTCGTGTATGACGCGCAGTTTCCTCATTTATGATGCGCACCAGATTTTCTAAAGCTCATTTTTGGGAAAAAATTTGTGCGTGGTACAGGCGTAAATACGGTAATTGTTCTAATGTCAATTTACACATTCCAATGGATTTAAAATGTTTGAACTCATTGTAATTAATATGCCACAACACCTAATTATACATACTCAACTGTCTCTAACTGGTTACACGATCTTCTCACTCCAGAATGATGTAACCCTGTCTTGAATCTATATATATAATTCACTAAGGGCATGCAAGACACTGAGCGCAAGCAAGACAGTGAGCGCAAGCAAGACAGAGCCCCACCTGCCAACTCTAAGACCATGGGATATGCTCGACAGAGCCCCGCCCGCCAACTCTAACCCTTCTACCACCTCATGGGATACGCACGACAGAGCCACGCACGCCAACTGTAACCTTCCTCCTGAGTCCAGCATTGCTCTTGAGGCACGCAACAACTCACCAAACACAGCCTCAGTCGCTTTCATCTGTGCAAAAGTCCACATGCACCTCTGAGCCACGTTGACTTTACACTGCACGCAAGACAGAGAGCCACGATCGCCAAGTCACAGAGCCCCGCCCGCAAACTCTAACTAAGGGCAAGCAAGACAGAGAGCGCACGCAAGACAGAAAATCACACCCGCCAACTCACAGAGCCCCGCCCACCAACTCTAAGACCATGGAATATGCACGCATTTACTGTATAAATGGATATAAATAATTGCATGTAAACGATTCGCCAAAATCTGTTGTATGTAAACGATACTGTTTAAAACGTTATTGTTTTTTCATCAGAAAACCCGGTTTCCATGTCTACCTGTATTAGTTTAAATTGCACTTTTACCACTCGCAACAAGGCGGACGCACTGACAGGGCAATACAGTGAATGCGGAGTCTATCTATATATGTCTATGTTTTCTGTAGCCTGCTACAGGAAGGTACTCTCTCGACCATTGGCACTGGTTTTGCTCCTTGCTATTTTCATTATAATGCGACGGTGGTTTCCTAAGCCTTTTGTTATACTGAATTCCTTTCTCACCGTTTTCCGTTCCTATTCTTACACCGCTGTATGCTACGGCAGGCTTCAGCTAGTTATTTATAATTTAATCTAGTGTGCCCAATCCTGAGGCGTGTTAATATAATTTCTTCTCTTCTTGTTTTGCACCCTTTTCCCATGATCCCAACTCTGCTTTGTACTCTATACATATGCCTTCCCTAAATATTAAATGCATAGGTTTATTTTATAAACAACTGAATTTACGTAACAGTGTCAAACAATTCATACATTTACTCAGGTTGGTTCATTGGTTTACACCCAAACGATCTATATAAAATAAGTCTATTTTGATACATTTTGGTTCTTCTTAAACTCTTTGGGTTGAGTCACCATCATTGAAATTTCTCTGTATGTAACAACTGTCCAATTTTATTGAATACAGGTCATCTGATCTCTTAGTCATTGCTGTGGTGTGCAAAATCTGCTGTTTTTTGTCTATATTTTCATTATATTTTGCTCAAAATAAAACAAGATGAACTTAAACACAGGACACTTGCATGGGCAGTTTAACATCAAAGGATTATGTTTTCCTGAATTGTACATTTACACCGGCTGCTACAGACTCAGTTTTTATTGTATAACAGTAACAATAATAGCAGCTCACTACTCAAGATATTTAATTTGTGACACAGCAAGGCTCGATTGTGAGTCAGCAGTTCTTACTGCTGTACTACCAAAGCAGTCATGTACACTAACCCGATTTCTTTATCTTCAGTTATAGTCTTGAATAAAAGTGAACTTTTTCTGTTATATTTGTACCTTTTGTGAAAGTGCTTATTTGATATTTGGACTTCAGTCTTCACACATTATATTCATGTCAAAATTTTGTTGTTAGTACTAAAGCATGAAAAAAGTTTGTCTTTTAGATATTGTTCAACATTTCTTGCACTTCCTGTCATTCTACACTTACATAGATCTTTTTAGACACGGAACACACATGAAATGCATGTGTTCCAAATAACTATATATTATTTACCCTCTACAGCACCAGGTACATGACTTCCAGATAAACAAGGCTTGAGCTGAGAGAGCTTTTTGTCCTTCCTGCAGTGGAGGGGGATGGGATAACAAGCTACTTACTGCTTGTGCTTATCAACACATTTACAACACAAAAGACGCTGACGGAGAGGTGTGAACGGATTTAAGGTGGGCCGGGATTACAAGTTTTTTCGTAGGCTTTGGTACTTCCAGTGTTAATAAATATCACGTTGCTTTTAACTTTCTATACTTTGTCTTCATATCTGGAGTGATTGAAGTAATAAGGCAAACTACTGAGACCACCTAGAGTAGTGAGGAGTGCTATATGATCTAAGCTGCAAGGTTTATCGAGCTGAGGACGTAGAGCTCTGTCCAATAATGAAGAGTGTGCTAAAGTAAAACATTTACTGGTTGATTAATGGCCTATACCCAGGGATGTTGAGCGTTTGTATGTTTGAATATATTCTTTGAGACCAAAGGTAATATTTAGGTCTGAGATATATATTTTATCACATTGTTTGTGCCTATGATAAGTAAGTCTCTTGGAGTACTAGGGAAAGTGGACTGTGCATGTGTTATTCACACAGTACTTGCTAGGGTCTTTGTGTATGCATATATCTATTTATGTGTGTGTTAATCTTAAGGTGCGACAGTAGACCAACCCGGTAACAAACCTGATGAGTACACTTATCCATGAAGAAAATAGGTAAAGGGTAAGTTGAAGGAAATATCACCATAATATATTCATCCTTCAGAACATTCTGTGTATTACATTTTTATTCTGTTGTTCACATGACCTTTATCTAGTTTCCCGAAATGCCTGAAATGGTTTCTGACATGTATTGCTATTACTTTAAGATGAATGCTATGTTACCCTAAAATTATTCTTCCAAAAGCCACATCCATGTTTTAACTTAATAAAATCTCAAAAATGTGGTATGTCCAGTTCATTTTTGACGCTTGTATTATTTTTGTTATGTCAGACATAGTGCTGTCAGATTATAATAGGACTAAATATTCTCATTGAGATAATATGTTAATATGTCATTAAAATGTGTGCTATTATTAATAACTAGTAAGAGTTCTCTATTATGTTACTGTGACATATTTTTTATTAGGTGTGATGGTCACTCATTTGCTGTAACTGGTTTAAGAAGAAAATGTTGCGCCAGATCTCTGTTGCTGGGATGCAATGTGGTTCAACCTGGATAATTTCATGCTCATCTTTGTTATTTGATTTTCTCATTTAATTAGATGCATTGTTCCATCTCTCCCTATTAATAATGCAATTTTACATTTTTGAAAAGATTCAAAGCTTTCAAAACCCATTTTTGTTTAATCTTACTTCTCTTATAAGTTAAGATTCTGAGCACTTGAGATCTTCTTTTTGTCTTATCCAACTACCATTTAACAAAGAGGTGCAAGTAACAAGGTTTCCAAGAGTGAAGCAGCTATCTGCTTTCACATGGAACTGGGACTTTTTAGTGTTTGCCTTTACAGACTGCTTTTATTACACACAAGTCGAAATTAATTTTACACAAATGGAAATTTACTTAGTGTTAGTTGGCAGCATTTCATGGTGACACTTACACACAGCATAATCAAGACAAGCCAACTGTCTACAGCAGTAAGGTACCCCCAAGTGCCTTGTAGTAAAAAAGCAGCACAATGTAACATACAGGGATAAAAAATACAGGATTGAACAAGACCATTCTAAATTCAGACCTAAATACAACAGATATGCTGTGGCAGGACCTAAAACAAGCAGTTCTTGCTCTAAAACATAATTTCTGAATTAAACCAATTCAGCAAGGAACAGTCATAAAAGTCAGCTAAAATTCCTCTTTAGTAATATGGAAGACTGATATTGAATTATAGGAAGTGTTTAGTTGCAGTAATTGCAGTTATTAAGTGTAAAGAGGCAATTATTTTTTAAACATGATGCCAGTTAACTGGTGTTGGATATTTTTTTCATTTAATAAATTAAATTAGCTTAATGTGTGCAATAAGGTGCCATTTATCTAATATTGGATTTTGGCTGAAGACCTGAAAAAATTCAGTGTCAAAAACTTGCTATAACAGAATAGGCCAAATACTATTTATGGTACTGTATATAGAACTATACATCTAGATATATATACTATGTGTATGTGTTTGGCCATAGTGTGATCATTTTGCCTGATTTACTGTGAGGGGATAAGCTGTGCAACCCATCCTTCCTTGCCAAACATCTAAGAACTTCTGTTAATTCAGTTTTAACCAAATCAGCTGCAGCTTCCTCTCCCTTGGTCTAGCAGGACATATCTTCATGCAGGATACAAGCCATTATAACACTTAAGTCTCTTAAAAGTTATGATGAGAAACAAAACTGCCAAGCACCAGAAATTTCTGGACCTAATAAGAAATAAAACCGTTAATAGATACTTGCTCATTTTTTGGACTGGCTTTTTGTTGCTCTCGTGAAGATGACTCATCTTGCTAGACTTTTCACTTTTAAGACTCAGTGATGCCTCTAAAATCAATGGAGCTCTGTCTAACTCTTTGTTGCTGTGCTGCCCTTCTTCTCAATTACTACATTACTCTCAATATTTCCCATCCAACAGAGTGCAAGCATATAAAGCAGGTCCTCAAGTGTTTGAAATACCAAAGAACCCAATGTAGCAAAATTTTTGAGACAGAATATTACAGTAGACAGGAAGGAAACTGACTGCTTAGACAAGGAACCTTTCCTATATATATATATATTGTGGACTATGCCCGGCAGTTTATCCCGGCCAAGACCCCCAAGCCGCCAGATGGAGCCCTCCCTGCAATGTGGAGATGCCCTGAATTCCAGCAGGGCATCATGGACGTTGGAGTTGTAATACACAGCCCTGCTGGATAACGTCAGGGCCGCCAGGGGACGCTGCAGGGAGGCACAGAGAAATTTGGTGTTCCTTCAGCCCGGAAGTACTTGCAGGTCATGAGAACAGAAGGAATTAAGTGCTTCCGGGCTGAAGAAGAAGAGTTTTGATTTGACCCGGAAGTGCTAGGAAGTCACATGGACTGCAGGTTAAGGAGCACTTCCGGGTCGTGAACTATAAAAGGACTGTGGGAACTCCCAGACAGCGAGCTGAGCTGGGTGGTAGGAGGGCAACGCGTCCGGGAGTGAAAGGTTGAGTATTGATTTAGTATTGTGATTATTTGTGAGTATAGTGTGGAGTGGAGGGTGCTTAGTGCACATAATTATTATAAATAAAGAATTATTGCACTTTTACCTGGTGTTTGACATGGTACCTGAGTGTTCAAGGGAGCGATAGTGCCCCCTACTGCTACAATATATATAAACTGCTCAAAAAAATTAAACAATCACTTTAAAAACACATCAGAAATCAATGGGAAAAAAAATCATGCTGGATATCTATACAGATATGGACTGGGTAATGCGTTAGGCACGAAATGATGTAACATCGTTTGATGGAAATGAAAATGATCAACTTAGAGAGGGCTGAATTCAAAGACACCCCGAAAAGCTAAGTGAAAATATGATGCGGCAGGCTAGTCCATTTTGCAGAAATTTTATTGCAGCAACTCCAAATCGTACTCAGTAGTTTGCATGGCCCCCACATGCTTGTATGCATGCCTGACAACGTTCGGGGCATGCTCCTAATGAGACGATGGATGGTGTCCTGGGGGATCTCCACCCAGATCTGGACTAGGGCATCACTGAGCTCCTGGACAGTCTGAGGTGCAACCTGGTGGCGTTGGGTGGTCCAAAACATAATGTCCCAGAGGTGTTCTATTGGATTTAGGTCAGGTGAGTGTGGGTGCTAGTCAATGATATCAATTCCTTCATCCTCCAGGAACTGCCTGCCTATTCTTGCCACATAAGGCCGGGCATTGTTGTGCATCAGGAGGAACCCAAGACCCACTACACCAGCATAGGGTCTGACAATGGGTCCAAGGATTTCATTCCAATACCTAATGGCAGTCAAGGTGCTGTTGTCTAGCCTGTAGAGGTCTGTGCATCCCTCCATGGATATGCCTCCCCAGACCATCACTGACTCACCACCAAACCGGTCATGCTGAACAATGTTACAGGCAGCATAACGTTCTCCACAGCTTCTCCAGACCCTTTCACGTCTGTCACATGTGCTCAGGGTAAACCTGCTCTTACCTGTGAAAACCACAGGGCGCCAGTGGTGGACCTGTCAATTCTGGTATTCTATGGCAAATACCAATCAAGCTCCACGGTGCCGGGCAGTGAGCACAGAGCCCACTAGAGGATGTTGGGCCCTCATGAAGTCTATTTCTGATCGTTTGGTCAGTGGTTTGGTATTTGTTGTTTTAGTCATTTTGAGTTATTATTTTTCATTTTTATGTTGTTTCTGTAAGTTTTATATATTATTTGTTTATCACATCACAAGTGGCATCCAGTCTATGTTTTCTGTGGATGGAACCCCAAGAGGTGAGGCCATTGCTGAGTCCTTCCTCTGGCCATTTAGATCATTCAGAAACAGAGGTCTAACAGTGGATCACTGAGTGTTAGTGGAGTCAAATTTGAGAATTGCTTTTCTTGTTATTTCTTGTTTATTGGATTTTTTTGTTGTTCATTCTTGGAGTTGCCATTGAATTAGTGTTTTGGGACTTGTTTTCTTTTGATTTCCTCTTTAGGCCCATTCAATTTGCCCTTTTGAGTATTTTGTTATATTTTCTATTTTGTTAATAAATCTTTATTTTTATAAGGATTCATTGTTGCTCTTTTGTTCACAAGCCAGAGATTCATGGTCTCCTCCCTTCTAGAGCATTTTGGAATTTTTTGTGACTTTCTTTGTATTTTGAACTTTGATTATCAGTTACCCAGTTTAGGCCTGCTTAAGTTGGAGCCTGCAGGTAGCAGTTGGGGATGCCGACTGGATATTGGTGAGCCTGTTCTGGACTGATTAGTGAACTTTGTTGGTCTTTTGGAGACTTTACACACACTTTTAACATGCCTGTTACTTGCTCCCACAACGGTTGGGTGGTCAGGTGTCACACATAGACCAATCAGCACAGGTAATATCAGGATAATCAAAGTAAAGCAAGTGAGTGGGTCTTTGAGGTGTGATGACACTGAGGAAACACTTAGACTGACTAGACTTACTAGCAAAACAAACCATTGCTTTGGATATGAAACCTTACTTTGGTGGCAGTGATGGAGTCATAATATGTGTGTGTGATGGAAGGAGGTTTTCAAAGTTAGGGGCACTACTATTTATTTTTGAGAAAACTATTAAGTTTAAAGTTGCTTTGTTACAAAGGTCTTCTTTAAGAAAACAAATGTTGCAATTGTTACTTTGTATCTTCCCTGAAAAGATATGGAGAGCTGACATCTTAAATGAGATATCAGCAGTATAGAGGTTCTTATCATTGTGGATTTTTTAAGGATGGGTCATGCACTACATATTTTCTAATATTTGGCTGAAACAATTAAAAAGTCATCCATGCAAAGAAAAAGTTATGGCTAAGTTATGATTAAATCAAAATGACGGGAAAGGAAATTGAAGTAAGTGAAGTTTTTTTTATCTTTGAAATAAATTCTGTGATCCTAGTAGGTTGCTGGACACACACCAAGATTAATGCCCAAGCAGAAACTGGAATGTCTTAGAGGTAGCAATTGACATTCTAAAAGGCAGCTAGGAATCCCAGCTGAGAAGCACTAAGACAGAATCAGTGTGAGAGAGGCTTTTACAATGTCTGTTAACTGAGCAAGAAAGTCAATCACCCAGCAGAGGAAAAGGATGAGGCACGCTTCTTTAAAGCAGGCCAGAACTCTTCATATACTTTTAAAAGAAAACCCAGGGGGTAAAATGAAGGAAGTAACATTGACTCTACTGAGGTTTGCTTAAAACTGTAAGGAAAGCTAAAATGTGCTGAAAAGCATGCACAGGAGGAAGTGCTTTACAAAGAATTATTTGAAGGCAAGACTCTCAAAAGCTGAAGATAGGGCATGACCGCATACCCTAGAAAAAATTTTAAAAAGATACAAAAAACTGTATGATTTTCTTTTATTCATCTGTAATTGTGTTTCTTTAAAGGTAGAGAGATTATGTTTGTTAGCCTCACACTGGACTGCTTGTATGCACCGTAGCTATATAAAATTTTAGACGTTTACAATATTACAATAAATGTATTAAAAAAACTTGGTTTTGTTTGAAGGACCAACTTTAATATTTAAAAAGTTCAAAACAGAGACTTGTGGTATCTCTTAGAAAGGGATATTTTGGTTATAGCTGGGACAAGAGATCTACCATGAAACTTACTTATTTAGAGATGCAAGGTGTTGGGATCTGCAAAGGCAGTATACCATTCAAAGCAGCAACCTAACCTGGGAGATAAGCCATTGAGAAGCACAATTATACACATTCACTCATATATGCCAAGTTTTACAAATGTTAGTTAGCTCATCAAGTAAATTTTTGCTAGGCAGAGGGAAATGGAAATACTCAGTGAAAAAATAAGGGAAAATTTGCAAACCTCACAATAAACAGTCAAAAAGCATATATTTGTATCTAATGCAATGGAGCTGTGACCAAGCAATATTAACCCCTGCACTAAATTACCATGCTCAAAAGAACACACTTTAACTCAATTTGTACCATATAAGTATTAGTATTTATGTTTTTGGTGTCATAATAGACCCTTTTTCATTTATAGCCCTCCCCAGATATGTACCAGAATCTCCATGTTTAGCACACAAACTAATATAGAGACTTTTTCTAATTTGTGCAAACATTTAAGAAATTAATTTAGCCACACCATCAACCTTTGTTTCCTAGCATATACATGTTTGGAAAGTGGACATTTTTGTAGAATGGTGCATTTCAGTCTCTATAAACCTCATTAACAGTGGTTAGTTTAGCATTACTCATACTTCTCTTTAGCTTTCAAACATTATGAAATATAAAACTATGCTTTCATGTCACTAATAACTCAATATACAGAATTTATTAATTTAAAAATCACTTGTTTCGAGATGAAAAAGCCATTGTAACTGGGGAATCAATCCAAAGGCAATCCATTATAAAGATAGGTTTGCTTTCAGAATTACAAGAATGACCTACACTATTTTATAAATTTGTTGATCCTTATCAAATGTACAAAAACTTCAAAAAATGAGGAAAAGATAACAGAATGTTATAAATGACAAATATGATTGTTGGAGATCGGCCTGCACTTCTGTTGCCTCCGTTAAGATCTTGTTGCCAGTCTTAGGGTTTTCATGAGTCTTTGCTTGCTCATGACACTTCGGTCTGACCTGGCACATTGTGACTAAGTCACAACTTTCTTTCGGATTTTGTTCGGTTGACTGTCCAAAAGGCTTTATGAAGATGGCCCTAACACTAGAATTACCAGAGCCTATGAAAAAACTCGTAGATTCGACCCACCTTAAATCCCATCGCACCTCTCCGTCAGCGTCTTTTGTCCTGTAAACGTGCCGATAAAGACAAGCAGCAAGCAGCCTGCTATTCCATCCCCCCACTGTTGCAGAACATGCACAAAGTTCTCCCAGCTCATGCCTTGATAATCTGGGAGTGAAGTGCTGGAGTTTTAGAGTGGAAACAATAGATCGTTATTTGGAACACATGCATTTCATGTGTGTTCCATTTCTACAATAATCTGTGTAAACACATTGTTAAAACAGAAACGTAAATGAGAAAATGTTGGCATAAACTATATAATGTGTGAAGCCTGAAGGCCAAAGATCTATTAAACACTTTCACAAAGGGTTCAAGGATAATACAACAGCTTCTGTGGCGTAGTGGTAAGATTTGCTGACTTGTAATCAAGAGTCCCCAGTTCGATCCCAACTGCCTCCTGTATTTTGTTTTCCGTAGTGAGCTGCTGTTATTGTTATTGTTAATATTATACAGTACACACATACATTTGGTTTGCGTCTGTAACAGGTGGTGTACATCTATAGGACTTGTAAAAGTTACTGTTTTTTTTTTCACTTTTATTCTCTCAGTCACAATCACGATACATACTACCGTCTTAGGGAGCTGACACTGTTAGTTTTTATTTGAAACTGGGAATAACTGTAGATGTGAATGGTGTTTTGAGGCAATGGAACTGGACATTCTCTGATCTGAAGGGATAAAAGCTGACACACAAACGCTGGTGAATCTGCCTTCTTTGTATCTCACCATCATTTGATTTTTTTTTTATTCCGTTTTATTGAGTGTTCCTGCTCACGCTGAATTAGTATGCACCTTATGGTCTATGATGTCAAAGCTACACTGACAAATTCATATTCATTCGCATAACATCTTGCGGTTGTAATCAGTGACCGCATGTTTTTTTTTCCCCGATCTTGGCAGTCGCCACATGTTGCTGTATGGTGGTGTTTCTTTTCTTTTTCTACTCCAGGACATGCAGAGGAAACAATAGTACAGAGAGGTCAGTTCAGCGCTATATGCAATCATCAGATTCAAATGTTAAAAGTTAACACACACGCAAGGACCATCCTTCCTACATTTACAACGTGTGTACCTGTTGCAATGTGCACACTTCTCTCTATGCTTTGGTTCCTATTACATTGAAAGGGCATCTGACACTGACTCAGTTTACTTTCCTGGGGAAAGCTGCTGTCTTGGAACAGAAGCTTGTCGATGTTGCATCCTCCTTTTCTTTTTCCATCGCCTTTTCTAGTAAGATGCGATGACGAAGTTCCTCTGCAAGGTAAGCCATGAACACTCTTCTTTTCTCAGTGGCCCCCGTGCATGCCTTGCACAGTACATGTGCGTTGATCGCCGTAAGGTCAAGCAAGTTATAGCACACAGCAACTGGCCACCTGCGTTTTCCTGCTTGCACTGAATAAGCTTTCTGGTGCACAATGTCAACGCAGCACGGAGAAAAAAAGAAAGAGACAAATATATGGGACATTGGGTATAAATTTATTGTACTTGTAAAAGGTTTTTTCAGTTTTATTCTCTCAATCACAATCATGCTGTACACCCCTACCCCACCCCTCCTGATCTAACTCTAAGTAACAGTGGCAGCATAAATTCACACCCGATCTGACGCTGTTCTTTTTCAAATAATATTGCATTAGTGCAATGATGCTTTCTGATTGGTACTATTCAGGTCATAAAATGATTTCTTTAAAATGTCACATATATTGTCTCTTTCTTTCAGGTGTGTAACAGAAACCACAGCACAGAGAGGTGTGTACATTGCAGCAGGTACATATGTCGTAAATGTAGGAAGAATGGTCCTTGTGTGTTTGTGAACTGTTAACATTTGAATTTGATGATTGCATATAGCGCTGAACTGACCTCTCTGTACTATTCTTTTCTCTGCATGTCCTGGGGTACAAAAGAAACACCACCATACAGCAACGTGTGGGGACTGCCAAGATCTGGGAAAAAAAAAACATGCAAAACACGCGGTCACTGATTACAACCACAAGATGTTATGCGAATGAATATGAATAATATGAATAATGTGGCATCCGTGCCACAATGTTTTCTGAAATGTACTATACAGGTCATAAAATGAATAATTCCAATTATCATATATCATACCATATTCAGCGTTAGCAGGAACACTCAATAAAACTGAATAAAAAAAAATCAAGTGACGGTGAGATACAAAGAAGGCAGATTCACCAGCGTTTGTGTGTCAGCTTTTATCCCTTCAGATCAGAGAATGTCCAGTTCCATTGCCTCAAAACACCACTCACATCTACAGTTATTCCCAGTTTCAAATAAAAACAAACAGTGTCAGATCCCTGGGATGGTAGTATGTATCGTGATCGTACCTGAGAGAATAAAAGGGAAAAAAAAACAGTAGCTTTTACAAGTTCTATAAATGTACAGACGCAAACCAAATGTATGTGTGTGCTGTATAATATTAACAATAAGAGCAGCTCACTACTGAAAACGGCAATTACAGGAGGCAGTTGGGATCGAACCGGGGACTCTTGATTACAAATCAGCAGATCTTACCGCTACACTATGGAAGCTTTTGTATTATCTGTGAACCTTTTGTGAAAGTGTTTATTTGATCTTTGGCCTTCAGGCTTCGCACATTATATAGTTTATGCCAACATTTTGTCATTTACGTTTCTGTTTTAACAATGTGTTTACACGGATTATTGTAGAAACGGAACACACATGAAATGCATGTGTTCCAAATAATGATCTATTATTTCCACTCTAAAACTCCAGCACTTCACTCCCAGATTATCAAGGCATGAGCTGGGAGAACTTTGTGCATGTTCTGCGGCGGTGGGGGGATGGAATAGCAGGCTGCTTGCTACTTGTCTTTATCGGCACATTTACAGGACAAAAGACGGTAACGGAGAGGTGTGATGGGATTTAAGGTGGGCTGGATCTATGAGTTTTTTCGTTGGCTCTGATAATTCTAGTGTTAATGAACGTTCGGTCTGTAGCCAATAAATGTTTTATTTTAAATGACTTTTTTATGTCCCGCAACCTGGACTTTCTATTTATGTCAGAGACTTGGTTAAGTGCTGGAAACTCTGTTTCTCTTCATTATCTTTATCCTCCTGATTGTAACTTTTTTTTTTGTCTCACCTAGAATCGCTGGTCGAGGTGGTGGGCTTGTTACTGCTTTTCAGAACTGTTTTAAATGTAGACTTATGACTGTAGACAATTTCTCCAGTTTTTAAGGCTCAACTGTTTAAAAGTAATATTAAAAATCCCGTACTGTGTGCATGGGTTTATAGACCTCCTGGATATAATAAGGACTTTATCCAGGAGTTCTCAGAGTTCTTTTCCTTCATGGTGTCACGCGCTGATAGAATGCTGATTCTAGGATATTTGAATATTCAAGTTTGTGGTCTGACAAAACCTCTTGTTAAAGAATTTCTAGGTCTTCTGGATGCTTAATTTTACTTAGATGGTGTCAAGTCCCACACATAGGGGGAACATACATTGGACTTAGTTCTAACACTTGGTAAATAACCTGGAGATCTTTGATGCATTTCTGATCACTTTGACTACTGGAATATTTAATAGACACTTTCATGGACAAGAAAGTATTTGATGGGGAATGACTGAATGCATAATAAAAATAAAATCTGATCAGAAACTGTAGTAAAGAGATGGTTAATTAAGCCCTCTGAAAAAGCAACTGAAACTAAAAGTTTATTTTTTTCTCTTGCCATGAGTGACTGCATGTGAATTCTAGTCAAACCGATGAGGGTTTTTTTCCTGTCTAAACCATCTTTATCCCAAAATTGCAAAGATGTGCATGAAATTAACTAGTCCTATATGACTAAATGTGACTGTGTATGTAAGCCATATGTGCACTGAGAATAATTTTACTGGGATAGGCTCCAACTCTTTTCTACTCTACAATTAGACTAAATGAAATTAATAAATGAATGAATTATAAACACACATGCACAATAATAATAATAATAATAAAAAAATAATAATACTTTTAAACATAAGTACAACCTCATACTGGCATGATGGTTAAATACTACTCTGAAGTGTTTCTGCAGCAGAGTTATGACTTGTCTTAGACTAGGATATCTTATTGACCTCATGCACTTCACTCTGCGTACATTTAAATTAAGTATTTTACTTGGACAGCCAATATTTCTCCCTCATGAAAATCCAGTAAATGTGCTTTTGTGTTTTGAGTATACAGAAGCTTTTCTTCTGTGTACACTGTGGCAGAGTAATGCAAAAAGACATCACAGTCTGATAATGTCCAGAGACTGGAAAGACGATTCAAATTACTAGTAAAGATAGCAAAATGGCAAGCAAAATAAGGTCTATATCCCCAATGAAATTAATCTAATGAAACTTTAACCTATCTCTTAAATGGCTCCACTAAAGAAAATCTTTTTTCATTTCGGCACATTATTGAACATCAAACATTTGCCTTGATATTTTCAGTCTTGGGTATACAGGTGAATACCTTAGTGATGGATCTTTGGCTTCTGTCTGCAACTTGCTGCACTGAAGATAATCAATCCAGCAATTTTCTCTTATTTACTTTTTTTTAATGGGTAAACAACATGTATTTCAAATGGATTACCTGTCCACAAGTGCAGACAGAAAGCTGCAATCAATACAGCAATTAAAAGCTTGCAGTTAATACTGCTGGAGACAATGTAAAATCATAGACCTCCTAGTTTACTTCCTACACTTTAAAATAAAGATTTATATATTTATATATTTGTAAATATAAACTTAGTGGCCACTTTATTAAGTACACCTGTTCCTTATCACACTGGCTTTTCCAAACAGGCAATCATGTGGCTGCAACTCAATGTATATAACAAATAAATGTGATAAATATATTTAGTTAAGCATTAAAATGGGTGATGTTCATGATTTATTTTTTGCTTTTTGACCATGGCATTATTGTTGATGGAAAATATGGTTCCAGCATAAGAAAAAAAGCTTCCCTTAGGGATTTGCAATAATTGCCAAAATTAACACAGAATGGAGCAATTAACAAAAAAACACCTATTAATGGCGGTGGGAAAAAATACCTTGTTAATAAGTCATGTCTGAGAAGAATCGCCTGATTTGGTCAAGCTAATAACACCAGAAATACTCAGATAATAATAGTGGTGTTCAGGGGGGGTACCTCTGAGCACATGGGTTACAACAGTGCAAGACTATACTGGGTTCTAGATATCATTAGCTAAAA
This sequence comes from Polypterus bichir lapradei, assembly GCA_026402145.1. NCBI lineage: Eukaryota > Metazoa > Chordata > Cladistia > Polypteriformes > Polypteridae > Polypterus > Polypterus bichir. The sequence goes on along the minus strand of JANRMT010062821.1, from coordinate 11,775,201 downwards.
CCAGGCTGAAAAGATTGCTGTGGGCATGTGATCATTAAAACTGGATGAAAGAAAGAATGGAACAAGGTAAACTAGGTTGACAAATTTCAGTTTGTGCTGCAACATGCACAAGATTATATCAGAATACACGAATCCTTCCTACCTTGTGTCAATGTTACAGCCTGGTGGTGGTAGCGTAATGGTGTGGAGAATGTTTTCTTGAAATAGTATGGGCAAGTATGCTGTTAATTTCATATAAATTTTCAAGTTATTACATTTTAACAAGACATTTGATGTAGGTGTTGCCATATGTTTATACAGAAAACTAAAAATGTTGAATTCAGTAAATTAAGATAACTCCTATTATTTAAATTCATAAATGATGTCTTCACAAAAGAAAAAGTGGTAAAAAGGCTAATGCAAATAGTGTTTTACCAGTCCTCCCCTGCTGCCATATGTCTGTCCTGTTCTTCTTGGGCAAGCTGTTGCTCCACTGCCTCCAGCTCAGCAGATGTCCTTTCTAGCAATGCAGACACAGCATCCTAAGCAAAGGTAAAGAGAAAGAATTTAATTGGATAAGAGATAATGCTGTGTACATAAAAAAACACTGCCCATCTGTGTCAATAGTTTTATGGGAAAATGCAACCTTCATAACCAGAGTATCATAAAACAGTAGATGTACTTTTTGTTAATATTAGAAACTGATACTCATTGCAGAATGCTTTAAAATGCCATGCATCCTTCACAGATGTAGACAGTAATTTAGTCTTATGAAATACACAGTGCATCAACTGGTTAATTTGAAAGAAAACAGAGGAAAGTAACAGTCATGGTATAAACGCATACCTGAAAAAGAAAGAAAAATATTTTCAAAAAAATAAGCTGGCAATATAAAGAAAGAATCGATTTAAGCATTGTGGTTTCAAAATTATTCTGTCTAAAATTCCCCTTTTAATCTTCATGAACCCTCAAGGAGGCAACAGAAGCTACCTCATCAACTACTATTCATTTGTTAATTGGGTTTTTGCCAGATAGTGGCTAAAGATATTTCCCAGTGGCTTAATATGGAGCACAACACTGCATACCTAATTGTGAATAATGTGGCTATAGATACCACTGCTCAATTTTGGCCATTCCTTTGTGTCCAATAACTTTTTTTTATGTTTTACATTAAGCACCAGTAGGCAAAATGCTATACACCATACCAATACCCACATAAAACATTGAAAAACTTAACTAATAAGAGGTTAATATAATTTACTGAAACAAATTAAGAATTAATGCAGAATGAACACAATTTTCAAATATGGCCTACTTTGTAAAATAAGGATTAATTAAAAAGGCAAAACAACTAAAGCACAAAGGATAAACAAAAATGTAAGAAATGGAATCTTCCAGCTTCACACCATCACTTGTTGTATCAGTCTTCCTTTTTTAGAAGCTTTATGGTCATGCAAGGATGTAATTACACAGAAGTGTTTCCTAGAGAGGATTTGCGGTGGTGCAGTGGTTAGCACTGCAGCTTCAGAGTCTGGGATTCAAATCTTTGCTCTGATTGCTGTTTGTTGTTACCATATGTGTTTTATCCAATGGCTCCAGTTTACTCTAACATTCAATAACAACAACAACAACAACAAAATTTATTTAAAAAAAAAAAATTAATAAATAAAAAATAAGACTCGCAAGTTAGATTAATTAATGATTCCAAAATTGCCTTAATACAAGTGAGTGATGATTTGTGAGTGAATGCGCCCTGTGACACACTGGTATTGTTGAATAAGTGACTGTATCTTGCAACTGTATAATGGAATTAATTTTACAGTATCATCATGTGAAACACCGGTAAGTAAATAGTCATTACATTTTTCTCTCAAAGAAATCAACTCAGACAGACCAAATAACTTTAAAAGTAATTTGAGATTAATATATGTAAGTGGTAAATGCTTTCATTCACCTATCAATGAGAATTAAACTATGATCTTACATGATCTATGATAATGCTAATAGTTAATTGACCAGCATCTTCCAATAATTAAAAATGATCTGCTACAAAATATGACTAAAAACTAAGTCTCCTATGGTGTTTCTACCTTAATATTTAAAAAAAATCCTGTTTGATAAAACTGTTACATCTCTAGGGGTAAGGATATAAGGACAGCAAGTGTCAATATAGAACACAGTAAACATAAAAATAAGAAAAACAAAACATGTCTCACTGGGCCTAACTACACACAGTAGGTCTTAAACTCCTGACATGTTTACCTATCATGTACTACAAATCTCAGGGCCTTGGCCTTTCATCTTTATGTCAGGGAAACCTTCCTCAAAACTCTTTTCCTGACACCAAAGTCAATGATTTTTCTGGCAGGAGCCAACTCTAAGCCCTCTAGAGGAGACATGTTCAGCCAGCCTCAGGATTACTTCCAGGATAAGGAACAGACGTAGAGATAGAGTGTAACGGACGGTCTCCTTTCAGTTTTTTAGACATCAGCTCTTAAATTAAAATGTCACATCTCCCCTAACCTGGAACTGTACTTTTCCTCAATCACTCAGGTGGTTCTTTTTTCTCTTGCTAACCTTTCACCCCTCCCTGTCTTAATCTATGAAATGACAATCCAGTGCATGTACCATACCACTTGCCCTCTTGCTTCAAGGGGTTATTTCTTCTACATCCACCAAAGATGCCACTCTTCCTCTAGCAACATAAAGATATTACTCTTGAGGTAGCCACTACCTGTGCAGAGTTTATTACTCTGTGGTGGTGCCCCCATACTCAAATTGGTGAATTGCATTGCTACTGGGAATGGTCCTGTTTCTCCTGGACTCATGCCAATGCAATGTTGGCATCTCAGTTGGTCCTGGAAAACACCTGTCTGCAACCTCATATATACTGTAAATCAATTCAAAATAATGTAAGGGATGAAATTTATTTGAAGCCATAGGTTAACTGTCACAATTACAGAAAAAAACGAAAAGATAAAATTTTAAACACAGCACATATTAATTCTTCCATTATAATACATTAAAATTATAATTATAATACAGGGGACATTATTTCTGTTTGCAAAAGCTGCTTGATGAAATATATGAATTGGTGCAAAAAAAAAATCAATCATTTGATACACTGATGCCTTTTCATTTTTCTCCACATTCAGAAATGGATTGTTTTAGAAAATTTTAATATGATGAGGATGGGTGTCTGCCCACAAAAACACATAAAGTCAAAGAACACTGGGTAAAGTGTATTTGTGATTTGATATGTAAAATGTAAGGACTTCTGTCTATTTGACTGTTTTGCTGCTCCTAAACAGACAAACAAACTGTTGTGCTATTTCATTTCTCAGAATTTAAAACCATCTAAACTTTCTAACATTGTGAATAAATAAACACCAGCACAGTCTTATGTAAATTTGTAAAAGACACCTTTGTAATAAACTTCATCTTAACTTAAGCAAGCAATCAAAATGCAATGCCGCAACAAATTTATTTTAATGCATTCACAATACTGACCTAGCACTAAAAAGACAAAAGCATACTTGAAAAATATGAGCATCTGTGTTTAATTTCTTATCTTTGAAATTTAAAATAACATAAAATTGTGGAACTGATGGATGTTCTGGCTTACTATTTTGATGAAATATACAACTTAAAGCATGGGATGAGAAAACAGAAGAAAACAGAAGAAATGTGTATAAATTCCCTTGGACATACAGTAACTAACAAAATAATATAAAAGAGAATGCTGATACTTACCAGTTCTACAGAGCTGGCATGCTGGTCCGTAAGCTTAAGAAGCGAGTCCTTATTTTGCTGCTTGTTTTTTTGGTGGCAGATTTTCTTACAAGGCAGTAAATTGTACCAATGGGTTGAAAATGTGTCTGACAGCAAAATGTCTGCCAGGCTTATTTGTGTCCCAGCCTAGGAAGACAAATAGTATTCAGTTTTAAAAGATGTGATAAGCAGAGAGAGACTGAATCCCTGCAATGCTGAACTTAAAATGTTGCTAAAGCCTACAAAACTGCTACCCTCTTTTATTTTTTTAGTAATAAACTGTTAGTCTGGTTAGTATAGTGTGATTTATTGGACCATAGAAGCATTTTAAACACAGTATACTAGTTTAAAGAAGTACTATGAAATATAAGGTGCTACCTGTACCTATTCATAGATGTTTGCATATTGTCTAAATTAATGAGTTATCTAACAAATGAACAAATGAATTACCTAATTAAAATAAAGTATAATTAATATAAATTCAGAAAATTGGGTTCAAATCCAGGCCCAACACTCTCTATGTAGTGTCCGCACATTCGCTCAGAAACTGCAAAATACTTCCATCAACATTCCAAAGACATGTAGGTTAAAAGAAATTAAAGCTCACAAACTGATCCTTATGAATGCCTGTGTGTGGAGAAGGAGAACTCTGATGGACTGATTTCCTCTACAGGGTTGGCTCTTGCCTTGTGTCCAATGCTCTTAGGCTACCATGAACGGGAACAAGGAAGTTAAAGGAATACTCTACCCAAAAAGTCATGTTGTTATGTTATTAATCCCATGTTTTCATGAAGGAAATGGATAACCAAATTTCTCCTACAGAAGGCTTCAATGGGGGCTAATGGGGGGCCAACACAGAACAAACATTAAAAGGATAACGTCAGGAAGAAGGTAGTGGGCAAGACTCCCATCTACATTAGAGGGCCAGGAGGTTTATATTTTATTAAGTGACCATCACTGACGACCTGAAATGAAAACAACATATTTCAACTATCATCAAAAAGGACCACCAATGCCCATAATTCCTTAGATATGTGGAAAAAGCTTGTATATCACATATGGCATTACAGCCTACTATGACACCCATTCAGCTCAGAAATGTACAGCACAAAATACTGCTGGCACTGCATGTCTCCCCAGGACATACAGTTTATAACACATGCTTCCCTAGAAAGACACCTATTATTATTAAAGATCTCGGTCATGCTGAGATCCTCTATTCTGGCAAACAGAACAGGATAATTAGCACCAACACATTCAGAAATTATTGTCAATTCTGTATGCTTTTGGTATTGTATTATAGTCACAAGTATGTGGAATAAATTCAAGTAAACAATTCATTGTACTAGAGACACAGAAACATCAACCAAAACATTTTTTTCAGGAGCTTGTAGAGCACAAGTGTACTGAAAAGCAGGGAGATAAAAACTGAAAATAAATTAACATGAAATTTCTTTGGTATAAATAAAAACCTGTGGAAAAATACAGTGAGGAAATTACTTGAGAATCCTTGTACAGTTACGGACAGATGGAATGGAGTCACTCCCTAAAGCTCCTGTCACAAATCAGGAACCAAACCTTGAGGGGATGCCAATTCATCACAAAGCACACTCAAGCAGACATGTAACTCCCTGACACTATACCAATTATGAGACAACAAAAAACCTAACACCTTACGACACAATATACAACACACAGTTTTTCACTTAATTAAGATCTTGCACAAATAGTCCATCCATTTCCATCTAGCTGATGTTACCATTTTAATCAATCATTCCAAAATAAATTTGCTCTAAAATATACAAGAAAATCAATTAGATTTTTACTGTGTTCTTGCATGAATGTTTTTTTATTTCACTTATAAAAAAAAAAACAAAACATATTTCCTGACTGCTGAGCTCAAAAGCTTTATCTGCTTGATACTTGCAAAGGTGATATCCAGTTTCTTAATCATTCTTATTCTTACTATTGCTGTGAATTTTTGTCTCAAACTGTTCACTTTGCACCAGGATTTTACTACAAGTACCACATTTATTACTGTAGTAATCATGACCGGGACATGCAATGAAAACACAAAATAATAAATATGGTGCAAATAGTGTAAAGTGCTTATTTATTAACAACAGCAGTGTCCAAAAAGTGTGGTACAGTTCCAAGTCTTTCAATAAATAAATCCATTAAAACAGTGAAGGGTTAAAAACATATATGAGATAAAACCAGGAATAAAACAAAGTGTAAGAATCAGCCCTTTGTCATCTCATCTGAAGTGCTTCTCTCTTTTTCCTAGCCTCATCTGATCACACTCCGGGTCTTCTCAGGAGGGAAGACACTTTGGCGAAGGTGGTCCCCTTTCCAGCTCACATCTCAGCACCTCTTTGCTAATCTGCTGGAATCAACTGAGCCTGGCTCCCTTTTCCTACCACCTCAATCAGTCATTGCAGAACCCTTGAGCCCATGATCACTCAAAATGTTCATGTTGAGCACTGTTTCCCTTGCTCCACCATGGGGCATCTTCGAACACTTTGCCACCTCTCCATCACAGTAGTTTACCCATCCAATTCTGCTCATTTCCACTTTCCCTCCCATTCTTCTTCTTTTTCATCTTTCTTTCTTCTTCAGTCTCCTTTTCTCACCTATTTCCATCCTGCTCAGACTATTTTTAAAACCTTTGTGAGTGCCGGTGCTTTGCATAATGACCCACAGAGTGTCAATTAGAAACAACTGAGCCAATTGCACCTACACATTAACAAGCAGGCTAGTTTCCCCACTGAACACCCTGTGGCGGCATGGCTCTCCACCTACATGCACCTACACCCTTCAAAATTAAGTGCAATGTTTTTATTTATAATCCCTGCATTGTCCCAGACCCCTAGCTTGCTTTAACACAGACATATGGGGAAACAACTGAATGGTCTGAAAACGTTTACCCACCAGACACTCTTCCTGTTGAGTCTTGCCTACAGTGCAGATGTCAACTCTCAGGGTCTTCTGTTGAAGAGTAGTATGGGGCACATCAGCTCTGAAGATTTCATTGAAGACAATGCAGTCTGTGGCTGAGTGGAGTTTTGTGCGGAATAAACAACTAGAGTCTAGTGAAGATGGGAGCAAGACCACCCTGAAATACCTGTATTAATTAACAAGAAAATTCGGCTCAGTTAAAACAAGAAGACAAACCAGTGTATTGAGATATGAAGAAATGCCAGTCACAACTATCAAGGGGAAAGCTTCATCATTATATAAAAAAGCAGATGTTTTTTGGTTTGGGAGAGCAGCACAATTTTAGATTATCTGCTATTAGCATTTCAATGTTTTTCAAGGATCACAGTTACAAAGTAGATTACAATACTTCTGACAGACTTTAAAGTTAACACATAATAAGTAAAGAGGGCTCTCAAGGCCATAACATCTTTACTACATGTCTAACTAGACACAACACATGTAGCTTTTTACAGAGTGTCTTTTAATATGTCAGAGCCCTCTTATATCCTTAAAGTCTACATTGCTTTTTTGATATACTGTATAATGCTATACAGTCACCTTATGCATTAAGTTCATTCCATAAGTGATATTTTAATATAAATAAATTAGATTTAAAATAAATTATTTGTATCTGTAAAAAGAACATTTTTGGGTTATTTCTTCATGTATATGACGTACGAGTATATCACAATTTTCAGAATAATCTTAAATTAAGCTAAATAATGCATCTTGAACATTTTGTAAGTACCTGTACTAGATTGTGGTAAAGAAAGTAGTAGTCATCTCTGGCGGATGACATTCAGTCTAACTTGAGTGGAAACACACCTGTAATTCTAACTGGGACAGGAGTGCTATAAGAGGGCAATGCAGTAGAATCTTTCTCAGGAAAATATTAATATAAAAAATAATAATACTAACAAAAATCAATTCAGTGGAGTCTTAATACACTGTTTTCATCTCATAAAAACAAAATTTTCAAAAGAAAACACCTGTGATCCTACACACATTCAGGTTTGGCCTGAAATAAAAATATAAAGCAAAACTACAGGGTGCTTCACCTAGTAGTGCTAATACTGAAAATACTAACAAAAATTATAAGGTACCTATGCACTTTTATGCTAGGCCACTGATTACTACCACACACACTACTAGTATAACTATAACTGACATCACTATTACTACTACTACTCCTATTAGCACTAATAAGAATATTGATTAAAACCTTTTTGTCTTAAGGCCTTTAAATATTGTACAATTTTTCCTGTGATTTTCAGTCGCAGACTTTATTTATAAAACCTTAGAGTGCTACAAGAAGTCAAAGCGAGCTCCCAAAACTGCCAGCCATATAGTCTGACATCCTCAGCGACTAGCCTGGGAGACTCAACCTGACAAAATCAAACATGCTTGATGTTGTCTTTAATCATTAGGGTGGTCTTCTGCTTTTTTGTGAGCGCTGACAACCAATGAATGCTCACCTTAAATACAATTCATATGATCAGGTTACATGGATAAAAGACCATGAGTGTTTTTGATGTCGCAAACAGAAAAGAGGCTCATCTGTCTGATGTCTTGTGTTTTATGGACCACAACAAAATAGAAAAAAGGAAAAAAAAGGGAAGAGATTGGGGCTGAACTCCCATACCTAGAAAGCATTCATACAACACTGGCTCTGTCAGGCAACACATTATTAGCTGTCAAAAAAGGCTCAAGCCTGCAATATTTTGCTGGAAAGTCTTCACAGAATCATCCAATTTGTCAGCCCTAGTGATTTCTAGAAATATAATCTAACATCCTCAGGTGATGAGATCAGTAACTGCTGTCCTCAAGTTTGACATCCCCTTCAACTAGAAGAATATTATGTTGGCCTTAGTAATTCATTATATTAGTTGCATTCTTACAGGTTCTCCCATGTCTACTGCTGCTCCAACCACAGCGCAGGTATGACCAATCATGACATAAAACATTTCTCAGGTGATTTAAAACTGGCAAATTAGTATAATAGGTTTTGCACAAAGGGCTTTATGACTGGTTGGTGGCAATAGGGCTATGATTTGCTTTGTAACAAAAAAAAACCCAAAAAGTACATTTTACAGTGCAATTGGCAGAAAATTGTTTCATTTTTTACTATCACATTGCAAAATATGGACTACATAGACAATCAAAATGAAGCTTATCCGATTCATACATCCACTCCTATCTGCATTCAAACACAGTGTTTACTGCTGTCAATATCACCTGACTTAAAAATACATATATTTTTTCCCTTATTTGCATGTAACTACAAAGTTAGTTATAATAAAATTACATCATCAGTGCAGAGCACATGGTAAACCAAAGGCAAAATGTACCCTTATATCTATACTTGATTTAGGAAAAATATCCATGTCTATAGTACCCACATTTCAGTCTTTGATATTGCTTACATGCCAAAAATGTTACAAACATCACAAGTGTGGGCCTAAAATTATGGGGTTGATCACTATACTCTTGATATTTTTGCACTGAAAAAGTGATGTCTTCTGTGTTTGATATAGTGGATACAGAAGACATTTTGGATGGAAGGTATTTTGGATACTTTTTATGGCAATATGCACTGCAGTGTGCTTCGCTTTCTTTATTGAGTGGAAGAGTGGGGAGTTTTCAGTAGATAAGAGGATTTTTGTCAAAGTTGTTTGGCAAAGTCTGATCTGTTTTTCAAATGATTCCATACATTGATCATTGTCTTGGAGAATAGAATTGTCATTTTTAGAAATTGCATACTGTTTATATAAAATTTTCATTTTGCTGAAACAATCCATGATAAACTAAAAAGGAATATAAAGGACTCTTAAGGCAATTTAACTAACATTAACCAGGTTTCCATCCAAGGAGTTTTTGCGAAAAAATATTTAGCGCTTCAAATTTAAGCTGATGGAAATGCTAATTATCGATAAAATGTTGTACATGTCGACATAATATTTTTCCGTTTAACTTTGGCGCATAAATTCCATATCGATACTTCAGATGTCGCAAAAACTACATTGGAAACACTTTTTGTCGGAAAAAAAGGGCTTTAACGCAAATAAATGTGTCACATGATACATTTTCATCACGTGCAATCAAAACGAGAATAGCGGAGCGGTTCGCATGGTCTGATGAAGAGACTCGTTATTTCTTGTGATGAGCCAATGCAGTAGCGGATAGGCTGGGTCTCCTGCTACTAAAAGGGGTACCTGAACTCCCTCCACATCAACTGTAGCCTGGGGGTGTCTCTCAGGATGTCTAAATAATACAAAAACCGCAAAAGTAATTTACTGTGCCAGTCAAAATATTTAATAAACCATGTGTTTCATTATCTAAACATGTTTTTCTTATTATTAAATGGCAGATGTTTTGGCATATATGAGAAATTCTCTCGTTAATATTAACTTTAGTTTTTTTTGATTAAACGTCGTTATTTTGTATTAATTCAAATTTCAGTTTTAATTAAAAACCTTAAGGGAAGCAGGTTACAGTACTAATTCAGTTGTTATCGCACTGAGAAGGGACGTTGAAAGGTGGGCTCACCTGTACAGATCCGATGCTGCAAACACAGCTGCATCATGGGCACTTCCAGGAGTGCCAACGCAAATGTCTTGTATCATGCACCTGTCATCAACAATGGCCTGGAGAACAATAGATGGCCACCCTTTGCGATTAATGTAATCGCGGTAGCCTTCCGTCGGGGGAAGAATAGGCACATGCGTGCCATCCAGCGCACCGTAAATCTGTGGCACAAGATGCACCAAGGAATTGCGGTATGCAATTTCATTGGCCTCCGCTACAGTCGGAAGTCTGATATAACGCCGCATTAATTTTTCTTTAATAGCAGTGCACACAGCATATACACATCGATGGACGGTAGTTTTACTAACCCCGAAAGTTTCTCCAACTACTCTATACTCAGCGCAGGTTGCCAGCTTGTAAAGGGCGATGGCAATCTGCTTTTGGGTTGGAACAGGTGGTCTGTGGCAACCTGTGATGGGCGCAACATCAGGACTGATGAATCCATACAACATCTCAAAAGTCGGTCGTGTCATTCTAAAATGTTGCAGCCAGAGATTTTCTGTGAAGTGTCTCTCCACCACCTCCTCCCAGAAGGTCTTATTCCGTCGTCTCTCGCATACCCGTGGGTTCCGTCACACTGGGGTACTTTCTTCGAGCTCTAGGGCTATCAGACAAGCAACTGCTTCATTCTGCTGTCATCTTCGGATATTATGTACAATTCCAATTATTTGTGTAACTGAAATAACAGTAAGCTGGCAAATTTCAAAAAACTGTCTAAATAATCTCTCCATTTCTTTGTTTCTTTGTTTAGTGGAGGGGGTGTAACGTGGAAAACAAAAGGTAGATAATTTGCGACATACACAAAATTATGTATGGAAACGGCTCAAGGGCAGATTTTTTTCGCGATACAACAAAACTTATGCGACAGTTCGTTTTGGGGGGGGATGACGTCATCACGCACACCATTTTATCGATAAAAAGCCAGTTGGATGGAAACAGGCTGGAGACAGCAAATTTCGCACATTTTTTTTACGTATATTCTGTTTGTCGATAACAAAACGTCGCAAAAAACTGGATGGAAACTTGGCTATTAACACAGATGTGATTTTCTCTGAAAGTATCCGTTCTTGTGCACTAATAATTTATGATCGAAATGCATTTGTACATTCTTTTTTTCATCAGTAATTTATAAATTTAATGCATTTGTTTTGTTATAGAAGAAATTTATGGTATCAGACAAGATTTATAACTTAATGAAAAGAATTGAGACAGTAGGAGATTGTTGAGATTTATACAGAATGAAGTCTTCACCAGGATAGGTGACTAATCACATGTATGTAATGTCACAAGTCTCAGATTCCCACATGTGATTTCAACATAAATATCGGCCTGTCTAAAGGACAGAGTGAGCAGTGACATAGGAAGCAACATCAGAGATAAGTCAGAAACAGAGAGAGAGAGACCATTTAGTCTGGACATTGAAGAACATAACTTATGCACATATCTATGGCCACCTAGGACTACAATAATCACTCTTGACATTGCAGATTTTCAGTAAGCTTTCTAAGAAATATATATATTCAGACATATACTGTTTATTTTTTTTTCTTATTTTATTTCCTTCTATTGGTGCTATGCTACTTTAACAAACACAGTGCTGCTTTTACGTTTTTATACTTTGTATTTATATCAAGAGTAACTGAAATAATAAAGTAAATATTAGGGTATCTGGTGCAGGGGGAGATTGTTAGTGGCATATAACCAAAAAGTATCAAAGCCTTCATGCACCTCAGGGAGCACAATCTGAACTGTGGCACCAAAGAAACCTTGTGATTGCTATTATTCATTCAGGACTCACATACTATCTTCCCTCACCTGTCATTTGACAGGGTAGAAGGTAGAAATAATACCATATAATTTTTCACACTAGTGTCCTAGCTACTGCTGGTTATTGTGCATCATATTTTGCTAGGACAAATTCTAGCTTCCTGTGTCTCTAAACCAGGATTAGACAGTTTTAGAAATGGTTGGATAATTTCTCTCATTGGGAAATTGAGATTATTTTCACAGTAAAAAAGATATTTGACACTCCCGCTGACAGGACTGGCACGAGATAAAGAAATTTATTTCATTGTTGACACTACACTATTGTTTTGTTTGCTTGGCTATCATTACCATACAACCCTTCAGTCTTTACTGCTACTTATCCAATGCTGATTTGAAGAGACTGAAAATGTAACTATACAAAAACTGGCATAGAGCAGAGGTGCACTTTCAGACATTCCAGTATAGTTTTGAGTTGTCAATAGATGTAACAATATATCCTTTAAAAGTAGGAACCCATAAACTCTGAGACTATATCATTATCTGACACAGTACAGAATAAGACTGGGCTATATTTTTACGCATTGTATTATATATTGTCATCTTGGTATAGCAATATAATTTTATTTATGAGACAGAAATCAAGCATTCTAAAGTTCCACTAAATGCAGAATTCATTCTGTTTGATTTCATTTAAAACATTAGGGTTACAATTTCAATTTTTCAAAAATGTGCCCTATTGTATGTAAGCAGTTTAACTCATTTATGCCAGTTAAAACAGAAATGGCACATATTCTGGTTGTAGACAGGTCTGTACTTACAGTCTGGCACCACGTGATATCATGAGACTGCCTTGATTTTGCATCTGCATTAACATTATTACAAAGCTTGAATTTGTGCCATCATACCTGTAAAGGAAAGGAAATATTTTTAAACAGAAATTGTTTAACCAGATATTCAAAAACAAACAATGAAAACTAACAGTTACTGAGGTCTACTGTAACTTTATGGATGACCTTAATGTTTATTTTACCGGCAGTGATATAAGTGCTATATTAAAATGAGACAGAAATAGCAGCCCCAAGCAACAAATTGCCCTAATTGATTTCACATATCAAAAAAGCTGTTGTCTTAAACAATTATTTATTCTATAATTGGAATTCTTGATTTATATACGGTAACTGTTTAGATACATTGTTTGTAATGTGTAATTTTTAATTTAATATAGAAAAAGTTTACCTGTCAAGATTGTGGGTAATCTAATCTTCATTCCATGAAATAACCTGTGTCATCCTTTAGTTAGTTTTTGATTATGCACATCAGATATACCAGAGTGAGGAATGTTGTGGCAACAAGCTATGTTGGACAAAGCCAAATGAACCCTAGAAATGAGTCCCACAATACTTTTAGAGAATTCCCAGCTTAGGTATGAAACCGAATCCCTCCATCATGCCCTCGACCTCTCCACTGGGTATTCTTCCAGTGGGTTATGCTTGGTGCACCACCAGTGGAAAATGCCCAAATGTCATCCTCTCTACAAGCCTTGACAATCTCAACTGATTCCTGTTGATCCTGATAAAAAGTAGTTTACTTGCCATATTATTGTTGTGTTACTCTATGTATTGCGGGAATGTGAGCTCAGTAATCCTGTACAAGAAATATATTTTAGCTGCTTATACAGTAAAGAGACCTAAAATTTGTATTGGCTAGTGCTGCTTATAAGATGACTCTTAAAATATATCATACATAAAACTGGAACCATCAAAAATTATAGCAAAATTAAAAAAAAATCCTGAATTTCAAAATTTTAAAGACACTCTAAAGAAAAATAAAGAACATTCATCTTTTTTTGCTATCTACTTGCAGTATTCTGTCTGTTCATTGAAACACTCTGAGATTTTTCATAGGTTTTCATTTTTTTTAAAAAAGAAATCTCCCTTCTGGCCTTCCAATACTTCTCTTCGCAAAACAGAACTCGCCGGAGAATTTCTGCCTTGTTCTGTTCCATACTCCATAATTTACATAGCTCAGCTTTGGTAAAAGAGCTGAACACATTCAAAATAGAACAGATTACACAATGTGCAAGGAGGTGTGTGTTATCAACCATAATATATGTAAATTGGAAGATGGTGAACTTTCATAGACTAAACATAACATAACATCCTCAAACTTGCTTTACCCAGTTCAGGGTTGCAAAAGACCACAGCAGAACTAGATACCCAGGAAGCACACAGCTCTGGATAGTTACTTTGAGTCATATAAATATTACAACTAGCTGTGATTATGATGTGTGCATCAGAAAAGCAATCTGTGTCATTCTACACATTAAGGGCCATAATAGTGATTGCTTTGATCGATTGTAAAATTTAAACAGGAATTTAAAGAATATTAATATCCTGTCAGAGAGCAGATAGGTGGATTATATTCTGAAAACAGAGCATGACTATACCAAACTAATGTAGATGACAGAGATGTGAACACATCTTATAGGAAAGGAAGACATTTGCTGAACCACTACTTCAAGTTTTATCTCAAAAGTCACAACATTAGACAAGCTGGTAAGGCTCATCGATTTCATGCTGTAAAGACTGATTCCCTCCTGTGTCATCCAATCCATTATTTCCCATATAAGGATTATTAAAACCAATTAAAATTTCCTACTCAAGGGGGTTTGCTATTTTCATTGAGTTACATTATCAGTGACAAAATCTCATATGCAATTAAAACGAACAGCCAGTGGGCCATAAGGACCAGAATTAAGAAACATTAGTTAAGCCAATAACCTGGAGGTGGTTTAATCAATTTGGAGGGGGCAAGACAGTATTCTGATATGTGGTAAACAGAGTTAAATGTAAATGAATATACGTATTTACAAGCATAAAAGAGTAATATTATATTATTACTAGATATAAGTATATTATCCCTTGGTTATTTTTAATGTGAGTGAAATGATTATAGGGTAATTAAGGAGAAAAATGTATTTCTCAAATCAAGCTGATTGTCTCAGTTTGCCTATGGTATAGTTTCTCTTAGAAAAAAAAAATTAATCCTGTCACTGATGTGCCAAATCAGTGCCTATACAATTAAAACTACGGTAGCATAGTTGAAGAGGAGCTTTCTCCTAACGCTGCCCAAAGATTCTCTATCAAAATAAAGAAAACATGTCAAAAAGATTTAATTCTTTTAATTTAAGCCGTGGCATGCTGATTTTTGTTCTCGTCTACATGTAGTAACCAATGAAGTCAGCAATCTCTCTCCTAAAGAAATTCTAACTAAAAGAAGACACAGCACTGAGATTCATTGTATTAACAATTTTTTGTTTTAGTAAGACTCAGATCACAATTGCTGAAAAGTAAAGTTATGATAGATACTTGCTACATTGATAATGGCCTTTTACTTTTAGTTCTTCACTTTAAGTTTCAAAATCTCAGTATATACAACCTGTTGTACTTTAGTATAATTCTACTAAATGTTGTTCACAGCATCTAGTTTTAATTACAAATAATTGTGCCTCCTACCACCTCCAAAAGTCATTCAATGTAAAGTTAACTGTCCACTCCAAATTTTCTGTTTAAAATCTGGAGTGGGTTTGTATATGTCTGTGTGCTCCAAGATGTGCTGGCACTCTGTTAGGAGTTCAATTCTACCTTAAACCATACGCTACTGAGATGACCTAAAGTCCTTATTGGTCTAAACTGGATTCAATAAATACATGAAGAGGTTTTTGTTTAATTAATAATTTTGGTCATTACAGACTATAGGCTGGTCATATTAATTATGCATGCATTTTTGTTGGTGACAACTTAAGACAATCAAAATAACTTAGTAGGATTTTGAATTGGTTTTAATTGTATCTAATTATAAGTATGCCACTATGACAAGTGAAGACTGGAAGAAGGCCTGACAGTATTGGAATTATGAAGACATGTTAATAAGTAAAACGTATGTCTGAAGGTACATTAAAAATGGTCATTACTGAGGATATTAAAACACAAACGGAAGTTGAAAAGTAACATTTAGACAATTACAAAATATTGTAAAATTGCAAACACATTATGTGTACAGGTCTTGGCAGCCCTCAAATAGAGTTTATAATGTAACCGATCTTGAAATTAAGCACTAATCTGTATTTACAGGATCATGTCTGAAGTTTCTACTCTTGAAAATGAGCTATGCTTGTACATTACAGTTCATAGAAGTGTATCTTGTTTATTGGATGCAGTTATAGTCTCTCTTCATATTTAAATATCCTTTAAAGAGTCTGATTACCAGCAATGTAGGCTGGAAATAAAGGTTTACTCATGAATTCTTTTTCCTATCCTCTGCTATATTCCAGTAAAGTACACAGCAGACTCCCTATTCAAGCAGCATGTGATGCAAGGCAATGGATACAGTTACTGACACAGGGCTGCAAAGACACACAAAACAACCAAACATGTATGTGTTTGTGGTGTGGTAGTTAAGTGTAGCACTTGAAGAAAACCAGTAAGGAAAAGATGCAAACTTCAGAGAAATATAAACAAGGCTTGGGTATTATACCAGATCCTAGAAGCTGTGAGGCAGCAGCACTAACCACAGTGCCTTGTAATTTTACTGTATTCCGTAATTGATCTATTGTAAACTTCTAATCTTGGGCCTACTGATTTAAACCAAGGGAAATTTTCAGTTATTTTCACATTTTACAAAGATGCTGTCTAAAATCAATACCTTTAATGAAGTCATGTGGAAGGGAGATGTGTATTATATTTGAAAATTAAGATTTTTGTACATATACAGTGAAGGGCATGTGCCTGTTCTTAGCAAAAAACACTTATTAACCTTTATCAAAGTTATCTATGTTTTTTGAAACAGACCCCACATCGAAAATTTAAACATTTTGTAAATATTATAGTCTGAGCATAATGAAAGGTGTTACACAATCTTCAGACAGGATGAAATCTAATAATTATATAAACTCTGACAGTTTGCTAGACTTCCAATAAATGAATACCCTTTGTGCTTAAGAAAACATGAGGATTTCTTTGAGGATAATGAGCATGTTCATTTTCTACTGCTTGACATTTTCTGTTTCAAATGTTATAACAATCTTAAACATGTCTCTGTCTTCCAGAACGACATACTTGAGTCCAATCTGAATCCGTGGTGCCTCAAAAACTATGGGGTCATCTTCAGTGTACACTGGATCTTCAGCTTCAGTGGACCTACAAAAACAAAATATGTATATTAAATTACAAGAAAAATTAATAAATTCCACATCTCTTTCCTTTTGTTAACTTATTAAAAAAAGCATTTATAATCTACTGAAAACATATATTCTGGCTCACTGTATGTATGGCAGAAACCAGAATTGGCCTATACCAGTCTATTGCAGTGCACTCCCAGGCACACACCCAGACTATGCTAATTAATCTAACATGCTCGTCTGTGAAATGTGAGGGGGAGGGAACCATAAGGACAAAAACATGGAGACACTATAAGGAGACTGGGGATTCCCTATTATTTATATAACCTGGAAGTACAACAAAGTCACGGGGACAGAAGCACAGACATACTGTTGGACTGAAGAAAAATAGAATTCTCCATCTGACCCAGAAGTGCCGACGAGTCACATGGACGGAAGGAAAGAAGCACTTCCAGGTCGAGGACTACATAAAGGACTGATGGAGCAGAGCACTGTGTTTATTTATTGTGGTGTTTAATGTGGCTGGGGTGCACTGGAAGCACTATATCAGAATAAGGAAGAAAGTAAATTAATTCTTACTGCTTTTAACTTGCGTCCAGTGTGGTTGTCTGTTGGAGAAAAGGTAGGCAATAGTGCCACCAGGCGGCCACTCAGTTACAATACATTGAATGCTATAAGGGACTCCATTAAATAAAAAAAAAAAAAAAAAGTTGTCTTCTTAGCAGCATAAATGACATTCTAAAATGTTAAAGTATGAAAACTACTTGTCAAACCCAAACCAATATTCTGTAATAAGCATGACAAAATAATACCATATTTCATGGGTTTGGATAAGTACTTGTATTGGTCCTTTCGCACAATGTTTAATGTGTACAGCATGCATTTCAAATAGTGGGATTTGGAAATAGCATGTAGTTGGATGAATTTAAAAGAAAATTTTGTATTGGCATACAAAAATCTAAGTTACCAGTTTATGAGAGGTACAGCAAATGTCAAAAGTGGTTTATAGATGGCCAACAACAAAGACAAGTTATTAGATCCAGCTAATATACTGTACTGTACTGACTGAGAATGATACAAATACAAGGGAAATGAAACTGTGTAGAAATTATTCAGTGGGATTTGCTCTATGGTGAGTGTAGAAGGATGAAAAAGTCCTGTGAGATAGTCTGGTTGTTTGCTTGCAGGTGTGCTAGCTGGGATGCAATACTATTCATGTCAGATAAAGACAGACTAAGGCTGACTCAAATGTAGAAATATGCAAGAATTTTTAATGCTTGTACATTAAAAATCTGATAGAAGTCCTGCATAATCAAATGCTATCACTCTTATTCTATAATTTGTGTTCTTTGGCACACTCCATTTTGTACACTTTTTTCTTCCATATTGTTTTTTACTTCATTTAATCATAATGATAAACAAATGCACAAAACAAATCAAATGTATCATTTACTTAAATCCAAACAGACCTCATTCTAGGCTTTGACTTGGGTCTGGGGAGGTGTTGGGTTTAGGAGTATGGGTTTGAAATAGGCTAAGCACAACTTACAAAAGATATGTCAAATGATAGTGCTGCCCATAACAAAACTTTTGGAACACAATAGAACGATCAGGAGTACGAAAATAATTATTTTTTTATTTTCTTAAGGTAAAGAGATAATACTTGGATGGTAAATCTGGGAAAAGGGTGGGATCACTGTTAACAGGTATTCCAACTTAAAAAAAATATTGATTTCAGGAAAATGGGGTAGTATCTCCCTAGAAGGAATTCCGCTTTACTAAAAATCTCAGCTATATAATTAAAAAAATACTGTGATGATTTTAAAGCTTAGAGGTGGGTGGATTCTGGGAAATTCCAGATTACGGACTTTTGGGAATCAAAGGGTATACACTGGTGCCTCT
Source organism: Polypterus bichir lapradei (assembly GCA_026402145.1). NCBI lineage: Eukaryota > Metazoa > Chordata > Cladistia > Polypteriformes > Polypteridae > Polypterus > Polypterus bichir. The sequence goes on along the minus strand of JANRMT010062821.1, from coordinate 11,756,039 downwards.
GGATTGGCAGACTGGGGTGGTGGTGCCCATTTTTTAAAACGGGAAACATGAGGGTGTACTCCAGCTATCGGGGGGTCACAGTCCTCAACCTCCCAGTAAAAGCTTATGCAAACGTACCACAAAGGAGACTCAGATCCAGGAAGAGCAATGTGGATTCCATCCAGGCAATAGAACAGTGTACCAGCTCTTAACTCTCATGAGGATTCTGGAGGGGGTATGGGAGTGTGCCAAATCAGTCTATACATGTTTTATGGACTTAGAGGAGAAGAATAACTGTGTTCCTTGAGGGATTCTAGGGGTTGTAGTGCGCTGAGAGAGTACAGGGTTCCAGAGCCCCTAACAATGACTATTTGGTCCCTGTATAATATATACAGTGAGAGCTGTGTCTGTAAACTTGGAAAAACATCAGTACCGTTTCCAGTGGCTGTGGGACTCTGCCAGGGCTATACTTTGTCTCCTGTCCTGTTTATGATTTTCATTGACAGGATATCAAGGCACAACCACGTAAGGGAGGGAGTCCAGTTTGGTGGCCTTAGAATCACATCACTGCTTTTTACAGACCCTTTTACAGATCTGAGGCCATGGTCCTGAGTAGGAAAGAGGTGGTTTGTCCTTTCAGAGTGGGAGGTGAGTTACTGCATCAGGTGGAGGAATAAGTACCTTGGGGTCTTGTTTACGAGTGAGGGGAGAAGGAATGGTGAGTTTCACAGACTGATTGGGGCAGGGAGCATAGTTATGCAGTCGCTATATCGATCTGTAATGGTGAAGGTTCTGAGTGAGAAGGCAAACCTCTTGATTTACAAATCAATCTACCCTAACCTATGGTCATGAACTTTGTGTAATGACTGATAGAATGAGATCGTTTGTAAAAGTGGCCGAAATTAGCATTCTTTGCAGGGTGGCTGGGCTCTCTCTTAGAGATAAGGTGAGAAGCTCAGACATCTGGGAGTGGCTCAGAACCGCTGACCCTCCGCATCGAGTGCAGCCAATTGAGGGAGTTCTGGCATCTGATACAGACACCTGCCTGTGAAGGTTTTATGGGCATGACCAGCTGGGAGGAGACCCCAGGGAAGACATAGGGCTTGCTGGGAGGATTATATCTCCCAGATGGCCTGGGAATACCTTAGGAGCACACAATATGAGTTGCCAAGTGTGGCTGGAGAAAATAACCTATAGATCTCACTGCTAAGATTATTGCCCCTGCGATCTGGTTTCAGATAAACAATGGAAAATGAATGAATGAATTATATCTGGTAAACATAAGAATGAAAGAAGTTTCTTTGGTTCTTGAATCTATCTTGAAATTCCAGTTAAAATACAGGATATTTCATCAGTCGGAACAGCTGAATTGGTGAAATAATTTCAACATACTTTAATTTCAAAATACTCTAGAGAGCTAGAGTTACGTTGAACAGTAAGAGAGAATAGAATTGGCAGTAATACAGTGCAAGCCATGCTAAAAACTTAATATTATCAGACAGGCCTAAAGAATGGTAGAGTTTATGGGATAAATGAGATACAAGAGTAGAGAACACATACTTTAGTATACATACATACATACATACATACATATATATATATATATATACACATACATACATACATACATATATATATACATATATATATATATA
>JANRMT010062821.1:11697449-11738352 GCA_026402145.1 Polypterus bichir lapradei | reverse complement strand
AGATAGATAGATAGATAGATAGATAGATAGATAGATAGATAGATAGAAACAACCAAGTATGGTTCTTTAGTAGAACATCAATTCTTCCCCAGGTAAAACAGCTGAAAAAGTATTCACCATTGCAGGAGAAACCCCTGCTGTTGACCTGTTTATTGTATTTACAAAGCTATTTTCATGTCTGGGCCCAGCATATATTAACAATGCTTTTAATAAACCTCCTCCTGCTTGATTAAATAGGATCTAAAGGCAAGTGTGCATAAAAAAGAAATCTGAATGCCACCCGCTAAGAATCTGCACATTACAAGCTGGGATCATCAGCAGTTTTTATGTTAATATGCATTTCTAAAAAACGACAACACTTAATTATCTACTAGAGGGTAGGCTTGATTTGGTAGATTAATACATGCTACTCATTGGGGACAGCTGAAGGATGCTGCGATTCAGTGTGTGAAGAGTCAGAGCCTTGGACTGCATTAACTACTGACATAAGGTTGCAGAGCACTGACCAGCAAAATGTAGCACATATGATAATTAAATTTCTACCAAACTGTGCTCATAAAACAGAATAAAGGGTTTTCTTCTCTACATTTGCTAAGTATTTCAGCTTCCCAATTAGTATACATGCAATGGCATTTTTCAGTTCATCTCAAAGCTTAGCAATAAACCATATATCAGACAATTACTGAGTAACATTTCATTTGACAGGTAAGGATTCATGATTATGATGCATCAGCATGGCTGAAAACAGATGCCAATAAATGTGCACTATTGATTCTTTTACTGAGCTAAGAAAATGTTAAATCTCTCAGCTCTTTTTATTATTCTCACAAAGGCATCAAAAGAGGCAACAAAATACAGACTGTAGAGATGCAAAAGTATTTTACCCTTTAAGTCCTAAACATAAGGTATGATGTTACTGTATCAGTGTTGATAATTTTTAGGTTTCATACTTATAACTTAACCTGAGCCCCTTGATTGATTATTGATTAATCCACAAAGTGAATATATTCCTACTTCAATTAATCACACTGCTGAGATCAATACACCAAAAGCAAAGATAAGGCAGTAACTGCTATATATATTTAAGATTGTGATAAACATGTTTGGAAGGCAATGGTAATATTTTAAGATGTTAAACATGCAAAGCAATTTTGTAAAGAATTTACTGATTGTAAAGCATCTTTTGGGCATCAAGTGGCACAGTAGGTAGAACTGTCACTTCAAAGCAATTGGATCCTGGTTTGAATCCCAGCTGGGGTGTTTTCTGTGTGGAGATTACTTTTCCTCACTTTATTTAATTTGGTTTACTCCTGGTACTGTGGGGTCTCTTTTCAAAGCCCATAAAAATAATGTAAGGTCAACTGGCAATGCTCTACTGCTCTGCTGTTTTTATTTAAGGCTGAATTCTGCCTTTACTACTTTAACGTCATATGACATACCATACAAACAGGGACCAAGCTGGGAATCAAATCCAGAAACCAAAATATATACCCAAAATATTTAAAACCAGTACAAACTGACAGAATGTGAGGAAACATCTTATTTGCCATTCAGCATTTACTGGTATTGGCAAAATAAACAATTGTTAGCACACTTTGAGAATATAGAAACCACGGGTTAGCCGCAGTATCTGCTTTCTGCTTGAACTAGAGACTTATATATATACACTCACCTAAAGGATTATTAGGAACACCTGTTCAATTTCTCATTAATGCAATTATCTAATCAACCAATCACATGGCAGTTGCTTCAATGCATTTAGGGGTGTGGTCCTGGTCAAGACAATCTCCTGAACTCCAAACTGAATGTCAGAATGGGAAAGAAAGGTGGTTTAAACAATTTTGAGCGTGGCATGGTTGTTGGTGCCAGACGGGCCGGTCTGAGTATTTCACAATCTGCTCAGTTACTGGGATTTTCACGCACAACCATTTCTAGGGTTTACAAAGAATGGTGTGAAAAGGGAAAAACATCCAGTATGCGGCAGTCCTGTGGGCGAAAATGCCTTGTTGATGCTGGAGGTCAGAGGAGAATGGGCCGACTGATTCAAGCTGATAGAAGAGCAACTTTGACTGAAATAACCACTCGTTACAACCGAGGTATGCAGCAAAGCATTTGTGAAGCCACAACACGCACAACCTTGAGGCGGATGGGCTACAACAGCAGAAGACCCCACCGGGTACCACTCATCTTCACTACAAATAGGAAAAAGAGGCTACAGTTTGCACGAGCTCACCAAAATTGGACAGTTGAAGACTGGAAAAATGTTGCCTGGTCTGATGAGTCTCGATTTCTGTTGGTAGAGTCAGAATTTGGCGTAAACAGAATGAGAACATGGATCCATCATGCCTTGTTACCACTGTGCAGGCTGGTGGTGGTGGTGTAATGGTGTGGAGGATGTTTTCTTGGCACACTTTAGGCCCCTTAGTGCCAATTGGGCATCGTTTAAATGCCACGGGCTACCTGAGCATTGTTTCTGACCATGTCCATCCCTTCATGACCACCATGTACCCATCCTCTGATGGCTACTTCCAGCAGGATAATGCACCATGTCACAAAGCTCGAATCATTTCAAATTGGTTTCTTGAACATGACAATGAGTTCACTGTACTAAAATGGCCCCACAGTCACCAGATCTCAACCCAATAGAGCATCTTTGGGATGTGGTGGAATGGGAGCTTCGTGCCCTGGATGTGCATCCCACAAATCTCCATCAACTGCAAGATGCTATCCTATCAATATGGGCCAACATTTCTAAAGAATGCTTTCAGCACCTTGTTGAATCAATGCCACGTAGAATTAAGGCAGTTCTGAAGGCGAAAGGGGGTCAAACACCGTATTAGTATGGTGTTCCTAATAATCCTTTAGGTGAGTGTATATATATATATATATATCTCACTTGTATATATCTTCAAATGTTTATTCATTTACTTTATAAATATTAAGAGTGTCTCCTTCACTGTTTCTATATTTTGATATATTGTATAGAGCAACTATAAAGTTTAGAAAAGTTTTACTTTTGTTAGATTGCATTGGTTTTCTTCTTAGGTTTCTATGGAAGGTTTGGGGAAGCAGAACTGTGTGCTCCTAGAGAGCAGTAGGCGCGGAAGAGACCACAGATCAGGGACCTCAAGTATAAATGGTGCGTACGCACAAAAATGATGCGTAAGAACGTTTCCATGTTCAAATTGCGATGTATAAAACCTAAACTTGGTGTAAAGCATTGCACATTTCCACGGTAGCTCATACCCTGTCGAACGCAAGTTCTGTGCTCGGTTTTGCAGACTGGCGGCACCCAGTGTCAAAGCAGTGCTACTGTTCCTGTGTGGTTACTCTTTCTTTTTCAGATCCACATCCCTGACGCGGCTTTATAAATACACTGAAATTAACCGCATATTGTTTATTAGTTTAATGCATCTGATTGTAATTATCTGTAACAATATACTGGTCCACATAATGGTCAAACTATTCTAAATACAATAACTGCTTTAGCGTTGTTACTCTCACTGCATCTTCTTCTTCTTCTTTCAGCTGCTCCCGTTAGGGGTTGCCACAGCAGATCATCTTTTTCCATATTACTCTCACTGCACCACTCGGAGTATTTATATCACTGTATCTGAGTGTGAATCACAGCTGTACAGCAGCTGATCGGAAAGAGAATTATCGGTATACAGCATCAAGCACACGCTGCCTCAGCCATGCCGTCTATTGAACTGCTACAATAAAGTATTTCATCGAAGGTTGCGCATGGCGTAGCAAGCATCTTGCGTGAGACAATCACTGCGCTACATTGAAGGTTGCGCATGGCGCAGCAAGCATCTTGCGTGAGACAATCACTGCGCCACATCGAAGGTTACGCATGGCGCAGCAAGCATCTTGCGTGAGACAATCACTGCGCCACCGTGTTCCCATGTTTAATAACATTATTTAACTCCTATCATCATGAAAATGATATCACGTATACATCTCAGTATTTTGGTTATTCAGAGAGCTTTAATATCACAAATGTAATGGATTCTGTGTCCTGTCAGAGGAAGAGAAAGCCCGTAAGCAGGTAGTGATTCACACACATAGAACACGAAAAGAGCATTTAACGTGCTACTTTAGTTATGATGGGATTTGAGAAACTAGTAAATTAAACAATTTTAAGATGAAGGTTATGATGTTGTTTCTACTTTAATGACAAAATAAACTACAGTGGAACCTCGGCTTGCGAGCATAATTCGTTCCGGAAACGTGCTCGCAGTCCAAAGCACTTGTATATCAAAGTGAATTTCCCCATAAGAAATAGTGGAAACTCAGATGATTCGTTCCACATCCCAAAACTATTCATATAAAAATGATTAATACAAAATATAAAGTAAAAATACATAAAACAAATTAACCTGCACTTTACCTTTAAAAAGAATCATGGCTGGTGTGAGTGAGTTTCTAAACTCTTGTCGGATTCCACCCAATGTGACGACACACAGAAGAGCGTCCCAAAGCAATCACAGTCTCCCAGCGCTGTAGCAGTTCGCCCTATAAGCGTATCCAAAAAGATTGCGGACATGCTATAAGCGCCTGCCATCGATAGGTGATACAAGGAACATTATAAAGATCCCGCTACATTAAATAACCATGCTGTTGCTGTTTCAAGCTGAATAAAGCTGGTGTTGTTAAAGCACTGAGACTCAGCTTCGTGTTTTGGGGCTCAAGACGGGGACTCGCACTTCACAGCACACACACACACACACAGTCACAATGCTATAGTAAACAGTATACGCTCGTACGGATGTTGACTATATGAGTGAGGCACGCAGACTCAGACAGGGAAAAGGAGACGATTGCCCTCAAGAGAAGAGAGAGAGAGAGAGAGAGAGACGTGAGAGACAGAGACGCGCCTGCGAGCGAGTAAGATAAGGAGAGAGAGACACGCGCGAGCGAGAGAGATAAGGAGAGAGAGAGAGAGAGACGCCCGCGAGTGAGAGAGATAAGGAGAGAGAGAGACACGAGCGAGAGAGATAAGGAGAGAGAGAGACGCAAGCGAGAGAGTTAAGGAGAGAAAGAGACGCGTGCGAGAGAGAGAAGAACCATCAGCTCAGTTGTGATCACATGACGCTCAGCAGACAAAGTGTATCCATACTACTCGTATTGCAAGACATCGCTCGTTTATCAAGTCAAAATTTATAAAAAAATTTAGCTCATTTTGCCGAGGTTCCACTGTAAGTGATTAAAGTGGAAATTTTGAGATTAAAGTTGACATTTCGTGCTTTATTCCTACTGTGTGCCTTTTTTTTTCTCTGTACCCTAATAAGCTTTCATATGACACTTAGACGGTGGGCTACGACTTGCCTTTTCACGACAACTTTGATATCTGACAATTTCTTTTTTATTTCGGGCACTGTGCGACTTTGTGAACTTGAGCTTTCGAGTTTCGACACGCTATGTCACTCAATCAACTTTATACCCCTGTTTAAACCAACAAATAGTAAGTTTTTCCTTGCCTCCACTTGGTATACGCTGAAATTCTATTTTCTCTTGTGCTTTTGCCATTGCCTTTTCACAGAACACTGAGCTTAAGGGCTATTTATATTGATTTGCATATTCAAAGAGGCATAATTCTGGGAGGAGTTGAGGTGGGGGAGCAGGCGCATGCACGTGCGTTACTTACACGCTGATTGGAATTTATGTAGCGGAAGAACGTGAAAGTTGGCGAACGCACACATTTATGCATCTGGAGTTTTCTGTGCGTACGCACATTCCCGCTTTGTGCTTACGCCATGTTATAGTGTGAGTTCTACACATGGCGTTATACATGAGGCCCCAGGTGTCTCAGATTATAGAGTGTGTTGTCTCTATTTTGGTAGAGTTTGGGCAACAAGCAGCTGATTGATTGTATTATATAGCCACCCAAGTTTAAACTTTAAACTGGTAAAATAGTGGTAGGTAAAAATAAAAAGTTCAATTCCCTACATAATTCTTGGATTTTGTGTCAGTGGGTGGCTAATAATGCTTTTATATGTTTCCATGAGGTTCCTCTGAGGATATGGCTTCTTCCAGCAGTTTAAAGACATGTAGTTATTTTGACTGTAATATGTAAATTGCATTGGTATAGTTCAACGTAGTTAACTGTGTAATGGCCTAAGATCTCATCAAGGGTTGATTTGTAAACATCTGATGCCGCTAGGGTTGATGATCTAATTGGGGGGCATTGCCACTCTGACAGGAATCTGACTCTGTTCTGCTTAAACTGTGTGCAAGAAAGAACCTTTCTCTGTACTGGGCACTAGTCTACTGCACACACACACACACAAGTACACACACACACATTTCCTGATATTGGAGTAAACATAACATGCATGTGGGAGGATATGGAAGCAGCTGTGTATTGAAAGCCTAAACGTAGCATATTCTGACTCCAGACACAGTGGAATTCAAACAGTATTTGAACCCAGCCTCCTAGAACTATGAGACATCAATGTCAACGTCTGAGCTACAATACAGCCCTCAATTACATACATTCATAAAACTTTAATTAAAAACAGATAATTCAGAAAGTCTAAAATAAGAGATTGCTGTGTTACAAATTGCATCTGATATGGTGGAAAGAAAACCCTTTACAGCTGCAAATGTTTCTCTCCTAAATGAGTGTTCTAGTCTTTATATGATCCTGGGGAGCAGTGTTCATTTCTTTTAAATTACAATCAATTAAGCACTCCTGCTACATGCATAATATCCATAAAAAATCTTTTCTACTTTTTTGTATAATTGAACTAATTACACTCTCATTTGCAGCTGACATGGGATTAGATCATGTATATGAAACATATTTAATTTCATAAAATTCTGCTAATGAAAGGTTTGGTAAATATTTTAGCAAAGTAAATTAGTATGTACAAGTCTGACAATAACAGCACTTTCTTTATGTTACAAGGCAAATAACAAAATAGATATGATTAGCAGACAATTTAAATATCACTCTTGATTACAAATTTGCCTAAAACCGCTGCTTTAAAGTCCTCAGTGTCTGTGTATCAGGAAATGTCCTTCAGATTATGTTATACAGAACTGAATTTGGTGATCACCTGGATAAATCCAAAATTTAGTCACTAGCCTTCTGTCTTATATTTTTGATAAATAATCCTATCATCCTTTGTGACTAGTTTTGGACACATACTTGGTATAGTCTGACATTTTCATCTCTGCAGCAAAAGTTCTTTTTTCTTGCAAAACATCATTGGACACTGGGCCCTGTCTCAGTTGTATTTTTCTGCATAGAATGTAAACAGGTTATAATCAGTTCAGAATTTTGCCACCATAGTTACAGCTCAAGAAATACTTTTACCTACACTACTTCTTGTGTGCCTTGTTTACACTGTTTTCTTTTCAGATAGTGGATCATCTTTAAAAGTCTGATAATGACTCATGTTGCTGTTTGATCCACACTACTGAATACTTACTTGTGTATTCCGTGTGCACTATATAATCTTCCTGATATAGCAGAGCTTTTCTGATGGTGTCTTATTACTATTCGAAAACATCTTATGTAACTTTTGTCAAACACTCATTCAATTGTTCGGCTCTAATATAAAATTTTTGCCTCTGTTCTTAAGTCTGTTTGTGACCCTCGATCTGTCTTGATATTCAATCCAGATGAAGCTTTTTTCTAACTTTGTAACATCTGTTTCTTCATTTACAAGTTTCAGTAGTTTATGGCATTCACTATGTTGGCAAATACACCAACTTACTACACACTAACTTGAACTACTAGTTATGAAAGCTCTACCCTAAATGTTTCAACATATTCCATCCTATAAATTTGTTTCTATCATTTTTGTCAGCTCCCCCTTTTCATAATCTTAAATCTTAACATTTTGATTTCTTATTTATTTTGGCAAATATTTTGATTTTGATGTTAAAATTTAGCAGGTATACTTCCTACACTCCCTTAATTTCTGTCAGTGCCATTTTCTTGGTTTTATTTGTATTTACTGTTTTTTATTTTTTTCCTAAATACTCAATACTGGTCTGTGGTCCAGTTTGTATGATTAAAAAGTTTCAAGTGGAGGATGCTGATAATGGAGGTGTATAAAATAAAAACTGATTGACTGATATGCATCTAACAAAAGTAACAAATCCTTATATATAATTTGATAATATCCATAAGTATGGTGTTCGCGTCAATAGCCCGTATGTATGGTGTTCGCGTCAATACCGCGACTCAATACAAGTTAGAACCATGCAATGGGACTCTGCCTCTGTAGTTAGAACATAATGTGGTAAACGCGGACGCAGTATTGCATGATTGGCTAAGAATGTTTGAATGCTACAGTAACGGCACTGGACGGCCGAATATAGTAAGTCGGTGTTGGTTCGAGCAAATAACAGTAAGTTTGGTGTTTTAAAATGTGATATTGAATTAAGCTGATGTATATGAGCTGGAAGAGAATTCCCGAGTTGAGGAGCACTATGAGAGATGCTCGAGCTCCCATAGAACAGAGTCTGACGTGTGGTACAGAAAGTAGAGCTGCAGATGAGGATCTGGGTGAGCGAGAGGGGTGTCAGTCTGGAGGAGATCAGTGAGGTGGGGGAGGAGGGGGCTTTAAATGTTAAGAGCAGTATTTTGTATTGCATTCTGTAGAGAACAGGGAGCCACGGAAGCTGACAGAGAATCGGTGTAATATGTTCAGTGGATTTAGAACAGCAGGTTATTATCCTGGCAGCAGAATTTTGAAGAAGTTGTAAACGACGGATAAGTTTTTGTGGGATGCCAGATAGAATAGCATTACAGTGATCTATACATGAGGTGACTCGGGTATTAATCAATACTTCAGTACTGTGTTGCGTAAGAACAGGATGAAGTCTAGAAATGTTTTGGAGATGGAAGAAGGCAGTCCACGAAATGTTACCCTTATTTGAGGAGGAATTATTTACTGTTTTAAGCGTTATTGTTTTTTCATCAGAAAACCCAGTTTTCACGTCTACCTGTATTACTGTAAATGGCGCTTTTACCACTTGCAATAGGGCGGATGCGCTGATGTATCGTGTTGACTGGGCAACACTGTGAATGCGGCGTCTATCTACATATGTCTATGATTTGTTCACTTTCCGACGTAGTGTAAATAAAGTAAATTCATCTCACTGTGGTGCGTATTCCATACGTAATACCGTGTAACACATAATTCTCCTGCTTTATGCAAATATACTCATGCCACCGAAAAAAAGACGTACAATTCCACGATCATCTTCAGATGCCAGAGAAAAGTCTATTTCAAGGGCGTCTCAAATGCCACAGCAGACACAATCCAAAGTACAGGAACTTACAATAAAATGTGAATCAGAAAACTGTTTGTTCTATTTCTATGTTCTGTTTCTTTCATTTGGGAAATTCACCAGTTATAGATTCCCGGGCAATGCCGGGTACTCCTGCTAGTTATTAATATGTATATTGTCTGACAGTATTTATTTTAATATAGACAGTAATCTATATGATCTCTTGCTTTACACTTGTAAATTCCTCTATATCTAGCATATGAATAAATATTATAACGGGACGTAATGGAATACTCCACACAAAAATTATATTTTTATATGTTACTCACCCCAAATAGTTTATAGTGATAGATGAGAAAAAATAGTTATTTTTTAATGCAGAATAAAAGGAAAAAAATACTATAATAGACACTAATGGTGACACATGCTGCACAAAGGTAAGAAATATATTAAATATCCATGGAAAATGGAAAAAATCCTTGCATTACCTGCCTTTCGTCCTCATTCATCGGGCAAGAGGCCTGTTTTCAATCTGAAAGCACAGAATTATGAACTATGTCTTTCCCAGAAGTAGATGGTACTATTTTAGCAAAATATGCATGCTTTTTGGATGTTTTGATCATGCACCTGGATAAAAGACATGAGGATTATGCAACACAGCGACAGTAACATGTAACATGAGAATTTTTTTTCTTTTTCATGGACGTTTTTCACATCAATTGCTGTTGTACAGCAAGGGTCGCCATTATGGTCTATAATATCACATTTTTTTTCTGGTTCTGCATGAAAACATGGAACTAAAATGTCTTTTAATCTATTTCTATATCCGTTTTGGGTGGGGTATTCCTGTAAATTGTGAATTTGATTTTTCTACAGATTTACACATTGTCGGCAATTATTTGACCTTGTGCAGCATCATGTTGTCTCTGTGAGTGATTTTATGCAGGTTTGCTACATATAATTATGAATGGGTGAAGTGATCCCAGTTAAAGTTTCCATTTCTACTATAGTTATAAAGTGCTAGAATCCTATTGATTTAAAAAAGTTTCATCTAAAAGCTGTGAAAAATTAAAACTTGTGCAAATTTTTCCAAAGCATTTTGCCCAATTTACTATTTGCTGTGTGATATCAGTTTATTTTTGCCAAAGAAAAACTTTGACACTGTGACTTGATTTTTTGAAAGAAACATTTTAAATGAAAGTAGCAATGAATAAAAATAATTATGCCATTTTTGAGATAATGCATTATTTTTGAACAATACAAGAAACAATCAAAATCACCACTGAGAAAGCCTGACATGTTCACTAAGTGATACCCCATCTACTTTCACTCTGCTATACTTAATGGATTTTCACATTGCTTCTATCAGTTATGCGTAGAAGCTGCTTTTCTTATTTATAATTTTGCTGTCAATAAGGGTGATCAGAATATGCATGGGCCCTGGGAAGCTTATGTTTTTAATATAATTGTGCTCAGAATTTTTCTAATTTTGTGTCCTTGCTATAATTGACCATATGAGATTTTATAGTGCTCTAACCTCTGAACATAGAATCACAAAAGTGCTTTCTTTACAAACTCTTTGTTTTCTAACCATTCATAATCTGAGAAAAATATTGAGTAAAACATCTTTCCAAAACCTTGCTTTAGGCAAGTAAAACAGCTTTTTTAGAAAAAAAGCGTAATTTAAACAGGTTCTAGTTTTTTTTCCCGTGGACAGAATATAGTGAAATTCCCACTTGCAGAAATCAGTAAGAAAGCAAAATGAACTTAACACTTATTGAAATGCTTCCAACAATGTTGTGAGAATAGAATACTCCAAGGCATTCCAAATGTTACAAAAGGATAAATTACTTAGCATTATCACATTATTTTAATGGCTGATGAAGAAGGCATTTGTGCTCTCTGTTTACTTTGACAAGATATTTCATAAAATATACTCAGAGGTAAGCTTTCTTACTTTCTGCTGAGCACCTGGAGCAAATACTGTATTTTGTACAAGATAAATAGTGTTTTGCTTAACTCCTTCATAACTCCAATTAAAACTATGATCAGTCCTGTTTTACAAAGACAAACAAAATGTAATTTTAGAAAAAAAAAAAAACAGACATATGTTTCAAAAAATTCAATCACTGCTTTTTAAGTCCATGCAGACAGGATCTCTACAGATTGTCTGTCTGGGATGTCAGGAGCCCTGGTAAATTGTAAGTGCAATGCAATGGTAAATACCACCCTGCAAAAGCATTCCTCAACAACACAGCATACCTACCTTTTGAGAGATGCTTCATATACCCCACTGTCTCCTGCCACAGACTCATCAGATACTGCTGCAGACACACATACCACCTTTTCTTCCAGTAGACGACCTGATTCTGTTCCCTGTATATCAACATCTGCAGAGAGAAAATGAAAGTAAAATTTACCTTCTTAGGTGTTAAAGAACATTGCATTGATAACTTTCTTGAGGTAATGTAGGAAGGTAATAAAGTGGTGTAATGAATGCTTTATGTATTTTATCAGTAAAACTAGTTTATCTTATTGGGATAACCAATAAGTAATAAAATTTTGCTATATAACGTGCTATCCAGTAATAATTAATAACACAGTCCATTATCTCCTAAGCAAGAATTCTGTTAACTGCATTAAGTAACAGAATTAAACCAAAATGACAATAACTTAAGGAGATGAAGAATTGTCTGTTCTTGTAAACATCCAACCTTTCATTTTCGGATTTTAATTTCAATGCATAATGTCAGGGAACCTGGGCCTGTTCCAGAAGTATCTAGTACTAGACAGGAAAACAACTCTGGATAACAATTTTAATCACAGATTTAATTATTTACCTGTTTCTATGAATGTTCTGTTAATTCATTTTTTTTATTTCTAAGTAATTACACAGAAAGGGGGCACTTGTAGATACGCACTCAGACATCTGAATGAAACTTAATGAGCCACTCCTGTTTAGGATGATTGTTTTTTACATCTGTCTCTACTCTGTTTTAAGTGTCAATTTTAAAACAATCAATTTACAAACATTCAATGAAGTAAACTTGTCACAAAAAGACAATAATGAAATGAAGATGAACATTAATAAAAAGTCTGAGCACCCAGTGCTCTAAAAGCTCTAACAATTAAGCTAATTAGACATTATGTTGAGTTACCAAATGAATGAAACCAGGACAGCATTTGAAAATACCCACTTGAGAACATTTGCTAATCCTTTATAGTTTTGGTTCAAGTCAACAGAAGTGTTATCTCTAGCATTTCAGGAAAAGTAGAAGATATATTTGACTGCAGGCTATCATGCAAAAAATATAAACGAGCACAAAGTAGAATTATAACCTTATATGTAATAATAATAATAATAATAATAATAATAATACGTTATATTTGTAGAGTGCCTTTCCTGTGCTCAAAACATTTAAAAAATACTGAAAAGGGCACAACAAAATGGAAGCACAGAGAAAGGAGTAAAATAAATAAGACAAGCTGGAAGCTAACATCCACAGCAAACACAAAAAAAGATGCATACACAAAAACCATCATTACGGGTTTTCACAAAAAAACAAGAATACAAGTATACACTCTGATAACACAATACTATAATACACCTAGTTCTAGATACAGTAACATAAGGAATTTTTGAGAGGGACTGAGCTTAGGATGTGGGGAAGAATGGAAGTGTATAGTAAATGCATTCTTAAACAGTTAAATGCAGTAACTGTTGGGAGGTCACTTCAAAGTGTGGGTAAGGTTGAACGGAAGGCACTATTACCAGTGAAATACAGATTAACTGGAGATACAACATGCTTGCCAGCATCAGTGGACCAGAGTGAGCAGACATAACTAAAGTAATGCAGAAGTGTACTGATATACTGATATTGTTAAACCACTTAAAGCTTTATAGGTTAGCAACAAGGTTTTGAACACAGTTCTGCAAGACGTCAGATCCAAGACCCTGACTGTGAGTGAAGCAAATCCTTGCTGGTTCTTCATTAACTTTAATATGCCTAACAAATGAATTCAGCTATCAGGTCCTGATAAGGATATACTGTGTGCTTCTTCTTACTAAGGTTTCCTGGCACTGTGTTCACTTAAAAAACACAGTGATATGTCTAGTGTATTGCTTTCAGCAGATTAAAAAATATTTATACATTTATTTTTTGCCCACTGAGTCCCAGTATCTGTAGCTAAATTTAGGTAGCACACAATCAATTTTGTGCATGAACAAAAACAACATACAAACTAGTATGCCATTTAGTAACTATCTACCAACATTATATCCTACTATAAAAACAATAAGGAATTGGTAAAAATATAATGACCTTAGGGCATATATACAGTCATGGCAGACACTTTGGGGTGAGCTAGAGGAGGCAAAAAAGCTGCAGAAAATACCATGTCTCCTTGATGACCAGAAAACTCTCATACTCTAGGGTCTTGACAAAAGCAGAGTGAAAGTATAGACCGACTGACAGACAGACAGACAGACCGACAGATAGATAGATAGATACGGGAAATTGCAGTGTTACAACATGAGAAACACAAACTAAACAGAACAATAATAGAAAAATGAAACAGTATTATAAATAAAATATCTT
The DNA here is from genome assembly GCA_026402145.1 of Polypterus bichir lapradei. NCBI lineage: Eukaryota > Metazoa > Chordata > Cladistia > Polypteriformes > Polypteridae > Polypterus > Polypterus bichir. Next base: position 11,724,502 of record JANRMT010062821.1, on the reverse strand, counting down.
GATGATCTATCTAACCAATAAGGGGATAGAGAGTATTTTTTAGGAATTAATCTACCATTGTTTGCACACCAGGTACTTTCATGTTCACATTACACACTTTTACGTTCACACCAGATACTATCCCATATGTGCAGCACAGAACTATAACATTTAACAGGTATTGTATAGGTTTAAAGGAAGTAAATAACGACAAAGTAAATGTGCTATATGTTGTTTTTCAAATAAAGATTATATAACTGTCCTTGCCGGTAATATGTATAATCATAAAACTGAAAGAAGGTATCTTCTCTTTGTCATTACACTAACATGATAATGTGTCAGATTAGGTAATGATTTCAACAGTGTAGCTACAATTGGACAAATCAAATATCACCTGCAATTTAACTTAGGAATTGCACTTGTCAAAAATATGATAATAAAAACTGTAGCAACAGGGTTTAACTCTCTTTTGTGCCCTTTAAATATCACAGCTCATTCTGCACAGTGTAGTGGATGACCCAGGGTGCCAGATTTTCCAGTGGATTAAACATGGATATTGAGATTTGGCCAGGCAAAATTTACCTCATTTTAACAATGGCATCTTTTTGTCACAAAATAGATACAATTAAAATAGCCTGATGTGATTTAAATCTTTAGAGTGTTAAATACCACATTCCATTGGTGTAGATAAGCAAGTATGTCAAGTTTGCCAAAGAATGTAATTAGTGTGCCCACCTACTGGTGGGAAAAATTCACATGCAATCAAAATATATAATATGAATGGCTCTTGTAAGTTATGTGAGTAATAAGCTGACTGCAATGTAATAAGTAGGTGCCAGTAATTATCTAATTAATTTAATTACTCTATACTACATGGTAGAGCAGTGGTTACCACTGCTGCTTCACAGATCATGCAGTCTGATTTTGGATGTACTTTTGTACTTTTATAAACGTGGCAATATTTATTTTTGTAGAGTGCATATATAGATAACATCAAAGTATTACGCAGTATGTTCTAGTAAAAGAAAATGATGTACTGTATTAGCGCACACACTAATTTATGGTGTTCATCAGATGTGTGCTTAATACTATCTGGTGCACACATGGTAGTATTTGTTGCACATACAATAATATATGGTGCACACATTGTAGTGCACCTAAAAATATACTATGTCCTTCTGGAGCTCCATAATAGTCTAAATACAATTAACATATTAAAATTGAAGAAAAAAACATAAATTTAGGCAGAGGCATCTAACGGTAGTTGTTAAAAGGATCTTGACTACACCTTGTGTTGAATGCGCTACCCGAATTGACCAGTATGTCATATGGAAGGTGTTATTCATTGTTCATGGTAGCTCAGCCTACAACTTTATCTCTTTCCCAACTCCAGATAGTCAGTGTTTGTGCCCAGGACAGATTTAGCCACTATGAATTACCTGTTATAGCTGTTGGCACCATATGTTATTATGCTACTGCCCCAATAGAACAAGACAACACTTGCAAACAGTGACTGAGAGAATATATACAGATATACTTCATCAAAACAAAAGGACCTAACCAATCTCAGAAAATTCAGGTGAAGGTCCCATTTTCTCTAAAAAGCTTCAGTGTATGTAGGCCAGTCAATGTATCTGTCTAGGCAAACCCCCAGGGTACCTGCATACCTACACCAACTCAGCTCCAACTTCCTAAAAAAGACTGAAGCTTTGCTCTTCCTCAAATATATCACCATCTCTTTGGTTGATGTTGAAGATGGTTCAGCACGCACCAGTTCACAAAATCATTTACCAGGCCTTTGTGTTCCTTTTCTTAAAATAACTTGTGGAGAAAACTAATTTTAGCATACCTACAATGGATGATAGGTGGCACTCCACATAACATTGCAACCACACTTTTTAATTCCTGACTGAAACACCTTACATGTAGTATTTAGATGTTCACTCTGAATTGTGTGGGTTTCCTATTATAGTCCAAAGCCGTGCTATAAGTTTGACTGACAAATGCATGGAGAGTATACCTTACATTGGATTACAATTCTTAATAATTCTGCTATGATAGGCTCCAGTGCCTACTGTACTAAATAAAGCAGGTCCAAAAAGCAGTTGGATGGATGGATGCATGGATGGATGGATACTTCTTAGAATATAAATGTACAAGTAAAGAACTTAAAAGACATGAAATGCTTGTCTAGACATTTTTTACATAAACAATATAACACAGGGCGGCACAGTGGTGCAGTGGTAGCGCTGCTGCCTCGCAGTTAGGAGACCTGGGTTCGCTTCCCGGGTCCTCCCTGCGTGGAGTTTGCATGTTCTCCCCGTGTCTGCGTGGGTTTCCTCCGGGCGCTCCGGTTTCCGCCCAAAGACATGCAAGTTAGGTGGATTGGCGATTCTAAATTGGCCCTAGTGTGTGTCCTGTGGTGGGTTGGCACCCTGCCTGGGATTGGATTCCTGCCTTGTGCCCTGTGTTGGCTGGGATTGGCTCCAGCGGACCCCTGTGTTCGGATTCAGCGGGTTGGAAGATGGATGGACAATATAACACATAAAATGCTAGCTCATCTCTTAAGAGACTGAAGGCCCAAGTTATAGGCAAAGATGCCCACAAAATAAATAAGTGCTTGCTGTCTGTTTGTTAAAGTGCCACTATAAAGACCTGATTCTGGGGAGTGAGGAAAATTTTTCATTTAATGCTTTTGAGCTCCACTATGATAAAATATTTTCATCATGGCTAGCCTACTAGCTTTTTAAAATGTTTGTTAAATGTACATATCATATGACAATAACAATAAACAGCTAATTCTAAAAGAAAGGTATGTTAATTATAATCAACGTTTCAATTTTATAGCTAAAAAAGTGGAGCTATTTTACTAACAGCAGGAGATTTGCATGACAAGCAACATAAATTGCAAATTTCCTCACAGACTAGGGTGGTCCAACTCTATTAATGCTTATTTTTTAAAGTGAAAGCAAAATTCACAATATATACATAAACATGGAGGAGAAAATATACATTTTCATTTCCTGGAGAGTTCTGGGAAAAAACATGCACGTGATTGCTGTCTTCCATTTTTTCATTGTTTACCTATGGCTCTTACCTCTTCCACTATAAAAGCTATTTCTCGGTGAAGTCACTCATTAATCCACTAACTAAATGCACTTAATCCATTTTTAGGATCATAAACATGCACATACATTCACTCATACTGGGCCAATTTAGAGTTTCCAATTAGCCTAACACTCTCAACTTTAGGATGTGGGAGAAACTGCAGAACACCAGCAGACACCAAAAGAATGCCATACAAACAGTAACTACGCAACGGTTCAAACCAATTTTGTTGAATAGTGGAGACAATTTTACTAAACTTCTGTTCCAAAATACCATCTTGAAACAAGTCCTCCTCTTTAAATGCTTAAAATGTGCATATATTGACATTTTAGTAATTTTATTAGCAAAAAACTATTCAATTAGTAGTAACAAAAAAAAAAAACACCAAAAAAAAACCAAGTTGCGCAGGTGATAACTAGGAATATTGCTTTTTTACATACCCTCCTGAAACGTGGGTGTGGGACCCTCAAGGCATTCTGTAGACTCCTTCTCTATGGGAATAAACTGGTTTACTCCAGGCTCAGAGTTTAATACAATTTGATTCTTATAAAGCCCTAGGCCTTTAAAGTCATCTATAATTTCACAGTCTGCAAAATCCGTGGCTATATCATGTAGAGACGAGTCCTGTGTTGACTGTAAAAAAGAGCCCTCAAGGACCAGAGGAGAACCTGGTGGGGACAAAGAAGATAATGAAGACCTTGAAGAGAGAGAAGTGACCGATTTGGATGGCTCAGTGGATTTGATCATGTGGCCTGAAGCTGGTGAATCAGATGAATCATTATAACGCAAGTTAGTAGGAGACTTCACCACCTCATTCTCATGAATGGTAGTGATGGGACCTGAAGGAATGTAAGCAGTCTTCTCTTGCAGCAGGAGTTCCAGTTTGTATTGATAGTCCAAGTCCACACTTGGTTCCTGCTGGCTGTAGTAGAGATCAGTGGAGCTTAGGGAATTTAAAGAGCCCCTGCTGGATGTGTTGAGAGAACCTCTGCTGGATGCCAGCGATCCCAGGCTGCTTCCAGAAGACACTGAGAGCGTGCTTGCTGAAAGACTGTAAAATGAAATAAATAAAAAAATAAAAGTAAATTTATGAATTACACATTTGGAGAATGCCACACTTATTAGCGGCATCCAGCTGGCAGCCAAAAGATAAAACACGTAACCTTAACAGGATTTTTCTGACATTAGAGGTTGGTAGCACTGTAGGCAAAGTAATAAAATATTTTTATTTATATTTAAGTGACTCTAAGGGTTTAATGACTGTTAAGAAAGTCACTTACAATTGCATTTTTTAATATAACAGAGGAAGCACACAGAGGGTAAGTGATTTGCTCAGGGTCACACAGCACGTCAGTAGCTGAGCTCAGTAAGACGGGAGCACCTCCTGGTAGGAAGTGCTTTTTCATTAATGACTGTAAAACAGCCTCTCACAGAGACAGTAGTCAAACACCATGATGACTCTAAGGTTGCCACAAGGAGTTTTCTGCTTCTCTGAGGCAGAATCAATGTTATTCTCAGAGAGATGGTATTTGTCTGCATCAACATATCAGTGCCCTGGTGTGATGATGATCTTGAGTGCCATCTGGCTGAAAAAAACCCCAAAAGGCAAAATAAAAATAAAAATAGAAAAAAGCAGCTATATTGAATACTTTCAAAAATTTTTGCACCTTTAATTTTAGAATCTTACCTGCATACAAAGTCTATTATTTAGTAAAGCTTTGTGTTAAAAGAAAGGAGACAAACCACTCCACTGATGGAACATTATGATGGAAACAGAACTGCAGGAGATATGTATGACTTCTGCATCTTTTTGTTTTGTTTGTGAAAGAATTAAGCCGAGAAAATTGCTTGGAGGCTTCAAATTAAGCACTACAACAATACCAAACTACTACCTTAGAGGGCAGAGATGCTGTTTATGTGATTGCAAAATCAAAAATATAACGAAACTACAAGGCAGCTTGCGTTCACTTTAAAAAAGAGACTTTTGCATGTGGTATATAGTACACATGATCAGAATCTAAATAACAATTAAAAAAAAGAAATGCTGAGGCAAAGATTGTGATTTTTAACGATGATTATGTAGGTCCATTCTCACAGTTAGTAAATATAAATTTGCCCCTTGTAAATGTGAATGTGGGATTCTGAATAAATGGATACTGCAGTGGAATGGCACAATGTCATGACTTGGTTTCTGCTTTGTATCCAGTGCTGCTTGGTAGGCTCCAATATCATCTACCCTGCATTGTATTAATACGAAAATGAAAAAAAGTTATTTTAAAGGTATGATTACATCTTTTTTTCTTAGGTAATATTACATAAAAACTTCACCAACATGTGGTTCATGTTATACTGCCTGGCTCTATCCTCTTGCTCTTTTTCACAAAATGTACTAGCAAAACATCATATAAAGTCTTATTAAAATTTTATAAGCAGTGACACACTTGTTCCTTATCCAATAATAAACCCTTATTCTTCTGTCCTTTTGTCAAACACACAACCTGTTTGCTAAATGAGTTGGGAAACAGGCATGCATAACATAAAGTAGTAGGGTAAGCATGAAACCAGATGACACCATTTTGCTCTTAATTATTAAAGGCATAAACCTATCACAAGTGACATTTTACAAAGTAGTCCAGATAAAATTCAGAGATTTGGTAGAAGTTTGTTTTTTTCCTCAATGTAGATGTTTGTTAGAAGTAAGAGTATTTGAAGAAAAAATGCAAGTATTGCTGTTTGCTGAATTCTTTTAAAATTTTAAGCAATTTTATTCAGTAAAGAAAAACAGAGAAGAAATGCTACCTTTGAAAGTTGATCTGTATTTACTTCCCTAAAAGCAGTTTTAAGAGTGGAAACAATCTCTGTTCTGTCACCAGCATTTTAGAATGCACTAAAGGTAATATTAACAGAAAACTTGATTCAAGCTGTTATCAAGACAGAGGGCACAACTAGCTCATCGAATTTACATTTTCTGCAGTTTACATTAAGCCATATATCACATACTTTCAGCCTTCATCTGTTCCATTGCCATTTAGCAACCATTCATCTGTGTTGTTTTTTTCTCTTTTCTTTTTAGATCTTTTATGCATACAAAATTACTTTAATCCCCTATTGAATATGAGGGAAAAAACTTGTTCTTTTAGATTAAACCATCAAAAAATCCTCCCTGCTGGTTTTCAAATCAGTTTGAAGCTCTCACCTTTTAAGCTGGGAATGGATGAGTGTTGCAAGTCTAGTGGACTCTTCCAACTTCTGTACTAGCTCTCGTCTCTTTTCTTGTACTTTCAACCTAAATGAAAGGAGAAAAAAGAAGAAAATCTATAAAGTAGGTAAAAGAAAGGAGATCTTTCATTTTCAATTTACATAATCCTCAATATTTTCCTTACAGGAGACCACAGGAGATTCGAGAATTTTGAAACTGGCAGATATTCTTAAGTTCAAAGAATCAGGTGTTTTCAAGTGTCATGTATGCCAGTCGTTTATGTGTTTAAAAAAGGTGCTACGGACGCAAGCATTTCTTGCATCAGTTTAATGTTCATTGACAGAAGGAAATAAAAAAAGTGCAAAACCTTGCGGCTAAAAGAAACTAAAGCAGAAGCATCACAGAAATGAAGATGGGTGACCTTTGATTATTTCAAAAATATCTCGTACTGTAAATGGTCAAACTTTGACAGCTCATACTGTTACATGGGTCTTAAATACTGCATTTTCAGAATCCAGAGCATTGTAATGAATTACAGAAACTTCGGTCATTGAATATACATTATAAAGGTAGCAAACCAGCTCCCTCCAAAAAAGCATTCATCTTGTTAGGTAACACCATGGTGTAATGATTGGCCCCTTGGATCCAGCTTTGAATCCTACACCTAGTCTTGTTCATGTGATGTTTGCACATTCTCTTCATGCCTGTTTAGGTTTTCCTCTGGGTATTTCAGTTTTCCTCCCACATTCCCAGAGGAGTGTGTGCTAGGTTAGTTGAAGATTCCAAACAGTCCAAGTGTAACAGTGGCTGTATGCATGAGTGGGCCCTTCAAATAAACAGTAGCCCTAATATCCCTTGAATTAGATTAAAATAATACTCCACACAAAAATATACATAAATACTAAAAGTTCAAGAAAAGCAAGTGAAAAATGTAAAACGTATGCCTGGTAATTGTACATATTCAAGGTGCAACTCACTGGTGTAGCTTCACAAACTGCATCTGAAGATACTGGAAGTACTGCAGTTGTGATTTAATGATCAACAAATGAGAGAAGAGGCATGTCTTCAATTCAAAATGCATTTCTCTCTCATGCATGACAGCCTTTATTAGAAGTGGTTTATTTAACAATATAAGACTGGATACCTGACTTTTGGGTTCTGTGACGCAGTAATCTGAGATTTTTTCATGAGCCTTTTGATATTGTTTTCTGTTGTTCAAGCTTCTTTGCCATTGAAGCCCATTGCATCAGGAAATTTGTGACCTTTGTTCTCCATTAAAACATTAGATTAAACATTTTTTCCTGTCATTGCTACAGACAACACAAGTTAAGTAACAGATGAATAAATATTGGATGAAATACAGTACAGGCCAAAAGTTTGGACACACCTCCTCATTCAATGTGTTTTCTTTATTTTCATGACCATTTACAGCACTCCATCACTCTCCTTCTTGGTCAAATAGCCCTTACACAGCCTGGAGGTGTGTTTGGGGCCATTGTCCTGTTGAAAAATAAATGATCGTCCAACAAACCCGACTTCTGCACAACACAACTGCTGCTCCCAACCCCATTGATAAAACAAGAAATTCAACTAAATAACCCTGATAAGGCACACCTGTGAAGTGAAAATCATTTCAGGTGACTACCTGTTGAAGCTCATCGAGAGAATGCCAAGAGTGTGCAAAGCAGTAATCAGAGCAAAGGGTGGCTATTTTGAAGAAGCTAGAATATAAAACATGTTTTCAGTTATTTCACCTTTTTTTGTTAAGTACATAACTTCACATGTGTTCATTCATAGTTTTGATGCCTTCAGTCATGAAAATAAAGAAAACACATTGAATGAGGAGGTGTGTCCAAACTTTTGGCCTGTACTGTATTTCTTTAAGTGGGTTAGCAAACATTATGTTATTCATCTTGCTGAAAATGTGCCTACAGCTCATGTTTAATAATACAGACATCAAGTGTTTAAATGATATAAATCTTAATTTAAAATTAAGATGTTCACAGTGCTGGAGTGTCTGTCCCTGTACACTCCAAGTTGTAAACTTAGATCTTCTAATAGTGGTCTGCTTATTATTCTAAGAGTTAAATCTAAAAGAAATCGTGAGGCAGCCTTTTGCTGTTATGCAGCAAAAATCTGGAATACTTTACCAACAAGAGATATACCAGGCTAACACTACGGAACCTTTTAAAAAACTCCCAAAAACCTACTTTTTAATTTTGACTTTTTCACAGCTACATTTTAGTCATATGTCTATTAGACTATGCCTGCATATAATTATCATATTCTTTAGGCATTTTCAATCTTTATTATAATCTCAACTTTTCTCTCCTTTCTTTCCACCACCTGATCGAAGCACTGTGAAGACACCTGTGATGCTCAAATGAAGGAGGGTCCTGCAGCAGTCAACGAGACCTACTGCCACAAATCCTCTGGGACAATGTCTGGAAACAATTAGGAATGACTTAAGAACATTTATGTTAGGTAGAATGCCTAGTGGGATTGTGAGGTCTTCTGGCTTTAAAACCAATGCAGATTGTTTTTTTTTTTTCCTCTAGTTTAAATAGTGTTTTTTTGTGTTATTTTTGTTTCTTTTTTTCTGTTCTCTTGGCCATTTGATCTTATCATCATACTCATCTTTAGAGACTTAGAATTCAATATTACATATAAGGACTCTACTTTTCTACTAATTATATATCTATGTTATTTAAGCCCATATTGATTTTTTTTATTACTTTTATTCATTATGTAAGCTCATATTGATTTACTTTTTATTACTTTTATTCATTGTTATTCTTGCTTAATTTAACTTTGTTTTCTTTTCTTGTAAAACTACCTTTTTAACATCTTCTAAAGCACTTTGAGCTACATTCAATGTATGAAAATGTGCTATTGTACTAAATGTTGTTGTTGTAGTATTACAGGATGTCAGCAAGGTGGCACAGCAGTTAGAATGGTGCCGCAACGCTCCAGAATTCTAAGGAATAGCCAGTGTGTGAGTGGACTATCCATTTGAGTTCTTGCAGGATACTCTGGTTTTCTTTCTATGTCCTAAAGATGCACAAGTCAGTGACCTTTGACAGAACCTTTGACCTTTCTGGTCACTCTTCCATTGCTACATAAATGTTTGAATACTTTTACCGACAGGGTGCACTGCAAGTTGAAACAAACTCAATGGCTTTCAATGAACAATAAGAAAATAATGTTATAAACAGCATTACTTTTCTACTTAATAAACATGTATAGTTTTAAAAATTAATGAAAAAAACTAGGACTGGGAATCAATTAAAAAAACTAATCACATAAATTCATGTAATTAATTGGAATTAATTGCATCTAGCATTACCACATAATTACAAAATGAATACATAAATCAAGAAGTAAATACACAATGAATCACAAAATGAATGTAAAATCAATACAAAGGAATAAAAAAAAACTAATTGCATAGTTTAAACTTAAACAATGTCCTTAAACCTGAACTTATAATAAAATACTACTTAAGCAAATACAACCTGAATTTGAAATGCTTCCTAAAAGGCAAATTGAAAAGACGGCAACAAGAAAACAAGGGCAATGTATTAATTCTCAAACTGGCATAGCATATGAGACACAGACATGTCACAGTAAAAAATGATCAAAACGACTGTTGACTTTGAATGCACTGCTAAAGAATGATGTAGTTGAATGAATAAGCATTTCTTAGATAAGCATACATTATTATGTGTTAAAACTCCACAAATACTGTCCTCAATTGTTCATCACTATCATTGACTTGACAATTATACTCTACACAAGTGATTTTCAACTGGTGCACTATGAAAATAACAGTGTAGTACCCCTAGGTCTAGACCTGAGAGAGACACACTCCTCAGGTTGTCGAGATGGGATGGTGGATGGGACTACCTGGAGAAGCCGACAAAAAGCAGCTCCATGATTGCCATTTTGCAGACACAGCACTTAGAGAACACTTGCCTGGGTGTGTGTTTGCCAGCGACTCTTGTAGATTCGAGAGACACTGGACATACGAGCTGCCTTTGACCCCGGGTCAATGGAGTGAGGCAGAGAAAGGACCAACTGTATAAGTGGACAAAGGGACAAAGCAGCTGGAAAATGCGTCCAAAGTGCTCACTAAGTGCTATGTCTGCAAACGGCAATCTCTGAGCTGCTTTCTTTGCTGCCCCCTGTCTAGCCACTTCCGATAGTTTGGCACGTCTAAGAGATTTAATGCATTTTGGCTGGTAGAATCGTGGTGTGCCTTGGGATTTTTTGGGTTACAAAAAGTGTGCCACCACAAAAAAAGACTGGAAAACACTGCTGTACCTACACATTTTCCCCTGGTACACCAGAAAATATCTCTGTTGCTGCTATCTTGCTTAAAAATTGACACCATGCATTACTTGGATGGTTATGTTGTGTTCTTTGCATAAATTAGCGAAGATACTGCAAACTGAAATAATGGGTAGGGATAATCATTACACTTCTGATTTGTAGAATTTTGCAATTATATTAGGGCAGTCAGCACTGTCAGTACCTGGCAGACACAGAGGTACTAGAGCAGGAGCTTGGAATTATAATTTAAAGAAATTTTCAATTTTTCATTTTCAGTAAGGACTTTAAACATGAGGATACTTTCAATTTCATTGGCCTTGTATTTATATGGAATGCAAATAATTATTTTTACAATAAATTATAAAATAAATAAAAACTATTTAATAAAAAATAAAAGTATGCCTATCAAATTCACATTTTAAGTAAAAGAAAACAGAACAATCTGAATAAAACTAAAAAATGCACTCCTTTACAATGGTCCTTTCGGAAAATGCTTTGTTAGGTGGCTCCAAAATCCATGTTACTTTAATTGAACATTCATTTGCATGCTGCTGGGCTGTAAATGAATTTGAGGACTCTATTGGATCTGTCATAGTGGGCACTCAATACGGTTATTTTACGTGCACTCATTTCTGTCTGCTACGGGTATCTTTGTGCAAACGATCCATGTTTTCTCTAACAGTGATGCTTCATATTGCTACTTTTTACTAAAGCCACAATTTCGAAATACATGAGACAAACTGGTTTTGAACTACCCACAGGAAGAATGAACATAGATTCGTTCATTTATTCATCTTTGAAAGTTCAGTTTTCTGCATCTATTTTCTGTTTTTTTGGAACAAGCCATGCTCCATGTCGCTGTTTTGTTTCTGATAGCTCTTTCCACTGCATCCACACGTTCTATTCATACACTGCAACAGTAGACGCACACACCTCAAGAAGGAAAAAAAATTGCTGCATGAATGTTATCACTCATTCTCATTCATTTATCAGAAATGCGTCATGGTCTAGATAGTGGTGTCACTCAGCCCGGGTCCACCATTTATTGACGCCTGTATTAGAAACTTACTTTGGTTTTAGTGCCAATCAAAGATAACTTATTCAGCAATTATGTGATATGACACTGATTTGATCTTCTTGCAGAAACATGAAATGAAAGGAAAAAAAAAATCTTTTCTATGGCATTGCACCAGGACTGCAATAAACCCCCACTCCCAATCCCTTTTCCTCCATCTCCCCTGCAGCTATGTCAGTATGTATAAATCAAGAAAATGAACACCAAGGCTATGTATTGACATATGGCATATCACTATGAAACATGTAATATGAAATTTTAAACCTTTAAATGAAAATTTTATTTTGTAAAATTTTTAAAGGTAGTATATAAATATGGTACTGGATGTGTATGTAATTCTTTAGACACACACTTAACTTTTTTGTATTATTGTTTTGTAATATTAAAAAAAAAAAAAAAAAAAATACATGAAAATGCTGCTGTGACCAAAGCAAAGTGTTTGGCGTATGGCCCTGGATTTGACAATACTGTATTTGTTAACGTGCTAAACAGGACACATTCATCACAAAAACTGACACGTTAACTTTCCCACTTACAAATCAAGTTAAAGTCTTCTGTTATAGTCTAAAATACTAGCCAATGATTTTCCAAGAACTTTAAGATCTAATGAGTTTCAAAAACATGTTTTTGTAAAATTTCATCTCAATGTATGCTAAAATTGCCAAGCAACATTTTTGTCAGTGTATTGTAATTCATCCTATAGTTTGTATATCCAGATGAGCAAACAAATTTGAAAAACTGGTAAAACATAAATAATAAGTACTTTTACAACAAATGGAAGAAAAGAAAAGCTGACCTCTCTGCTAGAGCGTGGCAGGGCATGGTTTTAACAGATAGAAGGTCCTCCTCCAACCGGCGACGCTCAGCCTCCAGATGCTCTAGCTCATCCTGCGTTCGTCTGCGTGGAGTTACAAACTGCAGTTCTTTCAGGAACTCTTCTTTCTCATTTATAAGTAGCAATTTCTCCTTTTCCACATCTATAGCACCAGGGCAAGCCTCACTCTCCAGCTTTGATAATTCAATCTTCAGGTTGGCCATACTGTACATAAATAGAAGCCAATGACAAACATTTTACCAATGGGGATTGAGAACAAACAGGTCAAATCATTATAAAATTGTAGTTAGTTTGTTATAATTTTCTCAGCATCATAAATCACATTGTTAAGCAAACTTTTGCAGGAAACATAATAAAAAACTAAACTTTAATATCTTGAACTACAAATAGTTTAAAAATATGTTGTCACTTTCAAGTTACTAGCAGGTTGCCAGATTACTGAGGGATCAAGCAGCCCCAAGGGTTCTTCAAAAATAAAATAAAACCACAACCATTCACCTAGGAGACTTTTACATCCTCCTCTTGTCTTTACTTGTGAATTGTGCATCTATCACAACATAATTAACAATTTTGACAGTTTTGATAGATGGTGGTATAATTTATCTATATATAACTTACAGGCACTGATTTTTTAAAAAGTAGCAAATATTGTGATGAGAACACAAAGGCTTGTTTTACTGCAGGTATTCACCTGTCTTGAAATGTTAAAAGTACAGTTTCTCTTGCTTGCTCATATTACTACTGATGAGTCAACAAAGAACAAGACACAAGACACAGCTACTTCCTGTCCTACCTTCTAGTTAGCAAAATGCTTATAGGGAGAGGCTCACTTATTACACACAGGCAGTGCTTAACCAACAACGAAAATTAAGTGCTGCACAAAGGTCAAATACAAGTCAATACACAAAGACATTACCTTTACAATACTAACACATTGGCAGAAAATCATATTTGCCATTTACATTTTCATGCACATATTTGCATTATTTGTGTTTAAATGTGTTTCCAAGATTCAACTGACTTGTTAGCTTACGGGTAAAATGTCTTTTTCAAAATCCATACTGCTCAACCAGTGGTAAACTAACCCTAGCCTTAACCCACTTCTTATAGTCAAGGTAGGCAAAGCATTTTTTAATTCTAATTATGTATTTTTTCCCTTGAAAATAAAATCTACTCTAAAACCTCCTGCCCCAATAAAAGCCATTGTTAAACCACAAAAGCAAATACAAAAAACAACAGCAATCTATGCCTATCTTCTCAATGCAAAAAGGATTCATAAATAGTACAGGTGCCAGGAATAATGGACACCTGTCCTGGGCCTGACCAGTCAGTAGAGAACCAAGTATAATAAACTGAAATTGGTCAGACAGATGTGATGTGTCACATGTTTCTATTTATTGAGCTTCAAATGTCTTCTAATTGATGGTTTAATGAAAAGGTGGAGTAAAGGCAGAAACATGTGGACTGGGCCCAGTAAGGCCCTAGGATGGTTGGAGTGGGACATGTACTGACAATGATTATATATGTAAACAATGAAGAAAGCAGTAATCCCCATTGCTAATGTGGTTGCTTGAGAAGCTCTCTAGTTTTGAGCTTCTGAGCTAGCAAGAAGAAGCCAGGGCAGAATTTACAATGTTCCTGCAAAACAGTGGAGACCAGGAAACCCTGCATTTGTCACAAATGTCTGACCTTTCCACCAGAATGATAATAAGAATATGAAAGACTTGATCTAGTAAAAATGACTCTGGAGATGTGGCCTCTTCGAGGGCAGACTCAGAGATACAGTAGATCTATGGCCACTAGAAGGATCACTGGTCTGGTATTATAAGCAAGGCCACTCTGATCCTAGAAGTTCATCCAGAAACAGGTCTAAAATGACTTGAACCCAAACATTCACTGAATCTATGGATCTATGGTTGATAGGACACAGTTCAGGGTACGCAAAAAGAATTCAAGACAGGGAAATAGAGAGAGAAATGTGAGAGGAGTTTGGAATTGCTTGTGGTACTTGAGGTAGGAAAGTGGGCAAGCCACTCTCCTTAATAAACAGGTTTCAAGATCTTGCAATTTCATTGTTTTACTGTTTATTTAGGTCTTTATAGGACTGTGGCTGTGTCAGACTTTGTAGTTATAAATGAACATGAACCTTCCAGAGGTTTATTTTCTTCTGGTATGCTGCCGACTGGAGTTTTTGTTTTCCTCTCCTTTGTACCAACTGGCCAGATAATGTTAATAGAAAAACATTGCTTGAATTCCATTTATTGTATAATAATCCATTTCATGTGCTTTGCTTTTCTTTTTGTTTAACAAAATCTGAATCTTTGTGTTTGCATTATGAAATTAGTGGTAATAGCATTTTACCTGTGAACTTGTTACAGTGCTCTGAACCTGCAATCTGTGAAGAGTGCTATATAAAAATAAACTGAATTCAATTTGGTATTTTTGGTCACAGCAGGCCCGAGCTTATCTTGGCAGCAGTGGAGAACACCTGTGAACAAAGTACCAGTCCATGACAGGGCCCATTCACAGCCAAACATTAGCAAGGGTCAATTAAGAATCACCAATTAAACAAAGCTATAAATCTTTAGTAATGTAAGAAGAAAACCATTATATCTGGAGAAAAACACATGCAGACATGGTGCAAGACTCCACATGGATGGCAACCAAGTATGGAATTTAAATCCAACATGCTGGATCTTTGAAGTGACAATGCTACACACAGTGTTTGTTATTTAATGTTCTTGTCTATTTATTTGTATATTAGGTTAATACATTAACTTTTTTAATGTCTCACTGCTATTGTGGGTGAGAGGTTTCTATAATATTGCTTCCTTTTTGTGGTTGTCAACATATATGATCGTTTTATTTAATTAGCAGAACTTTTGTAATTTACAGATTATATCTTGAGTAGGTTTTGTGCTTGACATTGCTGTGTTTCATAGTACATGTACATAGTACATAGTACATTTACACAGTAAATTTTTCTGAATAGCAGGAAATGGGGATTAACTTTGCAAGGTGCAGAAGTTTACCATTTATTAGTTTAGCCTTAATAAAGGGCAATTTGAAAAAAGTATGACTTGAGGCAATATTTTCTCCTTTTGCACACACTGCAAACTTACTATCCACAGAACCACATTAACTGTATCAAATGTTGTTGTCCGTCTGACTGCTGTATTTTAATTTATTTTTTTTAAACCTTAGTGCTCGATTAAGATGTAGAAACCTGGGCGCTAACACAGCAGTCAGCAAAAGTCTTGGTATGGTAGCATAGGCAGTTTGCTTGTGTTAAAAGTGCACTGTTCGCATTTTTGTTTTAACTGCCAAGTCAAGGAATATCATCCTCAAAAAGAATGTCAGTTTTAGCCAAATGAGGACAAGTGATCATTTGGAAATGATGAACTGCTTTGAAAAGAAATCCATCCAAAGGCCACAAAAACATAAATAATGGAATGCTCCTAAATGAACATCAAGAAAACTGAAAGCTTTCAAAATTTGTTCCAACTTTCCACAATTTCAGGGATTATTATACAACTCTTCCAGAGATAATTATAATTTCTAGTGCTTATACACAGCCAAAAGTCACTTTTATCTATTGTACAGATTTTGAAAACCAAATTGATTTGCAGTACTGCATGCACAGTATATAAATATATACATTAAATTTGTTCTCTCTCTCTCTCTCTATATATATATAAACATAATTATAGATGATCATTCAGGAACAGAAAATCTTTTCTTGACTTAATTTATTTAGATTCAAAATCATCAAAAGTGGAGCTTTCAAAGAGATGTGTACATATATTCTATGAATTTCTTCTTATGCCACATGAATCATACTGTTGTTATACACTAAACACCTTCATAATTATCATAGCCCTAGAAGGCAGATATGTACTAACTTCTTGTCTGTGTACAAACACTCCTGATGCCTAGGAAATTTTGGCAGAAAATAAATGCTTAGTAAGCTGTGGCTGATGGTTTTTTGTGCCAACCAAATTCTGCTTTTAATTGGAATCGTACCTTAATTAAGCAAGCTGTTTCTATATTTGGTGTGAATCCAGAAATTACAAAACAGGGAAGGCTTCCTTTTTTTTTGTAATGTAGCAAGCACTTGACCATGTTAAAGGGGTGTAATTTAGTGTTTTTAATCCTGTTTTTAACATTTTCATCATTTTGATTTTCATTTGGTCTTTCCAGAAGTTCTAATTATATCCTAATGAACATGCTAGAGGGTATGTCACTGAAGTAGCTGTAGCCTTTTGTCATTCTGAGTCATTCGCCTTGATGTCTCTCAGGTTGAAGTTAATTGTCATTATTAGGATTCAATTATGGGAGCAAACACAACAGAAGAACACTGAATTAATAATAAAGCAACAAAAGAGAGATAAACACTCAAAGATAAATGTATATCTATATATATATCTATATCTCTATATATATATATATCTATATATATCTCTATCTCTATATATATCTCTATCTCTATATCTATATCTATATATATATATATATATATACTCAGCAAAAAAAGAAACGCCCCCTGACTTTCAACTGTTTTTACTTTCAGTAGACTTAATGTGTAAATATTTGTATGAACACTAAAAGAGTCAACACCATAAGACATAAACTAAAAATGTTTCACAATGTGTCCCTGAATGAAGGGAGGCTCAAAATCAAAAGTACCAGTCAGTATCTGGTGTGGCCACCAGCTGCTTGAAGTACTGCAGTGCATCTCCTCCTCATGGACTGGACCAGATTTGTCAGTTCTTGCTGTGAGATGTTACCCCACTCTTCCACCAAGGCACCTGCAAGTTCCGGGACATTTCTGGGGGGAATGGCCCTAGCCCTCACCCTGCGATCCAACAGGTCCCAGACGTGCTCAATGGGATTGAGATCTGGGCTCTTCGCTGGCCATGGCAGAACACTGACATTGCTGTCATGCAGAAACTCACGCACTTTTTGCCACTCCTGTCTGGTCCAGCAAAGGTGGGTTTGTGCCCATAGGCGGCGTTGTTGCTGGTGATGTCTGGTAAGGACCTGCCTTACAACAGGCCTGCAAGCCCTCAGTCCAGCCTCTCTCAGCCTATTGCGGACAGTCTGAGCACTGATGGAGGGATTGTGTGTTCCTGGTGTGACTCGGGCAGTTGTTGTGGCCATCCTGTACCTGTCACGCAGGTGTGATATTCGGATGTACCGATCCTGTGCAGGTGTTGTTACACGCGGTCTTCCACTGCGAGGATGATCAGCTGTCCTTCCTGTCTCCCTGTAGCGCTGTCTTTGGCGTCTCACAGTTTTGACATGGCAATTTATTGCCCTAGCCACATCAGCAGTCCTCATGCCTCCCTGCAGCATGCCTAATGCACGTTCACGCAGATGAGCAGGGACCCTGGGCATCTTTCTTTGGGTGTTTTTCACAGTCGGTAGACAAGTCTCTTTAGTGTCCTGCGTTTTTAGAACTGTGACCTTAAATGCCTACTTTCTGTAAGCTGTTAAGGTCTTAACGACCATTCCACAGGTGCATGTTAATTAATTGATTATGGTTAATTGAACATGCATGGAAAACATTGTTTAAACAATTTACAATGAAGATCTGTAAAGTTATTTGGATTTTTAAAACATTATTGTTGAAATACACAGTCCTGAAAAAGGGACGTTTCTTTTTTTGCTGAGTATATATATATATATATATATAGTGACATGTGAGTTCCTATTTTGCACCCCAAAATATGACGCTGAGGCTCTGTACTTTTAGTAAAACCAGCTTTATTCATCTTGAAAACAGAAACAGCATGGTTATTTATTAATTATTAATAAATAATAATTTATTATTATTAATAAAATTAATTTATTTAAAAAAAACTTAAAATATATTTAAACATAAATCTAGATATACAGTATATATGTATATATATATATGTGTGTGTGTGTGTGTGTGTTGATATGTTTTAAAATTTTTGATGAGTGTCAACTTTATACTACTCGTATATTTTTCTGAATGCAGATTAAGAAAAGCGCAGATACTTAAACAGCAAGATCAGGTAGAGGTAAAATATCTTACTGATTCATATTACTGGAACCAAAACTTGCAGCCAAAGAGGCTCCACATGAACTGAGCTTTGAGAAGCACTAATCTAAACTCTACATAAAAGTATTGAAAATTGTATACTTTTTCCGTAAAAAAAGATTGGCAATTAATTAAAACAAAAAAGGTAATCAATATATGTATATCATGTAATGCTGCATTAAGCTGAAGAAGAAAACATAAAAAAATCTGCCTGTCTAATGATGCAAGAAGATTCACAAGGTCAGCACTGGTTTCTTTGAACTGATAATTGTATGAACAAATTATTCAGCATCATAATTGTATTTCTCTCCACCCATCCATAAATCAACTCTTTTCCTTTTCCAGGTAGTACTGAACAACCCAATTTAATTCAGTGTATAACTCCACAACAGTGGTATAACCAACAGTGTTAATGCTGTGGTGCCACTTTACAGAACGCAATACATTTGCTTTCATACTAGGATTGCTTTCGAAGAATATCAAATTGAACAGAACAGCAAATTCTTAAAGCAAAAGTGTAGTCCACACTGCATTTTAAATGAAGACCTGGGACACCTGTGTTCACTGTACATTGAAAATACATGAGCAACCTCTGTTCATTTAGAAGATACTACCATAATGTTGTCACCAGCATGGGTCTATTCACATTCAATAATGGATTAAATGCCCCACTCATCACATGAACTTCAATCTTTATGGCAATTCTGTACCTATCTATTTATTACATATAGAACAGCATAGCTTACGGTGTACTAATTTGCTAGTGAAGATCAAACATTTTTAGAAACAGACACATGCTATGTTAACAGGTGTGGTCCATGGCCGGCTTTGTATCCCGGCCAATACCCCCAGGCCGCCAGAGGGAGCCCTCCCAGCGGCATGGAAGGTCTTCGAATTCCAGCAGAGCCTCATGGACATTGTAGTTTTTATGGACAGCCCTGCTGGATACCGTGGGGGCCACCAGGAGCCGCTCTAGGGAGGCTTGGGGAGCCTTATTTGCCCTATAACCCGGAAATTCGTCAGAGGAAGAGCGACGGGCTTCCGGGGTGAAGAAAAGAACTTTTTACCTGACCCAGAAGTGATACAGGATCACATGGACTGGGGATTGGGAACACTTACGGGTCAGGGAATATAAAAGGACTGTGCGAACTCCCAGACGGCGAGCTGAGCTGGGTGGTAGGACGGCAACGCATCTGGGAGTGGAGGATTGGTTACTGTTATTATTATTATTGGATTGTGTTTGTTTAATGAATAATGTAGAGTGGAGGGTGCTTGGTGCACAAAATTATTATAATAAAACAAAGGATTATTGCACTTTTACCTGGTGTCTGGCGTGGTACCTGAGGGTTCAAGGGAGCGATAGTGCCCCCTACTGCTTCACAGGCAACTGTAAATTGGCCTTGTATGAATGAATGCGTAACGTGACACCCTGCCTAAGGCCCGATGTTTGCATAATAGGCACTGTCTCTCTTCTCTCATGCACTGGACTACAAATTTAACAAAGCTGACACTGGAAACAGATTAATTTTTCCAGACAAACTAATTGCCATTTGTCGCTGTGCACCATTTTCCCTAGATGATGGTTCTTTTTAAAATAATCAGATTATTAATGATAGATGGTGTCACACATGTGATGGGGGGTTTGGATACCTTAAGGGCTCAGACAATTGTAATTTCCCCCAGGATTACCAGAGGGCGCCATTAACTGTTGCCTTTTCTCTTCCTCTCCCTGCAGACCGGAAGATTGACGTCCATGACATCTCTGATGTCACTTCCGCTTGTGTAGACCCTCACTTCCTGCCAGGAGTCAATAACACTGGAAGTTCCAACATCTTGAGTAGTCTACTTAGAGACTCCCATTGATACAACATTTTCTTTTGCTTTTTAACGCATTTTGAACCTGCATTTTGTTTCATTATATGGAATTAACCTTTGGGCGCCTGAAAGATTTATGATCTCTTTGTCTCTTTCATTACAATAGATATTACTTAACATGGCCAAACATTCCTAATACTAGCTGTAATGAGAAATAAGGTAAAATAACATCTTTTATTGTCAAACTAAAAAGATTACAATATGCAAGCTTTCAAGGCAACTCAGGCCCCTTCTTCAGGCAGGATGTAATTAGATTAATCCTACTGAGAATAATCTAGTCAGAAAATCATTAGGCTAAATACTCAATCAATGCTTAATTGTAGATTCCTCAAAGTTGGAGCACTAAGCCCAAAAGTCAAAAATAACATTAACCACTGAACTAGTCAAAAAGAAATTTAAACCAAACAAACCTAACTGGTAACAACTCCTGGACAAAGAAGAGCCAAGGGCAATACCACACCACCAAACATCTACAGTAAAGGTCAGTTCTTAAATCTCCCTCTAACAAACTTACAACTGATTGCCACAGCACCTACGGGAAACTGACTAACTAGACGCCTCATTCCTTTGGTAATTAAACAAAAACAATTAAATAAGGACATGGCTTAACAAAGAAAAATGAAAATGAACAAAGGGTGGATTAGGGCCAGGTCCAAACATCAAAACCTGACTGTTGCATTATAATTGCTTTAACAGCTGGAGCACTACAAGTCTTTTCCCATGATTTATACTTATAGATTTTTTTATATAATCTTATCAAGTTTTGGCCATTGTAGCACACTCCTTTGAGTGCAAGTCATGTAGTTTAACATCCATAACCACTCGGTCAAAGTGGTCTACAACTTGTCCTGAAATAATCAAACAGACTTAATTTTTGCTTGATAGGCTGTTATGTATATGAAAGCTGATGACCAATATGCACTCACTAAGGAGCAAATTAGATACAGAGTAGACACATGTAAGGAAAAAGGCACATATTTTCAATTGCATAATAGAGGAGAGACTCATATGTCTGATGTCTTATGTTTGCAACACCATGCCCAAATGGGAAAAAGAGATAAAGGGGATTATGGTTGAACGTGCCATACCTGGATATAATTTCGACAGGCACAGGCGTTTTCAGGCAGGACATTTATTGGCTGTCAGAATTTAATACATTTGTGGTAACTTTGTAAATTTCAAACTGTGCTCAAACATCATTGCAAAGTCATGTAATTAGACATCCTCCAGATGACAAGATACAGCAACTGTAGTTATTTGACAAGCTCTCCACTTACACATTGTGTAATGTGCCACCACCTTTAGGTGAATTGCTCACGGTAACTGTGAGTCAAGGACAGGAACTAATCTGGCAACCGTGTGCTTACTAGAGCAATGTCTTATCCACTACACCCTTCTAACTGCCTTTTAATATTTGTATTGTATGAGTGAACTATGCTGACGAGACACGTAATAAACACAGAAGTCACATTGCCTACATAAAGCTAATAAGCTAGCTTTTGATTTCCCTAGCAGATATACCATGTCACCCATCAACTCTCTTTAAACAGATTACTTTTTTTTTGGATTTCACAGTCAGACAGGTACTTTAGTACAATTAAACACACAAATGGCAACTGTGTGATGTGACAAAATCAAATAGCACAATTAGGCACTAAAATGCTGTAATATAACCAATAAGAGTGAATGGCACATTTCAAAGTCATTAAGAAAAATGCAAATGGCTGAAATAAAAAAAAAAAAAAAACATGGATGCAAAACGATTCTAGAACTTCCAGTCCGTGTCGCTCTAATAATATGGGAGCTCTAGCCAATCTGAGCTATAGTTAGCTTAAGAAGCTTTCGATTTAAAAAAAACAAGAAGACAGACTTTTTATGCTTTAACCCTCAGAAGAAGGCAGGTCCGCTGACAAGACAGATGCAAGCTGGGAAGCACCCTTTATTTAAAATCTTATTTAAAACTATATATAAAAATTCTGAAAATTCTTCTAAAAGTACATAGTTGAACCAGAGCGGGGGGCACATGGATATATTTTTAATGTTTTATTTTAATATTTTTAACTCTGCATTATGCTCTCATAGTAATCTTCCCAATCAGGAAAGACATATTAAAATTACTATTATTATTTGTGGTTTTTCTAAGGTGCTTTAGATAGATAGATACTGTAGAGAGACAGACAGACAGACAGACAGACAGATAGACAGATAGACAGATAGATAGATAGATAGATAGATAGATAGAGCTAGTCATACACATAAACATTTGACTTATCTACTGGCATATTAAATGCAAATATGGTACTCAAGCTCATGAGCTGATAAAACATATGAACAATACTATAATGGACAGATCCTCCCCAAAGAGAAAAAAACATTAAAATTCATCAAACCATAACAAAATTGACAAAAGTGGAAAAAAATAGAAAACTACTAATGATCCTTCTGCAACCTCTAACCAGTCACTCCAAAGCATCAATCTTCTGTTTTTTTTTTGTCAAGGCCTTTTGTTATTAAATTTTAATGCGCCAAAATCACCAGATTCTTTTTCTTGTTATATAGCATGACGCGACAGAAAGGGTCAGGACACATGACAGCGTAAAGGATGAACTCTCATATGCAGTTGAGGATACACCCATCACCAAAACAATTACATACATTGCATGAAGTTTAGGAAATACTTGCTTATTGACCTGCATATGTTGGCACACAATTGAAAGGCTTACATAATTGTCAGGGGAGAACTTCTTAAGCAGCATGGCTTTTGCTAGCAGAATTTTACGTTGCAGACTATTAGTTGAAGCATCCCTATTAGTAAGGAGATGGAGCACAAGTGTCAAATCTAAAAAGGAATTTGAATAAGGAAGAAGACAGTTTACAGCTCTCAATGGCTCAAGGTTTTTCTTTGAAAAACTATTTTCCATTTCTTCAGTAACTCTGTACAGAAACTCCAGAAGGGATTTCCTCACAGACTGGCTAGGAGTGCTTAAATAATCTTGAGTCTGACCAAGAGTAGAGAGAACAATGCTGCAATTTGGTCATGTTGCTCTCCCTCTCTCTTTTCGATTATCTGTTGATATTTCAAAATCACCCTGTAAACCATCTCCTCAGATATCTTTCAATTCATCCAGAGAATCACTGCTGACCTCCTCAGCATGATACACATCTATAGACTGGGTCTGCAACATGGAATTTACAGGCTTCAAGACACAACTAATTTTTTTAAGGAATTTTTCCAACTTCAAAAACATGATGCTTCCTTAACTGTACTAGAATCAACTGTACTAGAAAAACTGCTGCCTCTGTCCAAATAGCCATCATAGCTCCACTGTCTTCAGAAACCTTAGCAAAATGTTCAGGATGGTCTCTTAATTCTCAACAAGGCATTGTGTCACATCATAGTGACTTGTCCACTAGATTTCCAGTAAGCTTTTAAGTGAAGGGGTATTCTAATTCCAGACTACATAATGATGAAAAAAAGAATGGAGAGAACCAGAGAGTTCAACGTTTTTTGCACATGGCTCCCCCTGGACTGCATGAACCACTACAGTTGATGGTTATAGCATTGTATATATGGAATGAGCCTACCAAGCTTCTTTTGCAACAATGCCTGCACCTCTTCCTTGTTCCCACTCATTATTGATTCCCCATCATAACACTGGCTGATTATATTATCAGGATTGTGAACCTCAGTGGACAGGTGACTGATTATTTCTGTAGTTATATATTAAGCATCTAGCCAAGTCAAGTCCAACAAACCAATGAAATGTTCTTTTGGAACAGAGATGCACACAAACCATACCACTATGGACAGATTCTTTATGTGGCATCTATCTCGAGTCCCATCACTTTTGATACAGAATCCAGGAATGTCTGCTTTTCCATATTTTTTGTACACTTCATTCAAAACTTAACTGGCAAGAGCGTCAGTTATCTTATTTTGTATGTTTTGTTGTGTACTTTTCATTTTGAGAAATGCTTTTTGCTATTTCATCAAGTTTGGAATCATTGGACAATGCATATTCAAATAAATTAATGAAAAGACCAGCAGAGATGTTTTCATCATTACTTGTGCAAGACTATGTAGATTCTGATTCTGGTAATCTTGTTGTGCCTCACACTAACCTGCACTCTATGGGTGACAGGGCCTTCAGCTCCACAGCACCCAGACTTTGCATGACATCCTGAAATTAAGTAGATCAGCTGACTCCATTCATTCTTTTAAAAAACAACTTAAAACTCATCTATTTAGGAAGGCTTTTAACGTAACTTAACATTCTGCCCTTTCTTTCAGTTTACCTTTCTGTCCAGGTGCTTAGGATAATTTGTGTGTCTGTTATACCATAAATTTGGTTATTTGTTAGGTTTTTCTTTTAGTATTGAACTTAGTATTTTACTCTGGTTTATTGTTCATTATTCTATTTAATGCTTTGTTATCTGTTTCATTGTTCTATTCAGGAAAACATCTGTATCCAATTTTACTAAGACTCTGTGAAGCACCTTGAGCATGGGAAAGGCGCTATATAAATAAAATGCATTATTATTATTCAGTGCTCCCACAAAAAGAAAGCTCATTTACACAGAGAAACTGCACTACTATGCTTTTAAAATAGTATTAATTTTTTTCCAACTGAAAAGCATTCATCTAGTTTGACTGAGTATTCCAACCACAGTCGTGATTGGGAACCACCTTGGATTAAAAGCACAAGACGTCTGACTAAATATTCGTTTCGCAAAAACTTTTAGTATTGTTTGGGATGGTTCACTATTATTCAGAACACTTAGAAAATTTTCAGCCGCAAGAACTACACTGCTACCTGCACTGTGTTGGTGTGAAATGAGCAGGGAAGGTGTAACATTACCATTTGAACTGCCTGCTTGATCTGAAAGTGTCTGTCCCAAAGCCTAGATGTTAGAGCTAGAGTGCCCAAATTGCTGGTAGCAAGCTTTGATTTGGTAACCAAAAATTGCTGCATGGTTTTTATGGCTTCTTTAAGGGACAGCCAACATGGACTCTAATCAGGTAATTTTGTTTAAACAGAAATGTAATATCAACTTATGTAAACTTGTAATTTTAAATACTTAACTTTTAAATAGCGTCCTAATGATCTAGCAAGCTAACAATAACATTAAAACTTAAAATAAATACTCTTATTCAACCCAACACATAAACAAATTACAGCAACAATAACAAAAATTTAAACAAAAAAAATATTTATTAAGGATGCACAAACTTTCTCCTCCAAATAACAGTCGCCCATAAATGCTCCACAAAATGATGTTGGAGGGTCAAGGCAAGGCTGTTATTTATTCTGTTCAGTCAGAAAATCAGAAATTAGGAAACTGTCATAAGAGCAGAGGAAATAAATGCAACTGGCATTTTCAAATGGTGCAGAATATAGTTGACCAATTTAGGTGGGCAGAGCATAAATTTGTGTGGACATTGCCCAATCCTGCCCCTTTCTAGATCCGGCATGCGACCCAGCAGGATCTCTATAGAGCAATCGGAACATATCTGATGTCACCACAAAATCAGCAACATTAAAGTACAGAGGTGTGCATCTTTATGCACAATTCTCTCAGCAGATGTTGGATATTTTGATCTGAGGTTCCATAGTAGTTTTAATACATAGACTTCCTGTAAAAAGCATTATTAAGAATGACATTTTAGAGAAACAGTCAAGCCCTGAATTCACTTTCTAGACTAATCAGAGGCTAAGATATTCAAGCGTAAGTAAAAGGTGTTTCCAAATCGCAGAGTCATCAGGTAAAATTAGCATGTGCAAAGCACTGCCTCAGTCTCTGATTAGTCAGCATGTTATAGAGACCAGGAAATGGATGTGAATTGCTAAAGAGTAAATGGATCACCTATCATTTACACATGGTGACTTATCAGAATAAAATAGAATGCCTTTTATTGTCATTGCCAAGATGTTCAATGAAATTTTAATGTGCCCCTGGATAGTATGTACAATATACAGTCATGGCCAAAAGTTTTGAGAATGACACAAATATTAATTTTCACAAAGTTTGCTGCCTCAGTTTTTATGAAGGCAATTTGCATATACTCCATAATGTTATGAAGAGTGATCAAATGAATTGCAATTACTTGCAAAGTCCCTATTTGCCATGAAAATGAACCTAACCCCCCCCAAAAAAAATTTCCAACCATTTCTATTTCAGCCCTGCCACAAAATCAGATTCCTTTTCCTGCCACCTGAAGTTGATAATCTACTCCTTCTTTTTGGAGGTGTTGAGTGCTAAGTTCTTAATGAGGTACTATTCAGACAGTTTTCTGACCTCATTTACAGTGATGTGAAAAACTCTGGAGGAATTTTGGCCCACTCATCTTTGCAGAATTGTTGTAATTCAGCTTTATTTGAGGGTTTTCTAGCATGAACCGCCTTTTTAAGGTCATGCCATAGCATCTCAATTGGATTCAGGTCAGGACTTTGACTAGGCCACTCCAAAGTCTTCATTTTGTTTTTCTTCAGCCATTCAGAGGTGGATTTGCTGGTGTGTTTTGGGTCATTGTCCTGTTGCAGCACCCAAGATCGCTTCAGCTTGAGTTGACGAACAGATGGCC
>JANRMT010062821.1:11685178-11697439 GCA_026402145.1 Polypterus bichir lapradei | reverse complement strand
TGAACACTGACCTTAATTGAGGCAAGTGAGGCCTGCAGTTCTTTAGACGTTGTCCTGGGGTCTTCTGTGACCTCTCGGATGAGTCGTCTCTGCGCTCTTGGGGTAATTTTGGTCGGCCGGCCACTCCTGGGAAGGTTCACCACTGTTCCATGTTTTTGCCATTTGTGGATAATGGCTCTCACTGTTGTTCGCTGGAGTCCCAAAGCTTTAGAAATGGCTTTATAACCTTTACCAGACTGATAGATCTCAATTACTTCTGTTCTCATTTGTTCCTGAATTTCTTTGGATCTTGGCATGATGTCTAGCTTTTGAGGTGCTTTTGGTCTACTTCTCTGTGTCAGGCAGCTCCTATTTAAGTGATTTCTTGATTGAAACAGGTGTGGCAGTAATCAGGCCTGGGGGTGGCTACGGAAATTGAACTCAGGTGTGATACATCACAGTTAGGTTATTTTTTAACAAGGGGCAATTACTTTTTCACACAGGGCCATGTAGGTTTGGATTTTTTTTCTCCCTAAATAATAAAAACCATCATTTAAAAACTGCATTTTGTGTTTACTTGTGTTATATTTGACTAATGGTTACATGTGTTTGATGATCAGAAACATTTTGTGTGACAAACATGCAAAAGAATAAGAAATCAGGAAGGGGGCAAATAGTTTTTCACACCACTGTATATAGGCAAACTCATCACCATTATGTATGAGTACTACCACATTGCTTTAATCTGCAAAATTCATAATTGTATTTGTGCTATTTATTGGTGTGCAATTGTGGGTATATAAAGAATAAGAAAAAGACTCAGCACACAGCCTCTTGGAACTCCAGTGCTGCGTGTCAGGGTTGGGGAGTGGTGGGTCTCCGCCCTAACAGTCTGTGGTTGGTTTGTTTTGAGGTCCTTAATCCATCTACAGGTGTGCTGATTGACACCTAGATTGAGCAGTTTTTGGGATGATCATGTTAAAGGCAGAATTGAAGTCCACAGATAACATCCTTACATACGCCCCCTGGTGTTCCAAGTGAGTCAGTGCAGCGAGGACTGCTGTATTATTGGTAACGTCTGTTGACCTGTTGGCTCTGTAGGCGAATCGGTGCCTGTCCAAGGTGGGTGGAAGTGAAGATCTGATGTGCCTAAGGACTAGCTTTTAGCTTCTAGCTTCTAGTATTATCCGTGTATAGACCTCCTAAATATAACGCGTCTTTCCTTGAGGAATTCTCTGACTTAATGTTAATTTTAATTACAAACTATGACACACTCTTAATAGTCGGCGACTTTAACTTTCATATCGACAATCAGTGTGACCAAAAAGTAAAAGAATTCATGAACCTCCTGGACTCTTTTGATTTGAAACAGCTCGTTAATCAGCCTACACATAAAGCAGGTCATAAGTTAGACTTAGTGAGTGCTAAAGGACTTAAAGTTGATTTAAAGCAGGTCATTGATATTGGTCTATCAGACCATTTCATTCTACTATTTAATATAGAAATAAAGATAGAAAACACTCATGAGAAGCATTTTGTTAAAAAACGCTTCTTTGACTCATCAGCAGCTTTAAAACTTAAAAACATTCTAAGCAATCAGTCCGTTTATAATGCCAACTATAATAGCGAGGATAGTGTAAATAGTAAAGTGGAAAACTTTAATTCTAAAGTAAGAGCTGCTGTTGACTTAGTTGCACCTGAAAAGACAGTTAAAAAATCTTCTAGTATTGTTATTCCATGGAAGACCCAAAGAGTGTCTGATTTAAGAAGAACATGTTGTAGAGCTGAGCGTAAATGGAGGAAAACTAAACTAACTATCCATTATGAGATATTGAAGGCTAAAATAACAGAATACAATAACACGGTCCGCCTTGAGAGGCGCTGCTATTTCTCTAATATTATAAATAACAATGCTAGTAATCCAAGAGTCTTATTTTCTACAATTGATCACCTGTTAAACCCAGGTAACACAAAGGATTACCCCCAGAATACTTCCAGTGAAACCTGTGAGAACATTGTTGTATTTTTCAATCAAAAAATTAATGATATTAGAGATAACATAATATATCTCCCCAACACTGCAGAACCTCCAAAGCCCCGGTACTCCATTATAAACAAATTAAATGCCTTCACCAGGATAGATTTACCTGAATTACATAGTATAATCTCTCAACTAAAACCCTCCACCTGCGTCCTTGACCCATTACCAACGAGGTTTTTCAAAGAAATATCAGGCGTGCTAATTGACAATATTCTAGACATAGTTTATTTGTCATTAGATACAGGGGTCTTTCCAGACTGTCTTAAGACTGCTGTAGTTAAACCCCTGCTCAAGAAAAATAATCTTGACCCCTCTGCCTTTGAAAATTTTAGACCCATCTCTAACCTGCCCTTCTTAAGTAAAATTCTAGAGAAGGCAGTCATTTTGCAATTAAATGACCACCTCAATAAACATGCTATTCTTGATAAATTTCAGTCAGGCTTCTGAACAAATCACAGCACAGAAACTGCACTTGTTAAAGTGGTAAATGACTTGCGGGTAAATGCAGACAGAGGCCATTTATCTGTTCTCATCCTCTTAGATCTGAGTGCTGCATTTGACACCATTGATCACAACATTCTTAGAAATCGCCTTAGTCAATGGGTGGGCCTCTCTGGCAGTGTCTTAAATTGGTTTGAATCCTACCTGGCAGGTAGAAAATTCTTTGTGAGTTGTGGTAATCACATCTCAAAGACACATGATATCCAATATGGTGTTCCACAAGGCTCTATCCTGGGTCCGCTGCTTTTCTCAATCTATATGCTTCCGTTAGGTCAGATTATCTCAGGTTACAACGTGAGCTACCACAGCTATGCTGATGACACACAGCTGTACTTATCAATAGCACCTGATGACTCCGACTCTTTCGATACACTAACACAATGTCTTACTTGTATTTCTGAATGGATGAATAGTAATTTTCTCAAACTAAATAAAGAGAAAACTGAAATTTTAGTAATTGGCAATAATGGATTCAATGAGGTTATCAGAAAAACTTGATGCATTAGGATTAAAGGTTAAGACGGAAGTAAAAAACTTAGGGGTAACTGTTGACTGTAATCTGAATTTTAAATCGCATATTCATCAGACCACTAGGACAGCATTTTTTCACTTAAGAAACATAGCAAAAGTTAGACCTCTTATATCATTGAAAGATGCTGAGAAATTAATTCACGCTTTTGTTTTCAGTAGACTAGATTACTGTAACGCACTCCTCTCAGGACTACCCAAAAAAGACATAAATCAATTGCAACGAGTGCAGAATGCAGCTGCTAGAATCCTAACTAGGAAAAGAAAATCCGAACACATTTCTCCAGTTTTGATGTCACTACACTGGTTACCTGTGTCTTTCAGGATTGACTTTAAAATACTGCTTATGGTTTATAAAGCCTTAAATAATCTCACTCCATCTTATATATCGGAATGCCTGACACGTTATATTCCAAATCATAACCTTAGATCCTCAAATGAGTGTCTCCTTATAATTCCAAAAGCTAAACTTAAAAGAAGTGGTGAGGCGGCCTTCTGCTGTTATGCACCTAAAATCTGGAATAGCCTGCCAATAGGAATTCGCCAGGCAAATACAGTAGAGCACTTTAAAACATTGCTGAAAACACATTACATTAACATGGCCTTTTTATAACTTCACTTTAACTTAATACTGATACTCTGTATGTTCAATTCATCATAATAACTATTCACAGTGGCTCCAAAATCCGTACTGACCCCTACTCTCTCTTCTGTTTCTTTTTCCGGTTTCTTTGTGGTGGCGGTGGCCTGCGCCACCACCACCTACTCAAAGCATCATGATGCACCAACATTGATGGACTGAAAGCCAGAAGTCTACGTGACCATCATCATCAGGTCCTTCCATGAAAACCCTAAATACAAACAGGACTGTTTGATTTATGTTAGGTAGATTGCCCAGAGGGGACTGGGCGGTCTCTTGGTCTGGAATCCCTACAGATTTTATATTTTTTTCTCCAGCTCTTGGAGTTTTTTTTTTTGTTTTTTTCTGTCCATCCTGGCCATCGGACCTTACTTATTCTATGTTAATTAATGTTGACTTATGTTTATTTTTTATTGTGTTTTCTATTTTTCTATTCTTCATTTTGTAAAGCACTTTGAGCTACATTTTTTTTGTATGAAAATGTGCTATATAAATAAATGTTGATTGATTGATTGATTGATTGATAGCTTCTCGAAGCACTTCATTACAGTGGGGGGAACAGCTACAGGTCTGTAGTCATTATGGCAGCTGATTAGTGTCTTCTTTGGAAAAGGCACAATGATGGCATACTTTAAGCATTTGGGGAAGGGGCATTGTGACAGAGAAAAATTAAAGATTTTGCTGAACACCACTGCCAACTGATCCGCACAGTCTCTGAGTGCTCTCCCTAGAGTTCTATCTAGGCCAACGGCTTTCCTTGAGTTGCTGTGGAGTGCCCTTCTGTCATCATTCATGTAAACAGTAAATGCAATACTGTTAGTAGTTGATGATGGTGCCAACCCAGTCTCTGCCTCAGTCACCTAATTCATCTCAAAACGAGCAAAAAAAGTGGTTGAGTCCTCTGTTAGTGTGTTGCTGCTGCTGATGGTTGGTTCTTTTCAGCCTTTATAGTTTGTACTGTGCTGGATGTCTTGCCATACATGTAGGGGGTGTCCATCATTGAAATGATCTTCAACCTTCTGCCTATAATTTGCATTTGCCTTCTTGATGGCTCTCTTCCAATTAGCAGCACTACATAATTCACCATTGCCAGACCTAAAGGCTGTATTGTGCTCTTTTAGCCGAAGCTTAACATCTCTGGTCATCCATGGTTTACTGTTTGGAAAGCCTTGAATGTGTGTGCTAACAGTGGTGCTATCTACACAGTTCTGTATATAAAACAGGTCAGTGAATGTGTTCTCCTCTGTCTTGTTGTGCAAATAGGTCACAGTGTGTACACTCAAAACAGTCCTGGAGTTGAATGGAAGCCCCTTCAGGCCAGTTGTATATGATTTTCACAGCTTGCTTTGTTTTGCTAATAAGAGGTCTGTAAGCAGGTGTGAGAAAAAGACTGGTAGGACTGGCATAGGTGGGGGAAGGTGGAGACTGTATCCTTCCCTAATGTTGCTGTAAACATTGTCCAATGTGTTTTGGCCTCTTGTAGGACACATGTTGGTACAATTTAGGGAGGACTTTTTCAAATTTCCTTGGTTAAATTCTCCAGCTATGATAAAAGTCCCATCAGAATGAGCAGTCTATAACTTGCTGATTGCTTTTAGCAGGATGTCTAATGCTGTGTTCGTGTTAGCGCTTGGTGAAATATACACTGCCACAATTAATAACGACCATGAATCCTGTGGCAGATAAAAAAATTGGCAGCTTACTGTCATGTATTCTAAATCTGGCGAGCAGTGCTTGTCTATAATGGTTGCATTAGTGTGCCACATATTATTAAAGTAAATGCAAAGCCTTCCTTCTCTGCTCTTACCTGAGGTTTTATTCCTGTGTGGCCTACTAGCACAACAGCTTTATAAGGGATGTATGTAGCCAAGTCTAAGTTATTACCATGAATGAGCAGTCCCACATGGATTTCTGTGCTGAAATGATCAGCTCCAATTCTTCTGTTTTATTGCTGAGTGATCTAGCAAAAGTAATGTAAATGCTGGACAGCCCCGTTTAGCTTTCTTTCTCTGCTCGGCTTCCTGTATCTTCAGATTGATATTGTAACCCATGAAGACCCCGCAGTGCATACGATCTTGTTCGGGATGCGTTCCTGTTGGAATTCCTTGCTGAAGTCTATCTCACTGCATAGAAATCCAATCTTTAGTAGGTCTTCCCAGTTATATGTTATTTTTGCTGAATTTGTAATTACACTGCTCGACAAATACACTAACAAAACAAACAAAACTCCAGAGGTGACCAAAGCTGCTGCGTCTGTACACACTGCCATTATGTACAGAAAAAAAGTAAGTTTAGATCTATTTGAAGATCAGTAAATACCTAAAATGTTTTCTTTGTATTTACGCATACTCAAGCAGCTTAGCAGCTCAAATATATGGAGTGTCTGCTGATTCCTCCCACTCCAACACACTCCGCTCATGTGCCTAATGATGTTTAAGCCATAACTGGTCCCAGCCTAAAAGCCACATTTGACAGAATGAAATGTTAGAACTGCAGGCAGGAAACTGCTTGGCAATGCAAGGAATATAACAAGCCACTCTGTCTCATTCAGGATAGGAACTGTTTTGATGAGTGGGGCATGTAAATAATTTTGTGATTTTCTGATATAAGAAAAAATGTAAATAGTTTATTGTGTTTTGAGTGGAAAATGTTAAGTCATATTGAAAAGCATGCTGAAGAACTGATGAATCTGTCAGTGTTTTATATTTTTTCCAATGGAGAACTGAAAATATAAAACACATTTGTCCTATTGTTGGCTATTTACAGCACTTTCTTAGATAAAACTAAATGTAAACATGGCTCCCCTAATCATTTATGAAAAGTACAAAGCTCAAAAAATAGTTTATAACACTTTGGGTAAAATTCCAATTTAAAAAACACAGAAAAAATGGTAAACATGATTTAGACCTTAAGAGGGTTAAATAAAAGTTGCTGTAACACATGTGCTATTTTTGCAATACAAATCCTAACTAAAAGAATGATGCAATTTTAGATCTTACTAAAGAAAACCTATGATAGGGCGCCAAGATAATGTGAACACTAGACTTGGCAGAACTTGCATCTAATTTACTTAAATGTGCACTGAGCAAACAGCCACAGACCCTAAAACATAAAGATGGCATGACATCAACTGTCATATTACACGCAAACCTGAGGGTACGAAATAAAACAAGACTGTGGGAAAGTTTAAAATTGTTCTAAATTAATTTAATATTACCTAATATACTTTTTCATTTACACTCTAAATTAAGTTTACATTGTTCACTTTACAAGTTCTTCAGCATATAGTCAAGATATCTTATTATGAAGAGAAGCTAGAATGTAGACAAGCAAGCTATAAAGATAGCAAGATTTCTCAGTGATTCCAGATAAACCAGTGGTGTTACTAGAATGACATCCTGGGGTCAGCATTCAGATATGTGGGGTGGGCAGCTAAATTCTGTATGAAATGCAACAACTCTAAAACCTGTGTCTTTCTCTAACAATGAAAACAATATTTTACAAAAACATTAAAGCTGAACACACACTACAGAAAACTTATTTTTATACTTTGTAAAATGTGTGATATTAGCATGTACTACAGCAACTTCTTCCAGGAGAGGGTGCTATAATGTCAGCTATAAAATTACCAGAATGAAGTAAAGAACACAATCCATCAATTTTTATTTTTGAGTTTTCACATGAGATATACAGTGTAATACTGAGGAAATTCAAGGCAGAAAAACAGTCTTGTGAAAAAGTAAGTAACCCAATGGACATTTTTGACTATTTTAACATATTTCAACAGGTAAACACTGGATTTTTATGTAAATAGTGCCTACAAATAAAGGTGACATACTTGAAGAAATGTCCTTTTAAAGGTATGGGCAATATACTGTTGACAGAAGAAATTTAAGGAAATAGACCATAAAAAACACCCTTGCATGTGGTGTTTTTAGAGAGAACCTCAACACACTCACTGCAGAAGCACCAATCATAATATTATATATTCTTGGTACTCTATCCCGAGTCAGAAAGGTTGCTTCAGAATTTGGTTTGACATGAAAGAGTATTTATTATGCATCAAGGTAGCAAAAGCTGAATACAGTGAGTGTGTCTTGTTTTGGACTGACATCCCATCCCAAAGCTACAGTAATGGCCAAAAGTTTTGGCAGTGACACAAATATTGTGGTTCAAAGGTCTTTGCCACACAACTTGCTGCCAAAACTGAGCAAGCTCTGCACTGGTGGCAAAACGATTCTGTAGCTGACTCCTCAGGAATAGACAGTCCTGGTGCTTGCTGCACACTTTTAGTTGATCATTTTGTGCCAGGGCCAAAATAGGCGAAAATGGGTTTTATGATAAAGTTAACTTTTTATTCTGATGCACCTCTTTGCAATGAATTAATATGCATCAGATCACTCTTGCACAATAATATAAAAACAATGTGAATTGCCACCACAAAACTGAAGGCACAGATTTTGCAAAACACAACATTTGTGTCACTGCCAAAACCTTTGTCCACTTCTGTACATATTTGGTATCTTGCATTCAATAATGCCTGGGTAGGCTCCAGCATCCAGCGTCACAATAAAACAGATCAGAACTTCCAGAAAATGCAAGGATGGATGGATGGATAAACATCAACAGGGGTGACACACTGGTTATTCCTGCTGTCTTAGCTACAGAGTGCCAAACCCATTCCTATGTCATATAAGAACCATGTTAACAAAATGAAGTGGGGCTAAGCTATTCATAATTGAGACAAAATATTTGAAAAATGTATAAAAAAAAATTGCCAATAAAAGTCAATAACAATAATTATAATGTCCTGCAGGTGACTGGCACCACATGCATGGTTCGTTTTGGCCTCTCCCTAGATTACTCTATAATAGGATCCAGAAATGTGTGCTGGATTAAAGTAGCTCCAAATGTAATAAATAACAATAATAAAAAGTTGCATGAAGATACAATGGTTAGTGCTGCTGTTTTCCATCTCTAGGTGATGAAAAACTGTGTCTGTCTTAATTTTCACCAAGTTTTTCAGTTTAAGCACAAGTTAGGTGGAATGATACCTCTAAACTGGCCTGCAATGCATATACAAGAGTATGCCCTGTGTTGTGTGATCCTTTTGGAATTAGTTTTCACCTTGGACTTCATCTGATTGGCTCTAGCTCTTAGTAACTGATAGTTATACTGTAATAGGAAAATTCAGCCCAAGAAAAAATAAATGAAACAAATATAAGGGGATTAGAAAAAGGATAGATGGACTGATATCTATTTGGCACAACTCTATATAAAGAAAAAGTGAATGCTTTTCTCTTGACGCACCATGCTTTATACTCAAAGAGCTGATCTGTGGCTGTGTACATGATATGGATGTAACAAACAGTCCTCATTAAAATTATGAAAAATAAGTTACATCAAAGCAGCAAACTGCTTCTTTCAGTTTATCACAGTACATTCCAGTAATGTTAGGCACATATCACTAGGTGGCAACATAACATTATTAATCAATCTTCTTATTAATGATTTTGTTATTTTTATAATGCTTTTATTATTTTTCCTTAAACCTTACCTTACCTGCAAAAATTGAAAGTATATTTGCTTGATAACAGTAATTGTAATGTATAACTACTACATTGAAATTGAGTTAAAAATCAGGAGCCATCTGAAAACTTTAGGCATAACTGAGTTGAAGTAACTGAAGTCACAACTTCAAGGAAAGGTGGGAAGAAAAGAAATTTTAAGCATAACAAAAACTTCACTTTTAATAAAGAACACATTTGTGTCTTCTTTAATGTCAGAAATAAGCTGACAATACTTGTTATTTTCTAGACGTAAAAGACAAATCACATCACCATGCTTCTTGATTTTAACAAAGATTGTGGCCACTTAAAGAAGGGGAGCCAATTACATCAATTTACAGCTCAACCAAGTTTGACTCTAATAATTGAAAAATTTTACATGATAAACAGATCTAGATATGGATTGTTAAAATTAATAAATATTGTGTTGATTGCTCTCTGTCAACCGGAAGGTTTCAAGCCTTCCATGGAATCAGTCTCTGAGGTATTCCTAGTAATTGCTGTCCTCTAGTGACCAGGGTCTCATTTACAAAACTTTGTATTGCTTCTAATATGAAAGTATATATATGGCAAAAAATTGGAAAATTCATATGGCAAAAAAAAAAATCAGATTTATTAAACTTTGCATATGCACATTTGTATGTAATTCATCTTTATAAATCAAAATTCATCTTGTAAACGTATGTGAACATCTCCTGAAACCTGCACGTTTGCTAACCTGAAACAACCATATATGAAGCATGCTTATTAACTTCGTACATATGCAAACACGATGCTGCAGACCTTCACTGGCTGCTAGAGCAGCCTCCACACCTGAAGCATCAAGTAGTGCAAGACAGAAATTTGCTCCTCTAAACTAGAGGCATGCAAAGAGCCTTTATTTGGTGGAGTAAGCTCAAGTGTCACCAACAAGTGAACATATATTGAATGCCGACATGTTACTGCTGCTGTGAATGCAGTGGGCTTTACCAGCTGCACTGTGCCTGAAATGAAATAAAAAAGGCCAATTTCAGGCAAAGAAATGGATCGTTTGTCATGTGCAATGGGGAAAGGAAAAAGCACATCTATGTCCTCTGATTTCGACATGCAAATGGCATTTGTAATCGGAGATGCTCGATTATGCAGCAAAATTGCTCAGCAGTCCTGACATATATTACTCTGATATTGGCATCACGGGTAGGGCTGCCAAATGTCCTCATTTTCCTGGACATATCCTCATTTTTAACACACCTTGCACTGTCCAGGAGGAATTTATAAAATTTTGAAAATGTCTGGAATTTTAGTTCCTAAAATTTGAAAATCTCCATATCCTTATCATTGGTAAAAATTGAAAGTTGTACACCAATCAACATTTGCGAAAGTAATGCACACACGTTTTCCCCAGAATTTTCATTTCCGTTCCGGTAGTAAACAATGCAGATATTGGCGAGAATAGTTAATATATGTCCATCTTGGCTTTTTCACTTCATCTTTTGAATTCAGCTTTATCTTCTTGGTGAACAGACAGTTCATTATAAATGTTGTTCCTTTCCTGAATTATTTGTAATCCTAATTCACCTGAACTAAGTGAATTTATTCAAAATCAAAATTAGAATTTTATGTTTTCTATGTGAGATCTTATTTTTGCTTCTTCTTTCAGCAGCTTAGTTAAACAATAACTTTCATAAATTCAGGTACAGTCCGTTGTATGTTAGTGGGAGTAAGTACTGCTTTGTAATATTTTAATGGAAAATATTGTTTGTACCACCCGTTGTTCAAAAATGAATTTATAATTGTAAATGAATGAGTTAACTATTAAAGTTTCAGTTAATTAAAAAAATCACACATTTATTCAGTCATATAAATGTAGTATATTTTTAGTTATCAGTTGATCAAGTTATAAGTTACTTCTTCAAGTAATTTAATAATATTTTCATAATTCTTTAATTTACATGGAATTCAGGAATACCCATTATGCCAAAAAGAAAGTGCAAGTTCACAGACTACTTGAACAACAAACATCCTTGTTTTCGAAATTGCAGAACAGATTCAATTAAGGGGCTAATACTCACAAGATTCAATTTCAGTAGCATGCTATATAAAGATTTCTAGTATTTATACTAGACCCCAGATTTACTGAGAGAAATAGCTTCAGTGGAAAAATATAAAACAATGTAGATACATGCAAATAGTCTAAATTGAAAAGTGTAATATTTTTATTTTACTAGAAGTGAATTTACCATGTGTATAGTTTTTACAGGTTTATGACAGTTAAGCTATCCAAATAAGAATGGAAGGAATGAAGTCTGTTAATTTAAGAGGTTAACATATTCAAAATATTGAATAGGTTATTAGCTGGCCAGTGACTGTGATTGATAAACTGCCACTAAAGGTTTATACTATTTAAAAAAAAAACATAAGATAGTATAAAGGCATATTATGGCATCATTAGGAAAGGTGTCTTTAAAAGACCTTATTTTTTGACCCAAATATCCTCATTTCCAGAGAAAGAGAGTTGGCAGCCCTAATCACAGGTAAACTGTATGCTAATGGAATTAAACTACTTACAGTTAACAGAAGCTTCATTCTTGTTAGGTACCTTTATTGCAATATGCAACATTACGTTAGAAAAACCAGACACTGCAAATTGCATTTTTACATTCACCTGTTCACCCACACTGTAATGAAAATGAATGTAGCACCTCATCAGTTGGTGTATGGCTTCCAACTGAGATATTCCTGACCAGTCAGACAATTCCCTCTTTCTGTTCAGAAAGCCAACCATTGCTAAACCCTGCATATGAAAAGCTATGGCTCAATTTTAGGCAGTCTGCCTTTCTAATGCTGGGGCCAGCTCAGCACATAGTTCTAACAGAATCGCTCCTAAGTCAGTCATTATCCAAAAAAAAAAAAAAAAAAACAAATCAATGAAAGTTTGTTCTTTTAGTATATTACCACTTGAATATAATTCAAGTAGTCCAAACAAGCCATGTTGTGTCAAACCATTAGGTTATGAATAGGCAGTA
>JANRMT010062821.1:11650367-11665178 GCA_026402145.1 Polypterus bichir lapradei | reverse complement strand
TATACAACCATATTCATGAGTTCTGCTACTTCGGAAAACAAAGCACAATGTAAACCTAAACTTTAAATTAAGTTCATAGACAGGCTGCCGCTGGCGTTTGTAATTTAGTGCCTGCCCATATAAGGCCGTCCGTCAGCGGCAATCCAATAGCAAACTGCCACTAAATATTCACGGGTGAAGGACTGTGCTTATGCAGAGGAAGATGAGATGGTCAGGGTGGTGTTTGGCACAAACTCAGCGAAACTGCGAGAGAAAGTTTTAAGTGCCAGGACTTCGGTAACATTAAATACAGCCATGGACATCGCACGAGATGGCACCAGCACAGCTGGGAACCTTCGATGCATGTACACCGAGCGGCTCACGTGAACTGACGCAGTGCACAGACAAAAAGCAACAGTTCCAAAGAGTGCTGAACAAAAACTGAATTACACAATTGAAAAGGCAGCAAAAAAATATGAAGCGTCTGATACATACAAGCATATTCATAAATGCAGCTACTGCGGAAACAAAGCACACGGTGGAAAAAGTCAATGTCCCGCTAAAGGAAGACAGTGTAAAAAAAAAACCCGTGCATGCAGTGTGTCAGGTCTCAGATAAAGAAGAAGACGAGCTGTTTATTGATGCAGTAAAAAACGAATCGATGAATGAAACCTGTCATCTTTACAACGACTGACAAACACGGAATGTAACTTGAACACAACACATCCTACAAATACGAACCTGATTGAAAGAAATAGTGATAATCAAATCCTTGATGACAGCAACACTCAGTAACACTCACAAAACAAATACTGTATATTGACAGTCATGTTACGTTATTTTTAAAATGTTCCCTTTTCTTTTTCATAGCTTTTTTAACACACTACTTCTCCGCTGCGATACGCAGGTATATATATATGTATATATATACCCCGATCTACATACTCGAATAATGGATACTTTATTCACCATCAATGATTGTTTTGGTAAAGCCATACTCAGTGTATTCATTAGATGAACGGTAAAAAAGTAAGAGCGATGGGAGGATGACTTATTGAGGCATGCAGGCAAAACCACAATAGCACGCGGGCTCGATGTACGAAAAAATATATCTTTTCAAGTTCTATTTAGTCCATATGTGTCAAACTCAAGGGCCGCGGGCCACATCCGTCCCGGCGTGTAATTATATCCGGCCCGCGAGATCATTTTATATACTGTATTATTGTTAATGGCCCGGGGATATGAAGCGCTGGTAACACAATAAACTACAGATCCCATAATGCAGCGCTTCAGCTGCCTTGCCGAACACTTACCGCGTTAATCAAGTCTAGCTTATGATGCTGCAAGTTATTGCGAAGCTAGCCCACACGATGCCGAAGAGAAAAGGTGATTCTGAACATAGAGACTTTAAAAACCGATGGGAGGCTGAGTATATGTTTACTGACATTGCCGGTAAACCCATGTGTCTCATTTGTGGAGCTAATGTGGCTGTAATTACAGAATTTAATCTAAGACGGCACTATGAGACAAAACATCAGGATAACCTGAAAGACCTGAATGCAATGCAGAAGATACAGAAAGCAGAAGAATTAAATAAGAATCTGACACTTCAGCGGACGTTTTTACCCATGCACAATCACAAAGTGATTTCAAGTGAAGCTGCTTTTATGGGAGACACAAATGCACCAGTGCAACTTGCCCCACTTTCCCTGTTGCCAAGTAATGTTAAACCAAGTCGGCACAACGATGTTCCCAAATACGCAATTTGCTGATAAACTGAGCGCACTGAGTTCGCACGGCGCTTTGGTGACTTTGAAGAACAAAAAAAGTCCGTCTACATGCGGCTCGAACCTTGTGCATGTTTGGTAGCACATATCTGTGTGAGAAGCTCTTCTCAGTGATAAAGACTAACAAAACAGCACACAGGAGTCGCCTCACTAATGAGCACCTGCAGTCCATCCTGAGAATCTCCACAACACAGAACCTCACACCAAACATAAACGAACTTGTTGCCAAAAAAAGATGCCAGGCGTCCAGCTCTGATAAAATGACATAAGAGCAAAGACAACTGAATGATTTGATTTGTTATTGCTCAAAAGAACACATTTTATTTATATTTCCAGGTTTTGTTATGCAGCATGTTCATATTTGAATTTGTATAATTTTGACAGGATATATTTTTATGGAGAGCAAAATCTTTTGGGATATTTAAAATCTAAGTTTATTTTTTATATAAAATTACATAAGAGTAAAGAAATTTGAATGTTTGTTCTTTTAACGTTTACTTTATTTCTAACTTGTATAATTTAGACAGGATATATTTTTATGGAGAGCAAAATATTATAAGTTGTTTAAGGTTTGAGTTGATTTATTCAGGAATAATATTCCTGTCTGTTTTTACCATTCCTACCAAAGATATTTCTGTCGACTAAATAAAAATTCCTTCTATTTAAAATTTAAATAGAACTTGAACAAATACGATAGTTCATAATATCCACGCAGACTTGCACGTAAGAGCGGGAGTTATCCGTTTTAACAAGCAGCGTATTGCACTGATACGAAATAGCTGTGTGTGTATATATGTAGATATGTATGTATATGTATATATATGTTTATATATGTGTGTGTGTATGTATATATATATGTATTTGTGTGTATATATGTGTGTGTATGTATGTATGTGTATATATGTAGATATATATATATATATGTATGTATATATGTGTGTGTATATATATGTGTATATGTATAGATATGTATATATATACGTTTATGTGTGTGTGTGTAAATATATATATATATATCCAGGAGGACGTGAGGAGGGCTTGTGCCTCCTCCAGACCGCGAGGGGGCGTCCGTCCTGGTTCTGTTGGGGGCCACGGGTCGAGGGCATGGAAGCCCAGCCCTGTAGGGACCCGTAGTCACCGCCAGGCGGCGCCCCGATGCCGGTTTATCCCGTGTGGTCCTCGGCCGGGGCTGGAGCCCGGTCGGGACGCCTTGGAGGACCAGATGAGGGCGTGTGCCTCCTCCAGACCGAGTGGGGGCGTCCGACCTGGTTATGCAGGGGGCCTCGGGTACAGGGCTTGGAAGCCCAGCCC
This sequence comes from Polypterus bichir lapradei, assembly GCA_026402145.1. Lineage (NCBI taxonomy): Eukaryota > Metazoa > Chordata > Cladistia > Polypteriformes > Polypteridae > Polypterus > Polypterus bichir. The sequence continues at coordinate 11,662,101 of JANRMT010062821.1, read as the reverse complement.
TGTAGGGACCCGTGGCCACCGCCAGGCGGCGCCCCAGTGCCTAATTATCCCGGGAGCCCGGCACTTCCGCCACACCAGGACGGACAGGGGACACATGGACGGCTTCCAGGTGCGCAGCCAGCACTTCCGCCACACAGGGGTGTGGCCAACGTTAAGTGCCGGGAAGCAGCTGGAGCCCATCCGGGTTCCCATAAAAGGGGCCGCCTCTCTCCAGTCAAGAGGTGGAAGTCGGGAGGAAGGAGACTGAACTGGAGAGAGAGGACGGGAGGCGGCCAGGAAGGCACAGAGACTGTGGGCCCTGGACATTGGGGAAATCGGTGCTGAAGGCACTGGGGTTCGTGAGTGCACGTGACTTGGACATTTGTAAATATTGTATATAGTGTGAATAAACAGTGTGTTGGGTGCAAAAATGCCGTCCGTCTGTCTGTGCCGGGGCCAGCGTTCACAATATGTATATATATATATATGACAGCAACACTCATCACTCACAACAGTGACAAAACAATTACATTGACAATCATGTTACGTTATTTTCAAAATGTTTCCTTTTCTTTTTCATTGCTTCTTTAACACACTACTTCTCCGCTGCGAAGCGCGGGTATTTTGCTAGTCTAAAATAAATGCAACCCAAACTGCTTTAAATAATTGCACATTACAATAAATTAAAACAGGCAAGTCACCAGTTATTAAAATAAGGTGAAGTACAACTGTTCAGGTTGTTTTTCTCCAACACCGAATCTAAATGATCTTTACTTGCTCTACTGATTTTCTTATTGGCTTAGCCAATTAATGGCCTTAAGGGGCTGAAATCTATTCAAGCAGGAATCATAACAAGGTAAGAAGCCTCATTTGATTAAATTCCAATGCACGACAGGCTGCCCATAAACATAGTCTTACCTCACTTACTATGCACACAAACAGTTCTTATTTAACCTGATAAAATGTTTTAAGAAAAAGCAACAAAAATAGTCTCACTAAGAACCGTGCAAACATGTAGGGAAATTATGCAAAGTCTACAAGGAGAACACATTAAGCTATACTACTCTGAAACTACAGAGCTCCAATCTATTACCATCTTAATAGTAACAGTAACTGCAATTTATGCCACATCTGATAAAGAAAATCAACAAGTGTCATTGCTGTAATTGTTATTATTTAAAAATTGTACACAATCTTATAAAACCTTTACAATTTTATACAATGTCAAGTTTATTTCAGGCATCAAAACTGACTTTGCAAAACATGCGTAGCACAAGAACACTCTACAGTTTAAATATACTTATGCTTTCTAAATTAAATCTTCACTCTATAATTTTGAGGAAGAACAGACCATGTATTAAATATATGTTCAGATGAGAAATGGGTAGGAATCCTCTGTTTTTTCAAATAAAAAAGGGATGTCTAAGAAGGTTGCAATCTTAAACAGACAGAATCTTCACTTTACTGTACACAATAATGCATACTGGTTATAACTTTCATGAGTGTTATAAATAATATATAGGCGGTCTGCATGTGTTTTTGCAGAATGAGTGCTACTTTTTGTTTTGTGTTTGGCTAGGCTCTTGATAACATTTTGAACAAGATGGGTATTTTTCATTATTAGAAACTGTCCTAAACCTTTTTTTTTTGTTCAGAAGGAAATCTTCATGTATATTCAATGGCTTCTTCGTGTATAGCTGTAGCTAACAATTACAAAAATGGAAATGTTTTCCCCATTAAAAGGATACCATGACAAGACCAGTATTGCAGCCAACAAGAATGCTTTTTCAAATGTATAGAGTCCTTTGGGCCCTGACAGTACAACAGGTAGTTTTGGCATGGGAAGCAGAGATCAACTATGCCAAATGGCTTAAAACTAATGTGTCATTTCAGCAGTATCCTTGTGAATAATATGGCCCTCTTGACAGAAAAGATGGCTAGATGATTTTGAACTTTCTGGTTAAAAAAGCTTTGAGAACCAAGTTGTTGCAGAAGAGCCTGTTCTCTACTCCTTGGTCTTGAATTACCAGAACATCAAAGTCAATCCTTAAGTATGAGGAATAAAATACATTTGCTAACTGCAGATTTCGGTAGTTTATGTTTAATTTGTTATTATGAAATGCATAGTGTGGAAGCTATAGGAAGTTTACTTGTTTAACTGAAGACAATTACAAATAAGACACAGATGAAATAACCATATTAAAAAAACACATGGTTAACATTTCCATCCTAGCATTTACTGCAAAAATCAAGCTAAAAAACATGCTGAGCTAGCTTTTAACATATTAACATAGCTGTAACTGTATATTTCAGTTTGAACAAAGCTTATATTGTTGACCAGTCGACTAAAGTTCATACTTTAACTGTTCCACAAATGACTTATGTGTGCTGAATTTGGACACATTAGTATGCAGCAGCATTTGTCTCCCATTCACATGTCCAGCCTTCTGTTTTTGTTCGAATCACTGCTTATGAAGCACTTGCACATTCTCCTATGTTGTTGTGGGGTTCCCAAAATACTACACCTCTAACTACATTTGTGTTAGGTTAATTCCTATTATAAATCACTGCAGCATGGGTGAGCACATAAGTGCGTGCTCAAATGGACTTGTGTTCCTGGATCAGATCCTGCTTGTACCTAGTTTTCCTAGGACAGTGTCCACAAAAGTGGTTCAGGAAATAAATAAACAAATGGGGTGAAGCAGAGTGTTGATAGAATGAACATTACTGTACATGTTTGCAAATACCTGTATATTATACATTAAAGTGAAAGTTTCACATTAAAGTTTTATTTAGAAACTGCTTATTTTACTTTTGTATAATAACTTTTAGTTAAAATGTAATCAAAATATTTTTAATTGCATAACATGCAGCAAATGGTAATGAATAAGTGTCTCATTTTTGAATTATAAAAGATGCTATGGAAAACAAATGTAGCATCTTTCTTTTCACTATTTGCAAAAGACAAAAGAACAAAGAAAATCCTTAGCTAAGGATAGGCTTTGGCAGTGCCATTTAAAAAGATCACCATTATTAATGCAGTCCTTTCATTTCAAAGAATAACTGCTGTCCATGCAAAATGACCCTTAATAAACAGATTTTTTTGGTTAAAGTCGATTTATGGTGGATTTTGCAAACAGGAATTATCCTAAAGCACAATGACATTAACTTTGAAATATAATTAAAAAAAACTGCACATTGACATTACTGGCATCTGTCTCTTTTATAAGCCACTATAAAAGTGGCAGGTTTATTTTACTGATTGTTTTTCCCCTTATTTTTTCTTTAGGAGAAATATATTTAGAATTAAGAAAAATAATACTTAGTATTGCCATATAAGAAAACCAAATGTAATGAATATAAAACTAAACATATTTTATTAGTTGTAAAGAATAAGAACTAATAAGAACAGAAAATGTCAAAGCTATTTGGCTTTCTTTTTCCAGCTTGAGTAGGCAACATGATTAGTTATTAGAATTATAACATGTTTTAACAAATGATAATCATTCATGGAGATAATGTAAATATGACTGTATAATACGATTTTTGTAATAGTATGCATTAGTAATGTGAAAGTGCTACTTAATTCTGTTAAACATTATGTAGAAAAGATGATTTGAAGAGCAAAATATATAATGATTACACTGAATTTGACGGGGCAACATGTTAAAAAATAGTCAGTGATGCAAGTAAGAATTTTATGGCACTCTACATGCAGTCATAAAAATGACTGCGAATCATATTAAGTATACAAGCATACCTCTCCAGAGATATCAGTCTGTGAACCAGCTTCCAGTGTTTGTCGGGACATCAATAAGTGTGACTCTGTCGAGGTATTTCGCAAATCTGGCTCAGATCGTCCGATGTACTGCTCAGAATGTAACCGTTCCTTTAGCTGAGCCAAGCTCTGCAAATGAAAAATAATCAACAAAATAAAATATGTAAAGGGCTCATAATATTTTAGTACAAGCATAGATTTATTTTACTTATTAATACCTGCCAAAAAAAGAAATTCAAATATCCACACAATTTGTATTGGCTCTTTGGCCACTTCACCAGTGGCTCTTTACCTAGAGTCTCATCTTATTGCTTTATCATCCTTTCCTAGCTGAAGTAATTTCTTGTTTCTGTAATTATGCAGTGAAATTATGCCACCATCATCCAGATAAAGGAAGTTTTTTCAAATGATCCACAAAATCATCCACAAAATAGTTGATAATGTTATATTTCATCAGATTATGTCCTTTACTTTTCCTTTAACCTATATAATGTTCTTTTTCCAGGCAGAAACTGGGCTTTCAAAAAAGAATCACATATGTGAATGTCAATTGTCTGTCCATCCATACATCCATTTTCCAACCCATTTTATTAGAGTGTTAGGGGGTAACATTTGATTCTTGTAGTAAATTACTTAATTGAGTAAGTCATAGGTTTTTGTATGTCATAAGGTTTACTCTTACACTTTTACATCTCAAAGACAGGTTGATTGGTGAGTCTAAAATGGCACAGTAAGTCTTTGAGTGAGTAAGCACATTAGATAGCCTTGTGATACACTGGTGCCTTGACTAGGGTTGTTTCCTGCCTTATGACCAATGTAGCTAAAACAGAATCTAGGTTAAAAATGGAATAAGTTGGTTTAGAAAATAAATTAATGAATGAATTACTCCAAAAACCTTTGAAACATTCAGCAGCACTAAAGACTGCACTACTTTGAAAAAGAACTTTCTGTCAGTCAATGTAGGCTGTGGGAATGTGGGAAATGAACCGCCTAAAATCTAGTGGTTATCACAAACAGTTAAAATAAAATCTCCTCTAATGCCAGGCATACTTCAATCACAAATCTTTACAGTGAAATGAGTTTAATTGTGGATTGCCTATTCTTCTGGATTCCTCTGTTTAAAGGGGCTAAAGTTAAATAACTGACCAAAAAAGCAATGTTTACTTTAACTTCATGAGGAAAAGAGCCGCTAAAGACAATCCTTAATTTTTAATAGTTTTTCCAACAATGCTGGTTCTGTGAAGAAATACAAAATGTTAGAGCAAACATAAGTATGAGGGTAAGCTGAAAAAGTATCCTCGGTTTACTTATAAAAATGAGTACAGAAATAGATTACCCAAACATCATTCTTCAACTGTAACACTAATGCAGCCATTCTTGAACCTTTCAATCCATTCTTAGGCACTTCGCAAGGGAAAAATATTTTTTCCATACTGTGCTTAAAGTTAGTGATTGATCTGTGCTCCTGATACACCTTCCGCATACAAAAAGGGATAACAACATGCTGCTCTTTTTTAGTGTATATAGAAAGGAAGTGGCCATGTTAACAATGGTATAACATGCCAACAATTAACCAGACTAGTCTGAACCTATGTCACAGCAACTTAAGCAAACAAAGCTGAAACATGTATGTGCAAGTATTGCTGCAGCCAATTACTTAATCTCATACATACTGCAAATGTTTGGACACTTAGTATTACTCTCTAATAATTAGCAAAAATGACTGCACAGAAGCATGGATAACACATAGATTACTAGAAACACATATACCTGATTGAAAATATATATTTTTTTTGGTTATTGGTTGTAATGGCTGAGAAAAACAAAGAGAACACAGAAAACAAAGTCCCTGCTCAATATGCTTTTATGAGGACCATTGCTGATGAAACAGCAAACAATATCATAAAGTCCATAAAAAAAATTCCCATTTACTTGTGTCACATAATAAACATGCAGGATACCATTCACAACATCACAGATATACAGCATGTATTTTTGCTAGAATTTTGTTAAACAAACCACTTAAGGAATTCCTCTCATGAATGAGTGGGGAGAACATTCAAATGAGTGTGACACCCCGTGTAGTGGAAAATTGGGAACACCATTCTACACTCTAGGTGTCTTATATACAGTGGGTACGGAAAGTATTCAGACCTCCCTTCAATTTTTCACTCTTTGTTATATTGCAGCCATTTGCTAAAATAATTTAAATTAATTTTTTCCCTCATTAATGTACACACAGCACCCCATATTGACAAACAAAAAAAAAGAATTTTTGAAATTGTTGCAGATTTATTAAAAAAGAAAAACTGAAATATCACATGGTCCTAAGTATTCAGACCCTTTGCTCAGTATTTAGTAGAAGCACCCTTTTGAGCTAATACAGCCATGAGTCTTCTTGGGAAAGATGCAACAAGTTTTTCACACCTGGATTTGGGGATCCTCTGCCATTCCTCCTTGCAGATCCTCTCTAGTTCCGTCAGGTTGGGTGGTAAACGTTGGTGGACAGCCATTTTTAGGTCTCTCCAAAGATCCTCAATTGGGTTGAAGTCAGGGCTCTGGCTGGGCCATTCAAGAACAGTCACAGAGTTGTTGTGAAGCCACTCCATTATTTTAGCTGTGTGCTTAGGGTCATTGTCTTGTTGGAAGGTAAACCTTCGGCCCTGTATAAGGTCCTTAGCACTCTGGAGAAGGTTTTTGTCCAGGATATCCCTGTACTTGGCCGCATTCATCTTTCCCTCGATTGCAACCAGTCGTCCTGTCCCTGCAGCTGAAAATCACCCCCACAGCATGATGCTACCACCGCCATGCTTCACTGTGGGGACTGTATTGGACAAGAGAATCTTATTTCTCACCATCTCAGAGTCCTTCAGGTGTCTGATGAGACCAAGATAGAACTTTTTGGCTTTAATTCTAAGCGGTATGTGTGGAGACAACCAGGCACTGCTCATCACTTGTCCAATGGAGAGACCTAAAAATGGCTGTCCACCAACGTTTACCATCCAACCTGACAGAACTGGAGAGGATCTGCAAGGAGGAATGGCAGATGATCCCCAAATCCAGGTGTGAAAAACTTGTTGCATCTTTCCCAAGAAGACTCATGGCTGTATTAGCTCAAAAGGGTGCTTCTACTAAATACTTAGCAAAGGGTCTGAATACTTAGGACCATGTGATATTTCAGTTTTTCTTTTTTAATAAATCTGCAACAATTTCAAAAATTCTTTTTTTTGTCTGTCAATATGGGGTGCTGTGTGTACATTAATGAGGGAAAAAATTAATTTAAATTATTTTAGCAAATGGCTGCAATATAACAAAGAGTGAAAAATTGAAGGGGGTCTGAATACTTTCCGTACCCACTGTACATGACCAAGCGTGACCAGTGCAGTGGTGTAAGAGAGTGAAACACAGACAGAAAAAGGGTTGGGTTTTGCAAAAAATAAAGTGAGCTTTTATTTGCAGGTGCACATATAAAGAAAGATAAATGATGTCCTGCAGAATATGCTGTATCTAAACCAGTAACAGTGCACTGCACATTAATACACTTGACTTGAGCATTCATAATTTTCATTCTCTTTCTCTGTACATTTAGCATTCATCTGCTCAGAGGTTGATGCACTTGCTGCTTCCTGAGCAGCTCTTGATTTCTCCACCCTAGCGGCCTGCTTATTCTCTTCTTTCGTCGGCATCTTTTCACGTTCATACTGATTAAGTAAGTGTTTGTATTGCAATTACTTAGTATATTTTCTTAAAATTTTCACTTAAGCTGGCACTTAAGTCTTCAATCTGTCTCAAGAATTATTTAAGATATGAAGAGGTAGGGGAAGTGACGGCGAAGGAGGCAGGGATGAGAACTGCCCCTGTACGCATGCGATGCCCTGCTGGCTGCTGCCAAGAGTTGATTCTAAAATAAAATAAAATAAAAATAAAAAGAGGAATAACCTTGGAGATCAATCATCACCCCAAAAGCGGATAGCAGACGTCACGTAGTATATTTGTACCAAATTTCAGGTCAATAGTTCTAACGGTTTGCGGGCTACAAGCAATTTAAAATCCTGGACAGACAAAGAAACAGCTACTGTAGCATACTATATATAAAGATACCTACTCCAATACCACAAAGGACACACAAAAATAGTTATAAACCAGAGCACAAAAGTGATGATTATATACAGTATTAACAGTACTGACTGAAAGTCCCAAATGAAAAATAAAAATGCACACAAACTAGTGAAACCCATATACACACAAAAACAGAAATAAAGTGGTCTTCCTCCATATTAATCCAAGTCAAAAAGCGGCTCCTCCAAACAAATGAACGGTACTGGGTTTAACCACAAAAATATTCACAGTACAGAAAAAGGAAAATGTGCGTATACAAAAATAAACAGTGCACCATTAACCACCACCCAATACATACATCCACCAAAGCTAATGAAGAGATATTTATCAAGATACAGTATATACAAGAAGAAAAAAATATTTACTAAAATCAAGGCACAAACTGCAGTGCTTGGTAAACTCACAAGAACGCTCTACCAAGTACCTCACTCAGCGTGACCTAGCCAGAGGACTAGGTAATGGGCAGATTGATACCACAGTAATAGATACTTCGATACTCAAACTCTACTCATTTGGTATTGAGTATTATTAAAAAATATCGATTAGTATTTTTTTGGAAAGATGTGGCAGCAAGGTTGTTGCAAAGGCATAGAATGTACTAAATAACTAACACACTTTCCGCTCTCACGTACTGAAAGCAGCAGACGCGCTGTAACCCTACGAACACCATAAACTCACACCAGATGTAAAAGAATGCAGGCGCCCGATGTAATATTTTTGGGAAGAGTGAACAGTACATTGGCAAAACAAGCAGCCTATTTAAACGTTTAAAAAGCACACGCACTAACAAACAGAAAGATGTTTGTAAAATGTCTGTAAATCTGAAACACTGCAATTTAGTTACAATCAATACCAGATAAGGGATGTTGCAGGAGCATTTTCAAAGAGGCACGAGAGCTATCCAGGTAACTGCTACTAGCACATTTATGTAGACGGGGGTTTACTGAAGAATTTTTAGTTGAGTTTAACATTTTGCCGTTTACCACTCATTAATACTTAAGAAACACAAAGCCCATTGTCAGAGCATTTTGTTATGGGTTCTGTTCTTTTCTGCTAATTAAACTAAAGGTTACAGTATAAACAATATACATAAATGACAATGTTAAATAGTCTTAACACTATGCAAAATACTTAATAGCTATGCCTAATTTGAAGATAAAAATTTTCACTGAAAGTAGTGTGTTTTTTCAGAAAAATAAGTGTCTGATTAAATGTTAATAAAAATATTAATTATTTTGCAAGTTTAGTGGATTTAAAAGTACTTTAAGTACATTAGTAACAGAATCTAGTCTAATAAAATACCATTTTTGTACTTAATTTTGTATTGCTAAACTTGCATAGTGCTCCTGTCTTCTCCCACAGTACAAATACGCACAGGCTAGGTGGAATTGGTCCCTGATGTTTGTGTGTATGTGTGTGTGTTCCTCCTGTGATGAACTGTCACCCTGTCCAGGGAATGTTTCTGCCTTGCACCTGCAATGGCAAAACAGGACCACGGGTAAAAATCTCAAGGCTATTTTTTCTAAATACAAATTGGAAACTTAACTAAAGATAAAGCTAATATGACAAAATCTTTCTCAATAAAACAGAAAGGCAGAATATAATAGAAAATGCATATGTAGGAATATATGTCTTGTAGATGTTAGTGTTCTAAGGGGATTGGTTTAAGTACTTTGGCGAAGTGATTGCTTGATTACATGTATTAAACAAAGAACAACATTTTTATGAAAACATAGAAGTTCATGTTATATTTGTTACATTTGTATGTTCATTCTGGGCAGCACGGTGGTGCAGTGGTAATGCTGCTGTCTCACAGTAAGGAGACAAAGGTTTGATGTGACCCGGATCCTCCCTGTGTGGAGTCCGCATGTTCTTCCTGTGTCTGTAGTCCTCCCAAAGTCCAAACACATGCAAGTTAGGTAAAACTAAATTGGCCTTGGTGTGTATTTGGTGTGTTCACCCTGCAATGGATGGGCATCCTGTCCAGGGTTTGCCCCTGCCTTGCGCCCTATGGCAGCTGGGATAGGCTCCAGCACCCCTCCACAAGAAGCCCTGGTCTGCAGTAAACAGGTTAGAAAATAATATGACATGTTCATTATATTAATATATATTTTGTAATAAATTTGTTATAGTGACCTTGATACTGTGTAGTGATAGTTAATTTAAATACAGACTGACCCATTAATATTAGCAATTCTAAAATACTATTGTTTGAAAACAAATTCCTGTGCTCTTTAAAAAATACTCAGTATCGGTATCAGTATCAGTATCAGAAATATGACACATAAAATAATTGTATCAGTATCGATTTAAAAAATACTCGCTCATCCCTATAGAAGACTCCCTCTAAGAGGCCCAAATTTCCTTTTTGTATTCGCCGCCACCATGCTGAGTAACTAAACTGTTGAACGTCATCCTTCTACTGGCACTTGATGACATGTACAGGTCTCCAAAGAGTGCTGTCTCCCACACCAAAAAATTCCTATTAAAATATAGGTGCGCACGCGTGTATAGCTGTCGGCATTTGAGAAGCGAACTGTGCTTCTCTTACAACTGAAAGTAAACACTCTTTTCAACACTGCAGAGGACAAAAAACTTAATTTATTTAATGACTGGTAATGCCAATGAGGCACATTACCACAACGAGAATGAGCTTTTCACTTCAAAGATCCATTTCTCTCATCTTTCATTTGACCTTCCCAGTAATAGCTCAAAATGCACCAAACACACAGTATGACTTTTAGTTAAAACATTATTAAATAAACCATTCTGGAAATCCTCTCATAAATGTGGAGTGCATTCAAACAGGATCAAGCTTCTCAATTGAAGACCCTGGATATGTGACATGTAGATTATGTAACACAAGCAAATGGAAATGTTTTTTATAGTTATTTTAAAATTGTTTGCTCTTGGTTGAGTTTTAGCCCACATTGGAGCCTATTGTGTCAGGAACTTTGTTATCTTCTTTTCCCCATATGTATGAGATTAAACATTTTTCTCAGTCATTGCTACAAACAACATAGGGCAAATAACAGAAACAAAAGACATTTTTGACCTTCATTATCACTTATACTTTCACAAAGTGATTTGTAATAGTCAAAAAATGTAATTGTTGCAGAGAATTCTATGAAAAATAAACAATTTTCCTGCAAATCTAATTGTTTCCTTTTGACACCATAAATGGAAATTTTCACAAAGTACAATTATCTTCTTTGTTTACTGGACCGTTAAGAGGAGCTGACTTTGTTCATGATATTCAGAAGTTGTTATTGGATCACCAGGGCTGACTAGAAAGTATTTCTTGCAATGTTTGGGTGTTATGTGTAAAGCAAGTGAGTCGATAAATGCAATTCTCACATTAAAATTGCGTTAAATTCCTATAAGTATATTTGTTTTTTACATTTTAGCAGATGATGATTGATTTAGAAAAAATACAGTTCATTAACAAAGACCTAGTGTATGAAATATACCAAGAATAACACTGAAGGTGAATTGACAAAGTTAAATGGTTAAATTGTGCAAGGTTATTTTTGCAACCTTTAACTGGATACACAAGTGGGAAAGCAGACAAATGGATGGATGGATTGGTAATTGCAACTAGGCAAACAAAGAGGACACACTAATGTGCTATTACCCCTGCAGCATATTAAAGTCAAAACTTTATGGTGGATGTTTGTGAATTAAACTCATACATAAATGGTAACTTTTAGTGAGGTTGCCTCAGTTTTTATTTATTTTAAATACTTATATGTATACTTATAGACTACACTATATTGGAAATAACTGCAAAGTTTTGTAGAAATAGATGCAGTGGTTGTCATGTGATGCTCTAACAGACAGATTGAAATTCAGATATTT
>JANRMT010062821.1:11571346-11635367 GCA_026402145.1 Polypterus bichir lapradei | reverse complement strand
GCAGAGCTGTGAGCCTGCTGTGGCCTCGGCAATAGATAAACAGTCTTCCACAGACGCAGTGATCACACTCGCAGTGATCACTCTTTGGCGTGTTGTCCAGTTGGGGGGAGTCCCAAGAGAGTTTAGAAACCTCACATTTTCTTGAATGAGTGCCACATTAATAGGAATGTTTCTTGAATGAGCATCACATAACCAAATAAAAACAGCTTTTTTGACGTCTTCAAATGCAGCAGTTTGCATACATTTGCAACCCAAGATTTTTCTTCTTTTTTTGCTCAGTCTTTCAAGAAAGTTAACAGTGTCATAGGCAAAATTCCGAATTCACTGGTAATGTCTTTTTTGTTTTTGTTCCAATCGAGAGTTGCAAAAATTTTTTTTCTAATATGAACTGTTATCATTTTTTTGTGTCTGCCGTTTCTATAGGAGGGTGACAATGAGTTAAATTCCAATGGATGTTTTTCAAATGTTGACGAGCAATAAGCAAAAGGTATCACTGAAAGCCATCGAAAACTAAAACAGCAAAAAAAAACAAAACAGTATGAGGTGTGACAGATAGGGGGCAGTATCGCTCCCTTGAACCCCTGTCCAATACGCCAGACACCAGATAAAAGTCCAAAAGTTGACTTTATTTAAGTGCCACAGTGTACAAAGCACCCTCTCCTCCACTATATTCATAAACAAATTACAATACTAACAATAAACCAATCCTCCACTCCCAGACGCATTGCCACCCATCCACTCAGCTCAGCTCGCCGTCTGGGAGCTCCCACAATCCTTTTATTGTCCCTGACCCGGAAGTGTTCCAGTCCCCAGTCCATGTGATCTCCTATCACTTACGGGTCAGATAAAAAGTCCTTTTTCTTCACCCCGGAAGCACGTCATTCCCCTTGTCCATGTGACTCGGACGTACTTCCGGGGCATAGGGTAAATAAACACTGTTCCTCCCTGCAGCGTCTCCTAGAGGCCCCCATGGTATCCAGCAGGGCTGTGTATAAAAACTCCAATGTCCATGATGCCCTGCTGGTCTTCGGGGAACCTCAATACTGCAGGGAGGGCTCCACCTGGCGGCTTGGGGGTATTGGCCGGGATGAACAGCCGGCCATACACCACAGAGGAAAATTCGAAGAAAAAAAAAAATACAGTATTTCTGTTTGTGGATCGTTGTGCACAACTGACCTGCAACCACAGAACTAACTGCTCTGTGGATGATTCATTCAGGCATTTCAAGGTCTTTTGGGCACTTTGTTGTAATGAAAGTATCTGATGAATGTATTTCGTAGTAACGAGAATTCTATAGACTTGTGTCATATGGGGAAACGGTTGAGATCATAAAAATACTTCATTGTAATAAAAATTTTTGAAAATTAACCCAAAATTAAGTTATTGCTTCTTAAGAAGTGAAGCCGAACTACACCTCTCATAGTTGTTGTACTTCTTTGGCTTTTGCCATATAGACAATGTCACATTACATGACTTTTCCACAGACTTCATTTTGTTTATTTTATTTTCTTATTATTAATTTTATTTGAAGAAAATAACATTCCATATGATCAACTCTAACTTATACAATAAAGAAGATAAAATTGTATACAATCAAGTCGAATGTAATAAATCAGGATTCAAACCCCAACCGAGAGAAAGAGAGGAGAGCTAACAGCAAGAGCACATTTTTAAAAACAACAAAGAAGGGAGAATGTCCTTTTTCCCCAATATAAATGCTTATTCTAAAATTTTGTTAATTAAAGTTTGACATATTTTTAAAATTTGTCCTTCTTCACTTTAAGACCTTCTGGGAATACACCTAACACAGCTATTAATGGGCTAGGAGTGATTGTGACACATAAGCTGTCTGACAGGCATTCAAAGGTTTTTGTCCAGAATTATGTTAATTTAGTGCACTCCTGAATCATGTGGCCTGGATACTATATGAACATCGTTAAATTAGATAAATGCGATTGATGAAATATTTTAAGATGAATGATTGAATGCTTTCCGCATATGGAGCTAGAGTGTATTTCATGCCTGGGTGCCTTCCACTCCTTCTCCGAGTTGTTAAGTGAAAGATCCTTGCCCCACCATACCCTATGATCTTTGAAAGAAAGTGACTTCAATATGTTTTATATATTATTTAGATGCTTTCTGGGTCTCCAAGACTGATCAGTATTTCTTCTGGAATAGAAATGGGTGTGAAGTGTAGAAAATTGGACAGGTTCCTTTTAGCAAAGTTTCTGGTTTGAAAGTAGTGGAAAAACTATGAGATGTGAAGTTAAATTTGAAGTGTAATTGTTCATAAGATACAAATACATTATCTATATAAATTCTCTAAGTGTTTTAATCCCAGACATTTTCCAAATATTAAATACTGTGTAGTTTTGAAAGGGTAGAAAATGATGATTATCATGTAGAGATGCAACAGATAAAAGCTTCTCTGCCTTGAAGTGCTTCCTTGTCACAGACTTCATTTACATAATCTTAGTGAGTCTGGGGCAGTCATTACACATTTCATTGATTTCCAGCAGTGTAGTGTAACATGCCAAGCGATTAATCTAAAAACAGTCTAAAATTTGCCCCGCCTTTTCTTAAATTGTCAATGGGGCAGGCTTGTGTGTGTGTGAGAACTGACAACCACTGAGCGCTCACCCAGAAGTATAATATATATAATGAAGCTCTATGAGGAATAAGGAGCACAGGTGTTTTCGACCTGAAAAATGGAAAACAGCCTTATCTTTCTGATGTTGTGTGTTTTACATGGATAAAAAGGAAAAAAAGGGTGAGACTGCAGCTGAACTACTTCACACGGTCACTGACTCAGTCAGACAGCACATTACTAGCTGTCCAAAAAACAGGCAATGAAAAGGTGAAACTATACTGAAAAGTTGTTGCGCTCTCTTCAAATTTGGCATACCTTTTTATTTCTAGTTATGTAAAAGGAAGTGTGTAATATCAAGTTTCACATCCTCTTTGACTAGAAGTTGTGTAATTGTGTCATCAGCTTAACTGTGACAACTGTGATATCAAGTTAATTTTGGGACATAATAATTATCATGATATGTTTATTAATGTGTATATATATATATATATATATATATATATATATACATATAAATATTGTGACACGCGAGTTGCTGTCTTGCACCATAAAAACAAGACTGAGTCTTGTACTTTAGCAAAACCAACTTTATTCATCTTAAAACAGGAACAGCATGGTTATTTATTGTAGCGTGATCTGTCACTCTCCTATACACACACAGAGCAAACTAACAAATTCCTAATACAAGAAATTGTATAAGGCGAAATAAAGAACAAAAAAAAATGTAATATATACATTTATGCTACCAGAACAGTTCAAGCATGTAATGCAAACGTAAATGATTTTCAGAAAAGACTATTAAACACATTATTATATTTGCTTCAATTTAAGTAACTCTAAGTTGTTATGAGTTTGACATCAAGTGCTTAATATTAGTATTAATAAAAAATGACAGGTTAAACATTTAACAGCCTAGATAGGAAAAAAGATCTGTAAAATTCCACAATACTATGCCTGACAACTTTACAATAAAACAATTGTCACTATAAAATGCAATGCTATGAAGAAATGTATCAACATAAAATGTTCCAGATTTTTGAGTTCTTTCTCATTAAATTTTATTCCTACAACAATAACTTAAAAGGTACATAAGTTGACACTAGTAGTACTAGTATTAGAAACCTTGAAATGTAGTAATACTACACTGAACAAAAAATAATATAAAGTGATAAATAAAACAATTTCTACATGAGATACACTGATTTATAAATTTTGGCTAAAGCACTTGTAGCAACATTTTTCAGAATGCCAAGTGATCTGTGTAGCTGAGGTCTATTTCAGCTGCTTAGAGCAAGCAGCATGTACAATATTTTAATATTTTAAATTTTAGGTCAATAATAAAAATAATATTTTAGATTATTTAGATTTTATTTTAGGTCAATATATAGATTTGGGTCTCTGGTGAATACTGGCAAACAATAACATACTGTACATGCAATATCAATTCACTTTCAAACCAGCTTACCTCATTCACGGTCACAAGTATCTCACGCCCATCCTGCCAGGATTAGGCATAAATGAAGAATTTGGCGTCAAGAGGGCAGAAGTATATTTCATAGCACACTCATGCACACATTCATCCTCATTCAAGTCAAATTTGCAAACGATAATTAATATAACATGCACATCTTTGTGATATGGTGCACAGAGAAAAAGAGAAACAAATTAGAAGAATGTGCAAACTGCAAACAGACAGCAAGCAGAAAACTGTGATTTTGAAATAAAGGATAAAACTGATTGATGGTTGCACATGATGAAGACCAAACCTACAGTATTACATTAAATTCTGGAATATATTATTATTCTGTATAAATCATAGTCCCAACCCCTAATGATAGCATATTGTAGATATAAACTAATAATATGCCAAACACTTGTAACGTTCATACTAAAATATTAATGTATATTTTTACATTCAAAGCAATTCAGATGCTAAATGAATTTATACCATTTCTAAATGCTGCGTGTTAAATAATAATGTACTGTACATTGACTGACATTGATACAGAATTTTTTATCTATAAAAATTTACTACATGGGGCATTTTGTATCCAATAAGACAACATTGTCTGTCATTCTTTGAGGTGTACCTCTTGTTTTAGTAAATGTTAACCAAAGAAATGCAGTTGACAACATACATTTACAACTATACTGTACATGTAGGCACTACCAAAAAAAGTAAATTAAACCTTACTCTGACTTTCGTAGTTGATATTTCAGCTTTCAGGATATCAGGGTCATATTTTGTACTTGATGAAGATCCTGAGAATACTGTTGACAAAACATAAAGTCAAGTTAAATTAATCATCTGTGGTGCAATGTTAATTAAATCCTTTTATTAAAATAAGGTCAGTCATATTAGCAGAGACATCAAAATGCTAATATTAAGCTGAAAAGGACAAGTAAAAAGTTTACTCAGCTTTATTTTAAAGAGCTCAGAAAAGTAAAGTTAACAGAACATTTCATATTGCAGAGTCAACATTCACAATCCGCTGTGCCTGTAGATTAATTGATTCATTATTTTACAATGGTTAAAATATACTTTGAAAATGAAGAGTTAAGAAATAAATGGGCCTCAGTTTAAATCACTCTACAATATGTTACACAACTTAAAAATTAAATTATGCAGAAAAAAGAAATATTTCAAATGCTTGAATCAAACAGGTTTGACTATTGTAATACATTATTGTAAAGCAGTTCAAATCACTGATTACAACTCTAGAGTTAATTAAAAAAACAACAGCACAAGTATAACAGCATAATTAGACACACGGACAGACAGACAGATAAACAGAAAGACAGACAGACTGGACAATTGGTAAACTGTAATGACTGACACACAGAAACATCAGAATTCACTCACACTGAAACAGTAAACTGCAGAATAAAATATAGTTTACCCCAAGCAATGTTGTAAAGTATGATTTGCAGCAGACAAAAAAGCCACCAAACCTCTGTATTGCTCACCCTATTCCAGAACTTGAACAACCCATGATTGCAGAGTTGAAGAACTTAGGCAGATGGAATGTCTCTGAAATGTGTTTGAAGTCTAATGTATATAGGTCAAAGAGGGCACTGAATCAAAATATTAAGAGCAATCCATCTATCAGTTAACTTTATAGCTGACTCAAAAATTCTCCTTTAGATATATAAAGATGTAATTGCCCTAGCTGCCTCCCTCATAAATATTCATTGGTATCTTATCCCTCACAACTCATCCTTTGGAAAGATGCAAAATGAGATCTAGAGTTGTTTAGCAAGGTGAAAAGTCATTGCTTATTATTAAAAACATAACAGTTTGCTTCATATACTGAGGTAATGGAGTAATACTCACAGACCATGGCACTAGAGTGTGGTCATGTGTTGCATATTGAATGGAACAAGATACAAGTAAGAATTTCACTGTATTATGTACATTTGACATTATTAAGCCAATAAACCTATGAAATTTGGTACCAATATAAGAGATACTTTAAGAAATGCAGTTCTCATCTACTCTGTTGCATATTTTCCAGACTTCTTTAAAATACCCTGTATTTAACTGACTTCGAGATAAGTAATGTTTACATGTATATGCATCACTTAAACAGTAATACTTTAAACATAATCATCTTGTAAAACACTACTTTCTCAACATACAAGTTAGAAAATTTTTCAAAAGAAACAATTTGAAATTATACTAGTTAATAATGTTAAGGAAACTGACATTATTTGCCATTATTTCTGGACTCGATTGACTTGAATCCTAGAAGATCTTAGGCAATAATATGAATGATTTTTTCAATTAGAATTTAAAATAAAGAAAATAATTTAGTCATTGACATGATACATTTTTTCCAGTCTGTCCAATGCATGGTGCATTCCAGCTAACCTTCTACATATCAAAATTCAAACTCTTCAGGAAATACATGGGGCATGATTCATATTTTGAATGATATTTTCAAAAACATGCCTCACTAGGTCAGATGTTCTGGAAATTGACAACACTCACACTATTTTTATTAAAAATACTGACTTAACTGTCAGATAATTCTGGATTTACAATTAATCTCAATTATTTAATGGCATCATTTATAGATGTAATAACACTATGATGACTATTTTTGACTCAACTGGAATTTTCCTATTGTAATGAGATTTATAAGCTCAATAAAATTAAAAAATTAGGTTTAACAATTGTGTGTATTAGTTAGCAAAAGGATGCTTTTATCTAATATTGTATTTCAATTAAGGATCTACTTTAGAAAAAATTCAATGTGAAAGACATACAGAAAAAACAAAAGCGCAAACATTCTTCACTACATTGAGTTCATATGCATATTTATACACTAAATATACCATCATGTTTTTGTTCAGCATAGTCTGTTTTGTGTTCTGCTTTAACTATGTAAATCAAATTGAATATTAAAACATTTCTAAACCATAACATGCAATCACTAGACACTTTACTACAAATGTCTACCAGAGGTTAAAATGTATAAATTTAATAAGTTATTACAAAAAAAAAAAAAAACAAGAGCCACTGTAGGAAATCTCAGTTCCCAAGTTCCTTGCTGTGTGCACAAATATCAATCCTCTTTCTATGCGGAGCAATAAAGGGTCTGGTCCAGTGTGTCTTGAGTGGCGGTAGAAGGCAGGTCCTTAGTAGACCAATCCACAGCTACCAAAACTGACTCTTTCATGTCTGAGAGCACAAAATTTTTATGACCACACTTTATTAGGCAATGGTCAGGTATATACTGTATAGAGTATTCTTTATTTATCACTGATTAATATTAATCTATATCAAAATGCTGTTTATAAATTCTTGGAAATAATATTCCCTAGGAATTCTGCTACACAAAGTAATGACAGATCTGTAACATTTAAATTGTTTACATTATGCTTTATGATTCATGTAAAAATACTAAATTAAAACTGATTATAAAATCCATCCATCCATCCATTTTCCAACCCGTTGAATCCGATCACAGGGTCTGCTGGAGCCAATCCCAGCCAACACAGGGCGCAAGGCAGGAAATAAACCCCGGGCAGGGTGCCAGCCCACCACAGGGCTCTATCAATATGTATAAAAGATAAACTAAAGCAGCTTTAAATTGTTCAGTGCTTATATCTTTGTCTCTCTGCTTGGACTGCCAAATGTCCAAAGGACCTTATGCTTAAGTACTTGCTTCTTTATGTTTAGGGGATGTTTTCTGCTTAAACCTAATTGCAATACACAAGACAGCCTTGGGATCAAAATAATCTTTAACAGTTTTAATTTAGGCTAATACGTGATGGAGAGTTACAGTTTAATACACAACTTAATGTTATAATTTATGCTATTCTTTAATTTATTTTCCCTTTTTAATTCTCTGTTGGTGGGTAAGGAAAGTGATATATGGAAGTAGTATATGAGTATACCATATTAAATGGAGTATTATAATTGTAAAACAAATTTTATTTCACATTCTGCAATGTAATAAGCACTTTTAAAGGCAAAAAAAAAATTTAAAAAGCTGTACAAAGACTTAACATGCATACATCAAAATCGGTAGTAAAGCAATGACTTCTTTAAAATTCTTAAGCAAAAAGACATTTTAGTTATTATTCTTCATGACTTTGGAAGCAACTCTGTGTTTTCCCTTTAAACTGGTGAGTTAAATAAAGGAGAAAACATTTCAACACAATGAAAATGCAGATAGAGTAATAACTACTGAATGATAAACATCAGCCTTTACATATTCTAAAAAACACAAATAAAAACTATGACATGCATGTCTTATTCGTTGTAAATTGAGAGAATTAAGCTTTTTGAAAAAGTGACAGGAATAGCTTAGCGGCTGAACAGGGGGCCACTTTCTGCTAAGGCACTTACAACTTGTTCTGGAACTGGATTTTTCCTTGTAAGCATCATTCAAACGCACATATTCATCAAGGGCTAGTGCAAGTCTCTGTTCCTTCACTTGATAGATTTCCTTCCGAGTACTAAGGGCATCTTGTGCTACCATTAGGTAGTCTTTCAGCATTCGCTCTTGCTCTTTCCGCCACTGCTTCCGAGGATCCTCCAGCTGCGTTGTCTCTGAGACAAACAGTAGTAGACAAATAGTTAAGAGGAAGATGTGAGCAGCAATTACGATAGCACTCACTACAATTTCAAAAAATTATGTTAATAATTGGTAGGCAACTTAAAATTCCATTTACTTACAATTTTACATTATGACAAAAGAATGCTTTTCATACTTATTTACAGTATTATTCTATGTACAATACCATTATTAAGTGCCCAATTTTTACTGTGTAAAATAAATAAAACTGTTTCAGCTGAGTTAGAGCTTTTTAAGCCTTTAAGGCTTTTAATCACAATTACATTAACCATTGGGATATATGGTGAACCCAGATGTACACTAAACCTACTCCAACCTAGTATTGGCCTATATATTATACAACATCCATCCACCCATTACCCAACCCGCTGAATCCGAACACAGGGTCACGGGGGTCTGCAGGAGCCAATCCCAGCCAACACAGGGCACAAGGCAGGAACCAATCCCGGGCAGGGTGCCAATCCACCGCAGTAAACACAAACACACCCACGCACCAAGCACACACTAGGGCCAATTTAGAATCGATTGTACAACAGCAACTTCCAAATAAAGATAATAACCATGAAACAAAGCAGCTTTAGGACAGCTAATGAAAAATGTGAGCCTCTGGACTCTTAACACTAGAATTACCAAAGCCTCCAAAGAAACACGTAATCCCAGCCCACCTTAAATCTGTTTACACTTCTCCGTCAGCGTCTTTTGTGTTGTAAATGTGTCGATCAACACAAGCAACAAGCAGCCTGCTATCCAGTCCCTCCACCAACAAAGAAAGGGCAGAAAGTTCTCTTAGCTCAAGTCTGTTTACCTGTGTGTGAATTGCCGGGAGTTGGATAGGATAAATAAAATATCGTTATTTGGAATACATTCATTTCATGTGTGTTCTGTGTCTACAACAGTCTATGTAAACACATTGTTAAAACAGAAATATTTTTCATGTTTTAGTAATAATTGACAAAATGTAGACATCAAGTGTATGATGTGTGAAGCCTGAAGTCCAAATATCAAATAAACACTTTCACAAAAGGTACAAGTATAACAAAACAAGTGCTCTTTTATTCAAGAATATAACTGCAGAAAAAGGTTAGTGCTGGGTTTTTTTTTGTTTTTTTTGATTTTTTTATTCAGTTTTATTCTCTTAGTCACGTTCATTCTCGCCTCGATCTGGCACTGATGTTTTCAAATAAACACGTGCTATAGCAGAGGTGAACTCAGATGAGGATGAGGGCTCTACATCAGAGAAAGAGAACAGAAGCCCTCCCTGCAAGAAAAGTCCAGTCACAGTTTACTTTATGCCCTTTCTGTGTTGATGGGGGGATGGGATAGCAGGCTGCTTGCTGCTTGTGTTGATCGACACATTTACAACACAAAAGACACTGAGGAGAGGTGAGAACGGATTTAAGATGGGCCAGGATTACGAGTTTTTTCGTAGGCTTTGGTAATTCTAGTGTTAAAGGTATACATAGAACCAGTATGTATAACGGAGCTGAAAATAGCACTATGAGGATCTTTACATCTTAGCCTTTTGTGGACACATTTAGTAAACAAGATTTGTCAAGCTGGATGAGACTGAATGGCTTGTCCATATAAAAAGCACTTCTCACCTTATTATCTGAATGAGTTGATTCACAAAAGACCATTAAGCGAACCAAACTGTACTTGCAATACGGTAAACTACTCAAATAAGAGAGTGTTTCACAAGGTAATTTCTATAAACATTACAGCTTGTTTTCCTGAAAAAAAAAAATCTTACTAGAGGGCTAGCCTTTAAACAAGGAACTGGGATCAGCTCCTCCCCCTCATCCTTTCTGCCTATCGAGAGGTCCCACAAGCCTCTACGGGGTTCTCCCCTTTTGAATTATTGTATGGGCGACAACCCCGATGCATATTAGACATTTTAAAAGAAGGATGGGAAGAAGTGGATCTTCCCTCTACAAACATATTTGAGTATATTGCGCAATTACGCGATAGATTTGGTAAAATTCGGCCCCTCCTTAAAAGTCACATGGAAGAGGCTCAAGCAGCATAGGTCCGTTATTATGACCGAGGCATGTCTCTCCGGGAGTTCCGCCCGGGAGATCGGGTCATGGTCCTAGTACCTACTTCCCACTGTAAGTTACTAGCCCATTGGCAAAGTCCATACGAAGTTAAGGAGGGGAAAGGACTCGTTGACTATTTGGTGAATCAACTCAATCGTAAGCCGAGGGAGCGGGTTTATCATGTAAATCTGCTGAAACCGTGGAAGGATAGGGATCCCGATCCCTCCTCCGGACAGCCCTGCTCACTCTTTGCTCATGTGAGAAGCCTTAACTTCAGTGCAGATTTAAGTCCCAGACAGCGATGGGAGCTGGAAACAGTTATCCTGTCCGTCCCGGAGGTAGTGAGTGAAATCCCTGGAAGGACCTCTCTGATTGAGCACGACATTGTGACAGAGCCCGGGGTTGTAGTCTGAGAATGTCCGTATCGCCTTCCCGAGGCAAAAAGAGCTGAAGTGGAGCTTGAGATCAAGCACATGCTGGAACTAGGGGTAATAGAGGAAAGTCACAGTCCCTGGTCCAGTCCCATTGTCTTGATCAGTAAGGCTGACGGGAGTCGGAGGTTTTGCAATGACTTCCGTCGGCTTCCAATTTGATACTTATCCAATGCCACGTGTGGACGACCTCTTCGAGAGGCTAGGACAAGCTCAGTATTTGACCACGCTGGACATGACAAAGGGGTACTGGCATTTTCCTTTAACGGACTCCGCAAAGGTTAAGACCGCGTTTAGTACCCCTGGTGGACACTGGCAGTATTGTGTCCTTCCATTTGGGTTACATGGGGCTCCGGCAACTTTTCAGCATCTGGTGGACAAAGTGCTCAGGCCCCATAACTCATATAGTGCTGCCTACCTGGATGACGTGGTCATCTATTCCAGCACATGGACGGAACAACTACAGTAGGTAAAAGCAGTATTGCGGACACTGGGTGAGGCCGGACTTCGGATTAATCCAAAGAAATGTTTCTTTTTAGGGATGGTTGATTGTGGACACTTTTTATTTTTCAAACTTCTGAAAGAACATTATGATGAGTAGTTGTTGCATTTGCCTTTTTAATTCATCAAACATGCTGGCAAGGTTCCATTGCTTCCGTTATCAAACAGGTAACTTTGATACAATGTTCCATTACAGGATCGTAATCCATTATCTTCTCCTTTAGATTCTATACCAAATCTACAGGGTGGGCCATTTATATGGATACACCTTAATAAAATGGGAATGGTTGGTGATATTAACTTCCTGTTTGTGGCACATTAGTATATGTGAGGGGGGAAACTTTTCAAGATGGGTGGTGACCATGGTGGCCATTTTGAAGTCGGCCATTTTGGATCCAACTTTTGTTTTTTCAATAGGAAGAGGGTCATGTGACGCATCAAACTTATTGGGAATTTCACAAGAAAAACAATGGTGTGCTTGGTTTTAACGTAACTTTATTCTTTCATGAGTTATTTACAAGTTTCTGACCACTTATAAAAATGTTCAATGTGCTGCCCATTGTGTTTGTGTTAACAAACAAAACCACCGCTATTGGTCTGACACTAACCCACATTGGATAGATCACTCCAAGACTGTTGGAACAAAAAATTGATGGTATGGTGTGGTATATGGGGTACAAAGATAGTGGGGCCATTCTTCATCAATGGAAACCTCAAGGCCACTGGATATGCGAAATTGCTACATGATGATGTGTTTCCCTCTTTATGCACTGAAGCTGGCACGTTCCCTGAGTTTTTCCAGCAAGATGGTGCACCACCACATTATGGGTGTCAGGTCGAGCATTCCTAGATGAACAGTTTCCTGGAAAGTGGATTGGTCGTCGTGGGCCAGTTGAATGGCCCCCAAGGTCTCCCGATCTGACCCCCTTAGACTTTTATCTTTGGGGTCATCTGAAGGCAATTGTCTATGCTGTGAAGATACGAGATGTGGAGCACCTGAAACTACGGATACTGGAATCCTGTGCTAGCATTTCTCCTGTGGTGTTGCTATCAGTGTGTGAAGAGTGGGAGAAGAGGGTTGCATTGACAATCCAACACAATGGGCAGCACATTGAACACATTTTATAAGTGGTCAGAAACTTGTAAATAACTCATGAAAGAATAAAGTTACGTTAAAACCAAGCACAGCATTGTTTTTCTTGTGAAATTCCCAATAAGTCTGATGTGTCACATGACCCTCTTCCTATTGAAAAAACAAAAGTTGGATCCAAAATGGCCGACTTCAAAATGGCCACCATGGTCACCACCCATCTTGAAAAGTTTCCCCCCTCACATATACTAATGTGCCACAAACAGGAAGTTAATATCACCAACCATTCCCATTTTATTAAGGTGTATCCATATAAATGGCCCACCCTGTATATCCGAAACACTTCACTGAATTTTTCGAATGTCCACTTTGCTGAATTTCAGCTTCAGTTTCTTCTTCTTCTTCCTCTTCATCAAAACTTCACAGTGTTCTTCAATATGATATTCCACTTCTTCATCTATCAAACACAAAAATCCCTCACTACAAACTTTTCTTGCTGTTAGAATTATCTCCTTTACGTTTCTGTCAATTATTATAAATGTCTATCAATAATAAAGGTAATCCTTCCTTCCCCAAATATTTCTTCACTTTGGGGATGCAGCATTGGTGGAACCAATCAGTGAACAGCACTGCTGTGTTCCATACCTTAGGATTACATTGCCAGAAGACGAGCAGGTAGATTTTGCTTTAGTATTTGAGAACGTAAAGATTCTTCACTCATTAAACAATGCCAGGCTTCATCCCATGGCTGGCATCTGTTTTAAACTTTTCTAGATATTGGTTCCGCTGGGCATCTTTTTCCAAAACAGACCCATTTCATCATAATTAAAAACTTGCTTAGGATGATAGCCTCCGTTTTTTAGAATTTGTTTCAACTCTCTCAGAAATTTAGTAGCAGCTTCCTTATCAGCAGATGCAACTTCTCCAGTTATTTTTTCATATTAAACCTATTTCTGAATCTAAGTAACCATCCCTTGCTTGCTGTTAATGGCTAGTTTCCTAATCTGTATCATCTTTTTTCTGAAATTCCTCAAATAGGCGTAAGGCCATTTGCATTAATACTTCACCATCAATGGGCATTCTTTATCTATTCCTATCTTCTAATGGCAGGTTGAAAACAACAAAAGAAGTTTGTGGTTGGCCAAAACTGACTGCCAACAAACAATGAGTCTCTCAGGCATTGAAGAGAAATGTCTATGAAAGCTGTGCAAGAAGTATGCTCTGTGGATGACATGCGGCATTGTCAGTAAAGAAGTAACATGAAGCAGAGGAGAAAAGAAAAGAATGGAGAAGAGAATGATTAGATGGATATGTAGAGTGTCTAGGACTGAGAGAAAGTGAATGCTGAGTTAAGAGAAAGCCTTGATGAGGGCATGCAGAGTAAAAGGCAGAGGATGACTGAAAGAAGAGGAGAACCAAAATGGAGGTGGAAAAGATAAGGCCAAGAGCACAGAAAAAAGAGAAATTGGTTGGATTATTGGAGGTAGTGACTGATTAAATGTAAAGAATGGGTTCACACCAAAGTCTGCCCAGGCCCGCAGACAGTGCAGGAAAAATATTTAGGGGGGGCACTGGCTAATCTGGGTAAGCACGGAAAAATGGTAGTTAAACCGGAGGATGCAATAAGCTGATAATGGTTGTGGGGAAATTTTGAAGTAATGTATTTTATTGGCGCTCTCAAAATAAAAGGCATCACCCTCAGATTCCAAAAATGCAATGCTTCTACATTTCCATATACGGCAAAACAGTAATGCTAGAACGCTCCTACCTATGTCTGCATGGGTTTCCCTTTCACATTTCAGAAAACATGCATGTTAGATTAACTGGCAATTTCTAATTTGCCCTGTGTGAATGGGAGAGTTAATATGTGCATACATGGCCCTATAAGGACTAGTACCTGTTTAGGGCTGGCCCTTTCCTGTGCTTGATGCAGTGAGGATTGGCTCTACCCTCTGAGATCTTGAATTGCATTAATATAACATTCTCAAACCTGCTTAATCAGTAGCACTAGCTTCTGTAGTACCATGCTACAACACTATGTTAGTGAAGTAATAGTAATTTATTTGCTAAAATTATTATTCTATCAAAGGATTGTGGGGACATAACTTATCTCTACAGCATGGGCCACATAACAAGAACTAACTTTGAATGGGAGAGTAGTCCATTGTAGTGCAAACTAAATCCCACTTACCCATACAGAGTCGGCTTTAAATCAATAATTAACCCATCATGTTTGTCTTTAGGATATGGAAAGAAAACACAGGATACCTAAAAATATCCCATGCACACACGAACTGGCAAGCTCCAACTTTCAATTTAAAGTAATGACAAAATAGAAAATGAACAGTATACAAATTCACAAACATACTTTAGGACTTAAAGGACAGAATTGCATTTAGATTGCCTTCATTACTGTGTACAGCTGGTTTCCTGGCAGACTGGCAGATTATAAGCCTAGATGACACAATCAAGTTTCCACCATACTCACCTGCAGATTACTTCTTTCTGCATGACTAATAGTGCAATGCTTCATTATCATCTAAGTGATTAATATTTTAGATCTAAACCATTAACACAGAATAAACATTTCAAAACATTCCAGTAATTTTGCTCTCCTTTTTAAAAACTGAATTTAAAATTAAACAGACAAACAATGCTTTATATTTGGTTGACTGATTGCAATCATATTTCTCCAGGTTGTAAAACCAAACGGCAGGACTGGATATAGTTAATTCCTTATCATAAATGCAGAGGATTATCTTGTTAGGGTGGAATGAAGTAAACATTACTGGGATGCAAGCTATGAGCTTCTCTGCATTGTTGGATGCATTCCTTCCACTTGTAACACTAACATGGCAGGTTAATTATGTTGCCACACCACTGGCTGATTAGGTTTCAGACAGTCTGTAACCATAAACACTCCATGAAGACATTTGTGCACAGTGCTTTGCTTACAAGCTAAGTAGGAAAAAGCTCTAATAGTACCCGCAAGCAGTGCACTGAATGAGAAAAGTGAATCTAACAAATTCTGTTTGATACCACACTATGATAAAGATAATTACCCTAAATATAATTTTATTTCTTCAATGCAAATATGCAAAAATATTCTGTATAAGAATTCTGTTAAACAAAAGCTGCAACCAAAAATGATCTTTTTTTAATCGTTACTTAACTCTTGTTTTTTGAAGTGATGACCGAGAAAAACCCTTAACCTTGTGTATTCATGGTAAATGGAAGTCACAAAATTCATGATACAATGGGCTTCAATGAAAACAAAGCTTGAGCAACAGCAAACCATAACAAAACATCCATGAAGAAAGTCTCAAATTACTTGTCAGGTATCTAGTTATATGTTCACCATGCCTCTAATATATATATTCTGGCTAAAATTCACTTGTCTGACTCACTGGCTACAAGACTGCCATAAAGGCATTATTACACACATACATTTGTATAAAATGCAAATTCAGAGTTGTCAATCAACCCAACATGCACATCTTTGGGATGTAGGAAGGAAATCAAAAAATATGAACACACAAAGAGAATATAGGCTAGAACATGAACCCAGGATTCTGAAATAAGGCATACTCACATCACATTAAGACTGCAAATAATTCAGCTACCTGCCTTTTTATTTGTTCACACAATTTGTGTTGTATGATTACTGCTGTAACTTTTGCAAATTCCTTCAAGAATAATATTAGTCTGTCTAAAAGTAGTCAAATCAAGTCAAGTGGCTTTACTGTCATGTCATCCATATACAGTACTGTAGCATACAGTGTCACAAAATAATGTTCATCAGGACTGGGGTGCACCATATACATGAACAAAGGACAAGTGCAAAGCAGGTAAAGAACTATACTATACTATGAATAGATAAATAATAAATAATATGTAAGTGAACAGACAGTAATAGTTTGAATCAGCAATAAATACATAGCAACAACAACTAACAATAAACAGCAGCAGTATCAAGTGTAAAATATGTAATGCATATAAAACAGCTATTAAGAGCAGATATGAGGGCAGGACGGCAGCAGAGAGTTCAGGGTCTGGACAGCCAAGGAATAGTAGCTATTGTAGAACTGGTTCCACTGCTACAGTTCCTTCTGCCAGATGGAAGTGAGACTAAGAGACTATGGAACGGGTGGGAGCAGTCCTTCAAAATGCTATAGGCTTTGTGGATACACTTTATAAAGATGTCTTTCATGGAGGGCGGAGAGGTCTCAGTGATCCTTTCTGCAGTGCACTATCAGTTGTAGAACCTTACTGTCAGAGACGCTGCAGGTCTCAAATTAGTCAATCAATCAATCTAACTTGTCCAGTATGTCAGCAGGTCAGTGGCATCCTGCTTTAGTTCATGTTTTGCACTGATTATGCTGAGACTGACCATGGCTCCTGCCACACTGAAGTGAATTTGACAAATGGTGGATGTTTTGTGTGGAAGGAATCTGGAACATCCAGAGAAAATCCATATTGTCATGAAGAGAATGTGCTAACTCTGAACAATCAATAACCATGCCAAGAAAGGAACACATGCCCCTGTGTGAGGCAACAACACCTATCTTTGTACCAAAAATAATTCTATAGTACACTACAATTTTAAAACACACTTAGAAAGGTTACAGCTAAACACTTATTTCTTCAACACATGTCCCATCAATTTTGCTATTATTTGTCCTACTCTTAACATTTTAATTTCTTTTTAAAATGAATAGCTTTTTGTCATAATCAAACACTAAATAATACTGAAATTCTAAAAACACTCACACATTATTTTACCACCTTCTCCCTGGTTAAGTTCTTGAGGATCTACAACCTTTCCAGACAGCAATGGGTACACACTAGGAACAAGCTCTAAATTGATTGTAGGCCTTTAGATGGATTGGTGGCAGAGTGGGTAGTTGTTAACTTCACTTCAAATAATTTTTGGTATTAGTTCTTTGCATAATGTATATTGCCATAGTGCTCATGTGGGTTTACTCCCATGATCTAAATAAATACTATTAGGCTGACCACAGTCCAGCCTAGTGTAAGAGAATATGGGTGTTTGTGTGAGTGCATTTAGCTCTTCACCCGAAAATAACTGGGTAGTCAGATGTGTGCATTGCTAAAATGTACCTGGATGTGTAATTCAGAGAAGCATTTTTGGAATACTATCAACCGATCAAAACTCTAAATTTAAAAGCAAGTGTGCTTTGATCCAGAAAGTCTGTTGTTTTTTTCTTCTGTGTGAAATATAATATTGACTCTACTTAGTAAACATTCTCCTGCAGCATGCACTTGCTGGCTGCCTTCATGCAAACAATATTAAGAGCTTACAGTGTCTCCTCTGATCTCATACAGTGGAATTCAAGTTTTCAGACATAGGCTAAAAAAAGGAAGCCCTGCCTCTTAAAATGAAAAGGAAGCCCTGCCTTTTAAAATGAACAGCACATTTATGTAAGCATTTCAGCAATGTTGAGATTGTGTACTATGAAGAATAACCTGGTATGCCTGGGGCTTATGTTTGCCTTCATACAATAATTACAGAATATACTCTATGACCACCTCCAGTCAATTTTAGCTTTATTTAATTTGTAGTGAATTGTTTGTCTTTGGACAGTGCAATAAAGGTTGTTGCTGTGAGCTACGACACACCTACTTCAAAAAACAACTCAATTGTTTTTTAATCTTCACCTGAGCTAAAACAACCATGGATTAAGCTAAAATATGACTATATGTCAAGTATGGAGTCGTAAG
Organism: Polypterus bichir lapradei; assembly: GCA_026402145.1. Classification (NCBI taxonomy): domain Eukaryota; kingdom Metazoa; phylum Chordata; class Cladistia; order Polypteriformes; family Polypteridae; genus Polypterus; species Polypterus bichir. The sequence goes on along the minus strand of JANRMT010062821.1, from coordinate 11,616,891 downwards.
AAAAGGTATTTATCAAAACAGAGGTATAGTCTTATTAGACAAAAAGTGTATTCTTTGTTAAAGTGACTACAGGCTTATCTGATGAAAAAAATGTTTGAGTATCATTTTGATGGTAACAGCAAACAATATTAAAAATAATAGATTCCTTGATTCCTGTCTAGGGGCACAAATGCAGAACATAAAAAAGCAAAGCTAAATATTCTGGCTTGTTACATTGTATCAAATATAATAGCAGGTCACTTCAAATCATGTGTGGAGGTTTTTACTATTTCTGGACATTTTGTCTGACCCCTTTAGCCAATTTGAAAAATTGACAATTGAAAAAGTGTGACAATTTAACTCCTGGAATGAATCTGTAGGAAAAAATGTGTGTATCTGTTCACTACTGGCTACTGTTACCACCCAAGTGACAGCTATGCATTTAGTTAGACAATGTTGCCATTCCTGTAAACATACCTGGAACTCTGCTAATGGAATACCCTTGTGATCCTTTGTCACAGTAAGCTGGATGTCAAATGTCTGAAAATCTTCATCCTTTCATGGCAGTTCTTATTTTTGGGAAGAGACAGAAATCACAAGGGGTTAAGTCAGATGAATAGGGTGGGTTATCCGACTTGGTAATTGGTTTCTTATCCAGAAAGTTTCAAACACTGTCTTGGGGTATTGTCATGATGGATGATCCACTTAAAAGGCCACAGTTCAGGTCTTTTCCTTCTAACAGAATCTTTTAACCTTTCCAGCACCTTTAAATAGCATTGCTGGTTGACTTTGCCACTGTTCAATGAATTCATGATCACCTTGTGACCAAAAAAAAATGCCATTTTCATCCACATGGACAACTACATGCCTGTTCTGGAAATTGTATTGTCACACCTTGTACAGTGTATAATACACAAAAATGTATGACCTAAACTGCAGTATTGACGTGCTCTGTGTCTGCAAAAGTAAGAAGAAACTGTAACACTACCTTTACAAGTTAATTTAGTCTACGTGTTCAAATGATATTTAGTTTGAAACTGTATTTTTAAATGGAATTGGAGAACATGCGGCTTAAAGTCCAATATTTTAGCTACTACATACCACCAGTATACTGAACTGTACTACATTTTGGGTTCTAAGCAACTAAAATATTCAAAAGTTAGTTTTTGCACCATATAGATTAAATAAACTGAAAACATGAAAATGCTAATGGATTAAAGTGATTACAATAATTGTGATGGTATAAGTAAAGATTGAACCCTGATTAATGTTTTATTGCATTTAATTTTGACACTACTTTTTATCACTTCACTACAAAATATATGTACAGTGGAACCTCGGTTTGCGAGCATAATTCGTTCCGGAAACGTGCTCGCAATACAAAGCACTCGTATATCAAAGCGAATTTCCCCATAAGAAATAATGGAAACTCAGATGATTCGTTCCACAACCCAAAACTATTCATATAAAAATGATTAATACAAAATATAAAGTAAAATACATAATACAAATTAACCTGCACTTTACCTTTAAAAAGAATCATGGCTGGTGTGAGTTTCTAAACTCCTATGGGATTCCACCCAACGGGACGACACGCGGAAGAGCATCCCAAAGCAATCGCAGTCTCCCAGCGCTGTAGCAGTTCGCCGTATAAGCGCATCCAAAAAGATCGCAGACATGCTATAAGCGCCTGTCGTCAATGGGTCATACAAGGAACATTATAAAGATCCCCCTACAATAAATAACAGCGCTGTTGCTGTTTCAAGCTGAATAAAGCTGGTGTTAAAGTAATGAGACTCAGCTTCGTGTTTTGGGGAGCAAGATGGGGACTCGCACTTCACAGCGCACACACACACAGTCACAATGCTGTAGTAAACATTATACGCTCGTACGGATGTGGGCTATATGAGTGAGGCACACAGACTCAGACGGAGAATAGGAGACGATTGCCAGAGAGAGAGAGAGAGAGATAGAGACGCGCTGGGCGAGCGAGCAAGAGAGATAAGGAGAGAGAGAGAGCGCTGGGTGAGCGAGATAAGGAGAGAGAGAGAGAGAGACGCGCTGGGCGAGCGAGCGAGATAAGGAGAGACGCGCTGGGCGAGCGAGCGAGATAAGGAGAGAGAGAGAGAGAGACGCGCTGGGCGAGCGAGCGAGAGAGATAAGGAGAGAGAGAGAGAAAGACACCCAAAAACATGGGTGAAATTTTCCACTGGGAAGGTTGCATTTCCAGTCTGTCCCACAGTATATGGGTGTTTCAGTACTATTTAGATTAGATTATACTTTATTTGTTCCAGATCCAGAAACTCCTGTCCAGACGGAGGTACCTAAGGGATCTGAAGGCTCGGCTGCTGGAAAAACCATCCCCACCATTCGAAATAAACGTAACACGCTGGGTTTCAGTAACATCGACTCCACATTGTGCCGCTCACCTCCAAGGCCAAGTGAGCTGTACCCCCGTGCCTCGTTGGAGCGATGATGCCACCGATGAAGACCTCGGCATGTTTCAGCTATGCAGGCTGGAGTTCAAGGCTAGAACACCTCCATCAGCACAGCAGAGCATCTCGACCCAGAACTGGTTCGACCCTCTCCGCGCCCCCAGTTTGCCTTTAACCCCGGGTGATGTAATCGTGATGGGTGATTCAATTGTAAGAAATCTCAGCATCGCATGCCCTAATCAGAAATCTTTTATTTCTTGTTTTCCCGGTACTCGTGTCCGAGATGTTATGAGACGTGCGCCAACAGTCTACAAGAAGCACAAGAACAGGGCAGTGGGATCCATTGTATTACATGCCGGGGTAAACGACGTGAGGCACCGGCAGTCAGAGATTCTCAAGGCTGACTTCGCAGCAGTAATCAAAGACACGAAGGAGAGGACCCTGTCGGCAAGGATCTTCATCTCAGGTCCACTACCTCTCGTTAGAAGATCAAACGAATACTATAGTCGTCTGCTGGGATTAAACAACTGGCTGAAGGGCTTCTGCGAGAATCAAAAAATTGGGTTCATTGACAACTGGGACCTCTTCTGGAAGAGGCCGCGTTTCTTCAAGCGGGATGGTCTGCATCTAGATAGATTCAGCGCCTGGGTCCTCTCCGAAAACATCGCTAAGGTAATTCATCTCACTTGACTGTCTATTTCTACTCTTAACCCCTTCCGTAATGCTAATGCTTTACTAGGACATGATAATTCTTTAACAAAGTCACCCGCAAAAGTGCACTACATTACTACTCTAATAACTAATCTCAATGCACATAAATAATCTAGGCAGTACGGCATAAACATTAATAATTTAATTACAATTACACATTTAGATGAACAATGTATTAAATCTATAAAAACAGATTATAGATTAAATAAAAAATACACACAGAGCGGCGCTAATAAAAATAACTTAGTTTCTATTCCAAATACCCATAACGCACATAGAATTCAGCTCTGCTCCTCCAAAACATTAAATATGGCACTATTAAATGTTAGAGCATTAACCAATAAGACATTTTTCATCAACAATCTTATTAGTGATAAAAAAATTGATTTTATTGCACAAAGTGAAACGTGGCTTAGCTCCAATGGAAAGCCTGGTCAGGCTTGTTTACTCTGTGACCACAGAAATCTCCACAAGGTCATATTGTATTAGGACAGTAACACTTCCTGATCATCACTGAGTGAAGCAGTAACCAGTTTTTCAATTTATATCGTATATATTAACAGTAAAAGGTTACTAATATTATAGGGCTAGATCAGTGCTTCCCAAACTCGGTCCTGGGGGACCATGGTGGCTGAAGGTTTTTGTTCCAACCAGATTCCTAGTCAGTGACAACACCTGAACCTGATAACACTGACCTCATTTAACAGTAAAAAAAATACCTGCTAATTATTGTACATTCAGAAAAGCACAGAGGCGTGATTTTTACATTTATAAGAAACTAGCAGGAGTACCCAGCGTTGCCCGGGAATCTATAACCGGCGAATTTCCCAAATGAAAGAAACAGAATATAGAAATAGAGCAAACAGTTTTCTGATTCACATTCTATTGTAAGTTCCTCCAATGTGAATTTTGTCTGGTGTGGCGTTTCATACGCCATTGAAATAAACTTTCTTTTGGCATCTGAAGTGGACCTCCCAGTTATACGTCTTTTTTTCGATGGCATGGGTATATTAGCGAAGAGCAGGACAATTATAATGTGTTACATAGTATTACGTACTGAATAAGCACTACAGTGAGATGAATTTACGTTATTTACAATACGTCGGAAAGCAAACAAATCAGTCAGTCAGAAAGAGCAACACTGAAATTGTACTGTGAGTCAGAAAGTGAGCAAATAGCACCACAAATACGGAAAGCCGGTGAGAAAGAGTAGCACTGAAACCGTACTGGGAAAAATGGTGGGGAGGGGTGCTCTGTCTGTAAGGAGCATCTGTGCTGAACTGTGTTGCCATCTAACGGACGCTGGCGATGGTAACTACAGAGAGAAGTGACATGCAATTGCTGCCGCATGCGGGGAAAATGGTGGGGGAAGGATACTGTCTTTTTAAGGCGAGTCTCTGTTCAAACATGCTGCCATATAATGGACATTGGCAAATGAAATACAGCAGTATCAGTGCGTGTGGTAGTGTGACCCGCGGAAACGCGGGTGTGTGAGCCAGTCACGTTTATTGGGTCATTCAAGTTTTATATCCATATGGCAGTTCCTCTTCACCCGATCAAAGCAGTCGGCCTTCTAATACTTGGACACTTCCGCCATCTCTTGGCAATTTAAAGAAACATTGGTAAAGAGAGACGCACAGGGACAAAAGCTGCCTCTAGATGGCGCTGCTGTGAACGTCTGTTTTTACATCCATACGGCAGTTCCCCTTCACCCGATCAAAGCAGTCGGCCTTCTCATAGTTGGACACTTACGCCATCTCTTGGCAATTTAAAGCAACATGAGTAAAGAGCGACGCACAGGGACCAAAGCTGCTGCTAGATGGAGCCGCCGTGAACGTCTGTTGCAACGTGTGGCCATCTTGTTGATGATAAGTACGGGGACGTGTGCCGAACGTTGTGTCAGTGAAAAGGTGCCCTGCGCTTCACCACGAACATTTTTCCCAACCAAACATACCCGATGACGTACTCTTGGTCACAAAGCAGCCCCATCCCCAGTTTGGTAGCAACGCTGGGTACTCCTGCTAGTTTCCTATAAATGTAAAAATCACGCCTCTGTGCTTTTCTGAATGTACAATAACAGCAAAAAAAAATACCTGCTAATTAAATGAGGTCAGTATTATCAGGTGTTGTCACTGACTAGGAATCTGGTTGGAACAAAAACCTTCAGTCACAGTGGGTCCCCAGGACCGAGTTTGGGAAACACTGGGCTAGATGATAGTTACAGTATGCCCTGATATAAAACACACAAAAATCAAAAATCGGTTGAACTTGTTACAGCACTCTAAGCCTTCACTCAGTGAAGAGTGTTACACAAAAACAAACTGCAATACTTTGTCACGACTTCACTGTATACATGTGCATGTAGAGATAGACAAAAAAGGAGGCAGACAAAACAAATGGCAAAAGACATGTCATTTATTAGCGGCTGTAACTGACTTACTAATTATACTGATATGACTAGATTTCATTATTACTATCATCTCAGTTCAGAGTGTGATTATGCCTGAGTTGCCTACAACTGCCATATTCCTCCTTTTGTACCCAGACATGGAAAGTTACAACCAAGGATGGACAGGGAGAATTAAGACACATTAAAAGAAGAGCTAGAATGTACAAGTGCTCTGTGCTTTCTATTTAAAGCAAAAACACAGTGTTAAAAAAAACATAAAGAGCAGTTCAATCTTTTCTTGAACAAATCAGATAATTAATAATCCTATAAAAACATAGCATTGAAGAAAATAAAACCAATGATAAATACTTAAAACCAGGGATAAAACCACAAACAGGATCCTACAAACTCATTATGGCCCTATTGCTCCATCACTTGTATCATCCAGCTCACTTGCACAGGTTTACAATTGCAGTCAACCATTTTATGGCTCCCGTTCTAACCAACATTCTCTGGCATCAATCAGGGCCAACTCTGAGCCCAGCTCCGTCTTCCACAAGCCCTCATCGACATCTGCAGGATTCCCTAGGAGCCCGCGGTGTCCCATGGTCCATGTTACCTTGTTTTACTGCAGGACTTTCCCAACTGCACAGCCTCCTCACCACAGCACTGGTCCAATTCCACCAATCCTGCTGACTATCTCTCTCCCTCTTTCTCTTTCTCTGTCGAGTTCTCTTCCTTATGTTTTTTTTTTACTCTCTTGCTCACTGATCCCTTTAATCCTAAGTAAGTGCAAGTGCACAAACAATCCGCAGAGCCCTAATGAGGGGCAGCTACGGTTAGCTATCCATCCATCCATCCATTATCCAACCCGCTATATCCTAATTACAGGGTCACGGGGTCTGCTGGAGCAAGTCCCAACCAACAAAGGGCGCAAGGCAGGAAACAAACCCCGGACAGGGTGCCAGCCCACCGCAGTATGGTTAGCTATTTGTGGGCAAATGAAACTAAATTAGCAAAGTTCCCTCATCAAGAATCTCCACAACCACATAGTTTTTCTCACACACTTATACATTTGGGTCTGAGCAGCCCCACTGTTTTTATTTTAAAAAACAAACACACACTGCCACAGACCTGTTACTCACTTCACCACAAGTGCCCAGTGGAATTTGAAATCAAGGTAAAGAATTGATAGGCATGGGATAGAGAGTTACTAGTCCAGACTGGAACAGAAATCAGGTTTAGAAAATAATCTGATAATATTGTTCTTATTTTCATCCTCTTTAAACTGAATGAAATACTGAATAAAAATATTTTGATACACAAAGTCCAATTCTCTTGTATTCCATAGACATGAAATCTTAACTTTACAAAACCTTGTTAAAAAGGAAATGTTTCTGGTTCTTCTGCTTCCTACTTCTAAAATTATCTAGTTATTGTCTTTCAAATACCATAGTTTGAAAATTAAGGCATGCTAAATGCTTCACTGAATGTATAATAAAGTAAAATAGCATGAAGTAAATTGACTTTATACCAAAACACTGCATTCTTGTACCATTTATGTATTCTTACCCATTAAGTACTCTCAAAATTTAAGTATAAAAATATACAAAATATACTGGTCACAGAAGAATAATACAAAGTACAATTCAATTTAAGACAAGTGAGACATTTGGGCCATAACATCTGGAACAGCCAGAGATGAAGAAGATCTGTTAAGGTTTAAACTTTAATGTTTTCATTTTGTAATTTGTTTATCTTTATTGTTTCTGTGTAGGAGATGCTTCTCTGTCAGCATATAAAAAACAAGGGGAAAAACGTGGACCCATGGTCCAAAAATAAAATGCAAATAAAGATAACATTAAAGATAAGAAGCTGTTCATATTTCTTATGTTTTTAAATAGTTATTTCATTCAGTTACTTTAGAATTCATAATGTATATTTTATTACATCTGTTGACTCATTTACAGCAAACAAAACCTTTCTATCTTGTTAACACATTCTTTTGTTTTCAATATGAAAAAATGCATCTTGACCTTGATCACATTGTTGATGTAACTACTGCTGAATGATAGTATTTGTTTCATATCTTCTTCCTTCATCCATTATGGTTATTTTCACTTGGTTTTGTGATCACTTTGAGATAACACAGGACCACAGGTTATTTTGATGTCCTAAACTGACATTCCATAAACGTCAATATTTGATGATCAACAAACACAATCCTTACATTTACTTATGATTTCTGAAAACATACGTATAATGTCTTGGGGGCTTATCAGATGGGCTTGCATGGACCATGCACTAATTACAATAAACGTTTCTGCCAGGAAAATGGCCACCAGGTTGTTGCGACCTGTTGTGATGTAAGATTTTGCATATAACTTGATAAATGTTTTGTATGTCTTTATTTATAATTTAGGCAAAGCAATGTAATTTAGTGTTACTTTGGTGAGAGGCATTCGTGTTTGCCCCCCTTTTACGACTGAGTCTATTTGTAATTTTACGACAGGATTTGGGGGATGTATCTTAAACCAATTTGGTTTCTTTGCTAAAGTCTTTCTCTCATCCCCCACACAAAGCCAGGTTAGTTTAACATATGGTCTTGGGTGGGTGGGTTGCAGGTGTTAAGATGTATTATTTCCCCCCATTGCTCTGAGATATGGCTGTTTGGAATTGGCTTGTCTCAGAGGCCTTTAAGTACCATGATGTCCTATTGGCTGTAGGGGTTGGACAGAAAACCCATAAATTTGCTTGCTCAACCACATTCTCTCTCTCTTACTAACATCTGAAAAGAAGCATCTCTTGCTAACCTGTGATGATGTAGAAGTGTCCCTTGCTTACCTGTGATGATGTAGAAGTAGCTCTCTCTTGCTAACCTGTGATGATGTAGACGTATCTTTCTCTTGCTAACAACTGAAGAAGACCATCACACCATAAACTGAAGACAACACAATGAAGAGCACAGCTTCAGCCATTTTGAAAAGACATGTGGCTAAAAGCTGAGCAACAATGATGCCTTAACTTGAGACATTAAGTAACTGCAAGTCTGTGTGCCTCCTGAATTACACATCACCATTTAATCAGGTTGTATGGTTGCCAATATTCAAATGTACTTTGTATTTTGTTATTATTTATGAATATTATCAGTAATACATTATTTTATGTGTAACTTAACTCCTGCTTGTCTTTTTACTACATCTAATTGCCTGAGGTTATAGATATAGAAGGGAAGGTGGGAATAAGTTATATACAGTGGTAAATCTGTGAGATTAGGCATTCTAAGGCTACATATTAATAATACAATAGGGGAAAGTAGAGCAATATATATACTCAGCAAAAAAAGAAACGTCCCTTTTTCAGGACTGTGTATTTCAACAATAATGTTTTAAAAATCTAAATAACTTTACAGATCTTCATTGTAAATTGTTTAAACAATGTTTTCCATGCATGTTCAATTAACCATAATCAATCAATTAACATGCACCTGTGGAATGGTCATTAAGACCTTAACAGCTTACAGAAAGTAAGCATTTAAGGTCACAGTTCTAAAAACGCAGGACACTAAAGAGACTTGTCTACCGACTGTGAAAAACACCCAAAGAAAGATGCCCAGGGTCCCTGCTCATCTGCGTGAACGTGCATTAGGCATGCTGCAGGGTGGCATGAGGACTGCTGATGTGGCTAGGGCAATAAATTGCCATGTCCACACTGTGAGACGCCTAAGACAGCGCTACAGGGAGACAGGAAGGACAGCTGATCATCCTCGCAGTGGAAGACCACGTGTAACAACACCTGCACAGGATCGGTAGACCCGAATATCACACCTGCGTGACAGGTACAGGATGGCCACAACAACTGCCCGAGTCACACCAGGAACACACAATCCCTCCATCAGTGCTCAGACTGTCCGCAATAGGCTGAGAGAGGCTGGACTGAGGGCTTGCAGGCCTGTTGTAAGGCAGGTCCTTACCAGACATCACCAGCAACAATGCCGCCTATGGGCACAAACCCACCTTCGCTGGACCGGACAGGAGTGGCAAAAAGTGCGTGAGTTTCTGCATGACAGCAATGTCAGTGTTCTGCCATGGCCAGCGAAGAGCCCAGATCTCAATCCCATTGAGCACGTCTGGGACCTGTTGGATCGCAGGGTGAGGGCTAGGGCCATTCCCCCCAGAAATGTCCAGGAACTTGCAGGTGCCTTGGTGGAAGAGTGGGGTAACATCTCACAGCAAGAACTGACAAATCTGGTCCAGTCCATGAGGAGGAGATGCACTGCAGTACTTCAAGCAGCTGGTGGCCACACCAGATACTGACTGGTACTTTTGATTTTGAGCCTCCCTTCATTCAGGGACACATTGTGAAACATTTTTAGTTTATGTCTTATGGTGTTGACTCTTTTAGTGTTCATACAAATATTTACACATTAAGTCTACTGAAAGTAAAAACAGTTGAAACTAAGGGGACGTTTCTTTTTTTGCTGAGTATATATTACTCTACCAAGTTAAAACACGACCTAAGGATATGAAAGTAGTGCATTATATGGTCAGAAGTTTTGACCATTTGACCAATTTCCAGATTCCGTGCATTTCTGTATGTTTCTCATTCTTGTATTTTGTATGCTGGGCTTTGTACTGCATGCTTATGAGACATTGTGTTTACCTGCTCATTTAATCACCTTCTATGATGTTCTTGATAAGTTTGCCATAAACAAATGACCATTGCCAGCAGATTGTTGCTACGTAAATCTTTCTACCCATTTCAATTCACTGTCATTTTTGAAATTCTGTATCCCGCAGTTGACGATTAGCAGATGCCACAGTTCTTTTTTTTCTCCCTATTATGGTTTTCTTCATCACCTAATCAGCTTCTTTGAAAATGCTTGACACTCAGCAGATGTTTCCGCTTTTCTTTTCTTTCTGCCATGTCATTTTATTTTGTGATCACTTTGCCACTACCTAATTTTATTTTTATTTTTCAGGACATAACAGGTCATAAGCTTTTGTTTAAGGTTCTAGCCCTTCGTGGTTCACGAGTAATTATGTGACAGATGGACAGACCTTACCATTTTATTAGATACTGTATGATGATGATTCAGAAATGGCAAAGGAGGGAAGCACATATGTGTTTCTTAAATAAGAGCTCATTGCTGAATGAATATGGAAATTATAGGTGAAGTGTGGTGACACTGTGATGGAAACATAATGCAGAGGTTAATGGATGAAAACCATCCCCTGTTACCTGAGTAGTTTAAAGAAGCTTTTTCTGACACAATGTGTGTAAAAGTTTCAAACAGAATAAACAGAATTGTGCAACCTTTCTCTATCTCTAAACACATTTTACCATCCATTATGCTCTTTGCTGCATATTAGACAAGATTATGTTGTAATTCTACAAAATCACACTATCTTTAAATAATACAAGCTTAATCAGGGCCAAGTCACTAAATTATGAAGTGGCCATTTGAACTAAGTACTCTGAATTCTTTGTTCTTTGAGCAATTTTTTTTCAGAAATGAGCCAAACCTATTTAAATCTTTTTATACAGAATAACATCCATCCATCCATCCATTATCCAACCCGCCATATCCTAACTACAGAATCACGGGGGGCTTCTGGAGCAGGGTAGGGCACCAGCCCACCACAGACAGAATAACATAAAAGGACAAAAAAAAACTCTCTTACTGGATTAATGTCAAGCATATCCTATGTTTGAGTTGGCAAAACTTACTAAAAACAGATTATTAGCTAAAGCAGAATGCAATAAAATTATACTTACCAGTACATGCTGTTTATCTCCAAAACCAGGAAATCAGCAGTGTACATTAAACTGAAGATGACATTAAACTAAAGATGAAAGAGGTGTTGTGAGATAACATTAGGTGATCGGGGAATCACTGTAAATCTATAAGCTAATGTTCAAACTGGTGTGAATGGAGAAGACACGCTTCTTGCAGAATAGGTTTCAGGATGGTGTTGAGAACAAGTACAAGGCTGTCCCTACCTATGATTTCCGACTATTTCAGTAACAAAAATTACCACTGTACAGTCTAATTTACTAACGCCAAATAATTGATGAGTACTATAAAAAATATGCCAAATAAGGAGGGTAGCTCTGAACAAAAAGCTAGGGATGCGCCAATCAGGTTTTTTACAGCCGATACCAATCACGGATTTCATGTTACTTGATCGGCTGATTCTGATACCGATTACGATTTTTTTTTTCATTTATCCCTTTAAAAACTTTATGCACTAAGCTCCTGCATAACCAGACGCATACAAGCCTTATGTTCTATATTAAAATGTACTTTTATAATTAAACTATAGACTATAGGTCTTAACAGTTAATTTTTTATGAACAAAATGAAAATCAGTAGGCTTATTGTTCAGTGACCATTAAAAAAATACTAAAAAAAACATACGGTACTTTACCTAATAAAATATGTACAAAAATATGTATTCATAATACATAAAGCATTAAAGAAAATAAAATGCTTCTCATAATTACAAACTGTCATATTGTTTACCTATCTGAAACAAGGCTTAATTAAAAAAAAACAGTTTTCATCATTTCTGCAGGATATGAACATTTAACCCATAGCTGATTGCAGTTTCCAAAGCTATTCTTCATTGACTGCAGTTCTCTCCCTCACTTTGTTGATTTCTTCTCAGTCTAGTAAGCTGGTTATTTCATTTCAGTTCCAACAAAATGTATCAAAAAATAAAGCTTATCACAGAAAAATAACACACAAGGCAAACATGAATTATCAAGGATGACTCAGGGCAGTTACAAGTTTTAAAAGTGACACAAAGTATTCTTTTGCTTGTATTTCATTAATTAACTACACTGCCAACTGATCAATCTTCATTTCAACTTAAATGAAAGCTTTTCCTCCAACAGAAAAAAATAGTCTCACCAGTTCTCCCCAAGATGTGGGAATCTAAAGTGATGCATACTACTAATACATGTTACACCCATTTAACAACATTTACCAAAGTAAAAAGCAATCTATTAAAGCTAAGCTGTACCATTCACCTGCAGAATGGAATGGTGTACATTGTAAAAGTGAAACCAGATATACAGTAGGCTTCATTCGAGTCTCTACTGCTTAAAATAACTAAAGTGAAAAATGCACCTTATCTACAATGGCATTTTAAAAGTCAGGGAACAGAGTCTGGTGGTTCCACCTCTGCGTGGTACCAAGTCTCAATCCAGACTCTTTTCCTGTGTAGTTCCTAGTTGGTGGAATGAGCTGCCCACCTCCAACCGTGCTGACTCACTCAATGTATATAAGAATCAATTGAAAACACAAGTCTTTTGTGAATATCTGTCTAATTGATAGAAAAGAAAAAAAAAGTTTAATTGCTTTGTTGATTGTAATCCAAGATGTATATGTATTAGTTATTACATCTTTTTCACTTGTGACAATCAACTTTTTGTTACCTGTCCTACTACACTTGCTGAACAAACAGGCCCTAGTCTAATGTTACTCAATTGTTTACCACTTTTGTAAGTCGCTTTGGATAAAAGCATCTGCCGAAGAAATAAATATACATATATAAATGTATATAAATGTCAGTGAGCCAGATTTCATGTTAAACTATTTACTAACTTTTGACCTACAAAAGTGAACAATGAATATTCCTTAAATAGGGAAGGAGCATTTTATAACATGCATCTATATTAATTATTCTGTTCTAAAATTACTTCCAAATGAATATCACACATTTCTTTTTTAAACAGCTAGCATTTTACTATTATTCTAATATTGTAAGGTTTAGATTTTTAAAAAATAGTGATAGCTCATGAATCTGCAGGAAGAGTGGTGTGACTGTATAATCATGATTGAATAAAATAATTTATTTAAAACATTTTCTTCAAAAAAGCAAGGTAAACTGGTTAAGGGGATTCTCAACACTTACAACTAACCATAGACTCATGTAATAAGTTACCTAGTAGTGTGGTAGACAGCAGGATATTGCAGACATTCAAAACAGGACTTGATGTAATTTTGAAAAAGTAGGTGAGTAGGTTTGATAAAGTTTTTTAATAGTCAGTATCGTCAACAATGTTTTTATGTTCTAATGTTTACAGACTGCATTTATGGATCTCATACATGTAGACTGTCTTATGTACAGTATACCTGCACAAAGTACATCAAGTTCTCCTTCCTTACTAGAGAGCTATACATTTTTGCTTTCCTGTTGTCTTCAGTTGCTACAGCTAGGGCCATCACAAACACACACAGTTATATGAAAGACCAAAAGAAATGCATCAGCTCTTCATTCCACAGACTAAATCAGAAGTATATGTGGTGTCGCATGCGACTGGGGGTGGAGCCCAGCAGGGACACCCAGGAGGACCAGAGGAGGGCTTGTGCCTCCTCCAGACCACGAGGGGGCGACCGCCCTGGTTGTGTTGGGGGCCATGGGTAGAGGGCATGGAAGCCCAATCCTGCAGGGGCCCGTGGCCACCGCCAGGCGTCGCCCCGGTGCCTGAAGAACTCTGGACCTCAGCACTTCTGCCACACCAGGAAGTGCTGGGGGGAAGAAGACTGGGGACACCTGGAGGGCTTCCGGGTACGCAGCCGGCACTTCCGCCACACGGGGGTGTGTCCGCGGGGGATTGCCGGGAAAGCGGCTGGAGCCCATCCGGGTTGCTATTTAAGGGGCCGCCTCCCTTCCGTCATCAGCAAGAGTCGGGTGGAAGAGGACGGAGCTCGAGAGAGGAGTGGAGGCGGCCAAAAGGAAGGCATTGAGTGACTGTGAGGCCTGGACTTTGGGAGATCGGTGCTGGAGGCACCGGGTTCGTGCACTGATGTCACTGTAAATATTGTAAATAAAATGGGTGTTGTTGGGTGTGAAACCGTTGTTCACCTGTCTGTGTCCGGGTCCAGTTCCACAATGGACATGGCAAAAAAAAAAAAGGAACAGAAAAAATATTGCTTTAATAGCTTGCCACCATCTCTTACTAATTAATGGATCTGAAGACAGTTCTAACACATTTAAAAACAGTGGGTGAAAAAAGAAAAACTACTACAAAACTACTAAAAACCAGAAGCGTGTTTGCATGTTCAGTGTATGACCACTTAATTATGTATGCAAACTCCTAATAATGGACTGTATTCAAGTAAAATACTGTACAGTTAAAACTCACTCAGACTTCCAATTCTTTGTCTGCTTTTCTGCAATTCACTTTCACTTATGTTTTTTCCCACTGTTTTGATTAAAAATGACTGATAAGCAAGTTCTGAAATCCAAGCCTCTTTGTGCCAACCAACACTGCTAAATGTAAAGAGCATACAAGGATAGAAAGTTGGGTGAGCGGCTTATTTTGAGGTGTAGTGAATGTCACAAACAAATGTATTTGGTCTATGGATACTTGACAGCAACAGACATTTCTTACTCTTTGATTAATATTATAAACATCTTCATTTCACTGGGATTATGCTCCCATCAGGATTAACTGTTAAGAGCTAAGTGATTAATTACCATTAAAACCAAAACCTTCCATTGTTAAGCAACATGTGTATTTAATTCATCACTCACAACTGTTTGTAAATGCACAGTGTATGAGATGATACTGCTCTTGCTGCTGCTGAAGTAATTTTTGGCTTGAAACTATTTCCATTACAGGTCTTGTTATTCAATCACACATTTTCAGATACAACCTATTCTAGACAGGGACTCGGATACTGTATCATGGAGGTATTACTTGGTAATCATAAGAATAGTCCACCACATATTTTGATTTTACTTCTGTTTCTTTTACTCATCATTTCATAACTTGGTCTCAGAATTACAGAGAAAGCTCTTTATTTTTTAATTTTAGGTCTGTACTTCAGTTGTACTACTTTACAAAGTGATCAATTTATCACTTATTTTAAATAAATATACACACACACACACACACACACATACATACACATACATATATATTTTTTCCTCAAAAGGAAAAGTATAACTGCATAGGCAATGCTTGTTTTGCTTTGAGAGCCAATTTTGATCAATTGACTAAAATTTTCCAAAATTGGATGTAAAATTTCCCAAAAAATGGGACAGCTGGTGCCAAACAATATAAGTTTGCAATGTTGTGAGACATAAACTTGGCACAATGATAGTTGACAGATTGGGGCACAAAAGAAAATTGATTCCAGGGTTGTGCATCATAAACCATCTTGGTAATGTAGAATCCAGTAGTATGGAGGGAAACCTATTTTTTCTGTTTTATTTAGTTAATATTGGTGTGAAACAAAGGTATTTAGTCATATAAAAACTTTTAAAAATTTGGAATTTTGTATTCACTTTTCTTCAGCCATTTTCAGCTCCTTCATTACATAAGCAAAATTTTTGGGTATGCAATTTAGATAATGCAATAATGCCAAAAACTCCTTAGAGCATAAGAAGTTAAATCTAAAACTAACCCTTTATGCAGAGACTAATGTTAAATACTAGCCAATGTTGGAATAATTTATGCTTAAACAAAACAATCTTACTAATTACATAGTTAATTTAAGCTTTCACTGGAAAATTTAATTGTCATACTACATTGCAACATCTGATATACAGTTGCTTCGAGACATCTTGTTCTTTTAAGTAGAAACACAAGCTGGATAACTTCCTTCAACAAAAATGGAGCATTCTAAATGTAGCTCAGTTTAAGAAAATTTCAAGTGAAAGAGTGACAAATTTCACTGCAAACTGTGGAATACTGTGATAAAACACCAAAGAAGGACATCTAAAATGTATTACCACAAGCAGAACAAGCATTCTGCTTGTATTTGTGGCCTGAAGCAACATACTATATCAGGAGCATAGCAAGGAGAAACTTTAATGTCCAACAGTCACATAAAATCACACACAGGAAGTGTACAATGGTAGAACAAAACACCAATGAGCAAAAGCTGTCAGCAACTAATCAATTATTATGTGCCAAGATTCTATCTGGAAACACCATTACCAACCATACACAAAGACGTTTTAAAAAGGGAAATGCTGAAAAGATAATAACCCAGCTAGCCATAGCCATTAAGATTGTACTTACACCCGGCTTTTGGACTACACTAATAACTAAAAGTTATATATCACAAACATGTGCTACCACCTAGACTAAGACTAAGGCCAATCAACTTATTTTATGAGAATTTTTTTTTTCTTCTGAGAAGTTTGAGAGAATATGAGTGCTATAATTATGCATTCAGCACCACTGATTCATGTATTTATATTCAGTAGAAGAATATGTGTAAAAAAATGCTGTAGTGACATTTACCTACTTTCTTCCCCTTTTCATGATTGTGACTGTAACTACTGTGACAGACAGGGGTCGCTGTTGTCCCCTTGAACCCACAGACCACACGTCAGACACCAGGTAAAAGTCCCAATAATAAATTTGTTTTTTCAATAATGTACACAAAGCACCTCCACCTCCACAGTACTCCAATAATCACAATAATAATCACAATAACACAATCCTCAGCTCAATCTGCTGGGGCTTCCCAGAGTCCATTTATAGTCCATGACCCAGAAGTGCTTCTATCCCTCAGTCCACGTGATTTCATAACACTTCCGGGTCAGGTGAAAACTCCTTCTTTTCTTCAGCCCAGAAGTACTTCATTATTTCCGTTTCCGTGAATAGAAAGTACTTCTAGGCTATAATAAAATTCCTCGTGCCTTCCTGCAGTGTCCCCTGGCGGCCCCCATGGTATCCAGCAGGGCTGTGATGTGAAACTCCAACGTCCATGATGCCCTGCTGGAACTCAGGGCACCTCCATGTCGCAAGAAGGACTCCATCTGGCGGCGTGGGGGCATTGGCCGGGATAAACTGTCAGCCATATATCACACTGCTTATAAATGTCACTGCAAGATTACATATCCACAGCAATTGTGCTTTCAGAATTGTTTAATTTTATGTACCTAATGAATAGAGGGTTATTTTCAGTAGAATTAAGTATACTGGATGTAAAAGGACTAATTCATTAAACAATTCAGGCAAAGAGTGTGCTTTTTTAGCTTCTTTCACAAAAAGAACTTAGAATGTTATCAGGTTATCCTTGCCAAATATTTAGGGGCACTTGCTCTATCACACATATCAGAATGACCCCTGCAATTATTCCAGTTGATATGTTTACAAATGACTGTACAAGGTGGGGGTGAGGTGGTCTTAAAAGGCTCACAGAAAAGTCTACAACTGTGCCATCAAGCTTGATTTTGTCAAAATAAAATTAGGTGTTGCGTTAATTTTATTTTACTTTTTTCATTTTCTAGACAAATATAGTTTTGCACAAACATTTTAAATCACTTGAGACATAAACAATACAATGGATGGATTTCTCGAAAGTTGCATAAAACTCAGTGTCCCCTCAACAAGTGGTATGCCCTGTCTGTTTAATTATGGTTTCACTTTCCCGAGTCAATTAACGCTCTGTCTCTCTTTACTGGTAAAAAACATTTTCTTCTCTGCTCAAATCAAGCACAGATCCCTTAATTTCAGAATCAGTCCAATTTCCACAAACTGCTCAAACAGCTAACCTTCCAAAACAAATTTAGCTTTTGTGGTCATTTCTACACACTGTTGTGGTTGTCTTAGATTTCCATATGTCATTGTTCAATTCTGTTTGTCAGCATGAGTTATGTGAGGAGATTGTAACTAGATGCTTACTAGATGGTAACTAGATGGTTTTATGGCTTCAATGAGTAAATTTCAGATAAAAAGCACATATATACAGTAGAGTGAGCACTTCAGGGAAAAGTCAAAGTACAAACACACTGACAAGGTCCTACCTCTGTCACTGAGCCTAGGTATAAAAGCTGTATTTGCACTTGCCCACCTTGAAGTACACCACAAAAGAAGTCTCCTTCCTTCTTCCCAAACTTCTTTCATTCTCTGAATTTCTTTCTTCCTCTCACAAACCTGGCTTCTTCTTCCCATCAGTGAGCCATCGCTACCAATACATCTCCCAATAAAAGACTAAATTAACCCTTAGACTTGGAGGAACTTAAAATCCACCAGTATCACTTTTACAGTTGTGAAAGTCTTTTTATATTGCAGGAACGCCAGGCTAGCACTGCCTCTCCTAGACATGATTGTTCCTGAACATTTGAGCTCTAATTCAACCTTAAAGCATTGCTTTTCAAGTTTATGCCCTGGGGTCCCCTGTGATTAGAGGTTTTCATTCCAACCAGTTTCACAATCAATAATCTGTTTTGCCAGTAATCGATTGTTTAAATAACTTGTCTTTATCTTGTTTTATTTTAACCATCAGTATTGTGAGAATTGTATCCATAACAAATTAAGAAATATTTTCATTTTTGCTATCACTTTAAATTTACAAGTCTTTTTTATCATTGTCCCATTAAACAGTAACACGGAAAGACGGTGTATGCACTTCTCACAAAACACAACACCCCAGGTCACTCCATTGAGGTGGCTGCAATGTCTTCAATTGCTATTCGATGTCAGCATAGCTCTTTTTCTAACAGACATGTCACGTGCTCCTGCAGTCATTGTTTTCTTAACAGATATGTCATGTAGTGGACATGAAGCCTAAAAACGTGGCGGTGGGAGCCCACACCTCCAATTCTTTGATCATAAATGATTTTCTGTTGCACTCTGAGTATATGACTGATGCTTGCAATGAAAGTAGTCATTTGGCCTGTGCATGGTCCATGCAGCAGATATTGTTGCAATTCTTTTCCTGTCAGCAATGCTCAATGCCCAAGCCGCTGTGCATTTACCTGGTTTGCCACTTAAAATGAGAAAGACCCAAAGCCTAATTTTGAGGCTGAGATAATCCACATGTCCATCTCATGTATTATGCATATTACAGCATAATCTTTCGATTGATATGAAGATCAAGGTTCAAGGCCCAGTGTTTCACAAGTTTTTGTGTAACAGACAGACCATTCTAAGCATTTTATATATATAGATTCACCTTTTTCTTCTACCCAAGTATTCTAATAAAGACAATTAACAGCAAGAGGTTTTGACACCATGGCAAAAATCACTGAATGCTGAATGCCTGCAATTACTTTTGTGCCAGACCCACTTGTCTGCTCATCAGTACATCATAGGTTCAAACAAACAGTACATCCCATTAAGCTGAATAAAAAGCATTATGATAATGATGAAAATCTTAAAAACTAAGACAAAAACTTAAATTATCCCCATGTAATATAAATTACCTAACATATATTAATTGACAAATACAAGTGAAGAATGACACCTTCTCTTTACCACCCTCACTTTATCTTACCTTCTTTACTTTGCAGCATCTGAATAGACACTAAAACATAAAAACTGTGAAATAAATAGTTTAATAAAGGCAGAAATCCAAATAAAAGCAGAAGTTGGTTTGAATGAAAACTTGCAGCCAGTCTAGGACCCCAGAACTGAACCTGAGATGGGAATGCCAAGGCAGCTGTAATTTAAAAAGGGACCACATTTTCCCATATTTACTAGTCAGGCAGCATGTAATGTCCCCTAAAGGCAATCAGCGAGGTTTTGCTGATCTTTGTTTCTTTTACTAAGAGGTCAGGCATCTCAGCACAGGCTGGGTCACCTGCTCTCTTCTAGACCCACTTCGTCTTCCTTGGGTCAGGCACACCAAGTACAACAGAGGGTATCTGTCTCTACCTTCTGTCAGTTTCCTGTTAAAGCAATCAACCTTCTCTTTTCTGGTGAACTTTCCTAACTGACTTCTTAATGCCTTTTCCACTTTGATGGAGGCTTTGTCTCTGACAAGTCAGATACTTCTTCCCAGAATACGAAAACTCCTTGGTTTGCATACAAGTGTAGTCATTAGTGACTACAGTTCAGAGATTTTATTATCAATTGTACCAAGGTGTGCCAAGGTATGTGTGCTACTTTGCTCTGTTGGAACTTTTAATTATGAATGTCTCAGAGTTGTATTTGCTTTCTTTTCTAATACCAATAACCATTTTCGTTATCCTCTTCGTTTTTGCACCATTTTGAGCAGATAATGTCACAATTGTCATTGCTGGAGAAGAGTAGAGCAAATGCTGCTTCATTCCAAAATTTGATTAGTATACTGTTTTTCTGGTAGACAATAAAATTATTTGCCTTGCTCCCTAAAGTGCAAATGTTTTTCTATGTGTTCACCCTACAACACAGCAAATCAGAACATGTTAAAATGAGCAGAAGTGAGTGAGGTAATTAACATGGATGGAGCTCTGATATATATTAACACACATGTACATGTTTCACAAACAGCATTAAGCATCACTGTTCAGTTTCACAGTTTGTTATTAGAACGTAACAGGAGTTCAGACTACCAAAAGTAACACAATGTAATCATAAGAAGAACATACTGACACAACAAAAAATACATCTTATTCAAAATCTGAACCTTAAACTCAAAAATGTTGCAATGTCATTCATCAAGATGACAATTATCTGATCCATACTGAATGAAGTATCCCCATAAAGTAATGAGATAGATTGTTTGGTGTTTACATCTTTTATTTTGAGCCATTCTTTAACTAAACAATAGGTACCTTTTATATAAACAATAAGATCAAATTTTTGTGTGCCAATCTAATAGTATAATGGGCAAGGGAACTTCAAAAGAATAGAGATTGCTTATGTTTTGAATGTGAACTGTGAATTTATCTAAAGCTTGTGTTATATTAAAATACACAAAAACAGAATAATTTCTTACATGTCTTCTTAAAAAATAGGCAGTGACTCATGTTTCTGAGGGGTTGCCACATCATTTCTTCATCTTCTTCCACTTCTCAAAGGGGTCAATGTGCTTGATCAACCTTCTCCAAAAACCTTGGTCTTGCACTTCCTCGTCACTCAAGCCCTTTTCCTTCAAATGTTCTTTTACTTTATCCATCCACCTTTGCTTTGGTAAACTTCGTTTTCTCTTCCCAGATATTTATTGTATCTCCTCATCGCATGTCCATACCACTTCAACCTACTTTCCAGTACTTTCTTGGATATCTCTCTCACTTTTGTTGTACCTCTGATTGTCTCATTTCTTATTCTGTCTTTTTATTGCAACTCCACACATCCTTCTGAACATTCTCACTTCTGCCACATCTAACTTCTTCCCCCGTGCTCCCTATACTGCCCATGTCTCAGCTCTATACATCATTGCCAGTCTTACCATACTGTCTTACAAACCTTACCTTTAACCTTTGCCTTAATTCTTCAGTTGCACAATACTCCTGATACCTTCTTCCAATTGTTCCATCCATAATGCACTCTATTGGTTATTTCTGCATTTAATTTTCCATATTGGACTACTACTGATCCTAGATATTTAAATGTACCCATTTTTCAATAGCTCTACCTGCAGGATAACTTCAGAATCCTGACCGTAATTAAACCTCATATATTCTGTCTTCTTCCAATTTATATTCAACCTTACATCTTTGGATGCCTTTCTTCATTCTTCCAACTTTCTCTATACCTGCTCTTTTCTGGTGCTACACAACACAATGTCATCAGCAAAAAGCGTGCATGAGGGGGCCTGGACTCAACACATCCATAACCAGATCAAAGAGGCAAGGACTTAAAGAAGATATTTGGTGCAGATCTACTTTAACTGATATCTTATATGTTACCCCAACACTGCTTTTAACCACAGTCTTTGCTACCTCATAAATATCCTGGACAATCTTCACATACTTCTCTGGTACTCCTTTCTCTTTCATGCACCTCCAGACCACTTGACATAGCACTTTATCATAAACCTTTAATGAGCACCATATCCAGACTTTCCTGTTTTTCTCCACGCTTCTCTATGAGATGATTCAATGCATAGGCTGCATCAGTTGTTTCTTTCCCTGACATAAAACGAAACTGCTCCTCTCCTATTGTGGTTTCTTCCCTAGGCCTTTTCTCTATAACCCTTTCCCAAATTTTCATTTTGTGCGACATCAGCTTTAACCATCTGTAGTTTCCACAATCCTGAATATCGTCCTTCTCCTTATAAATGGGTACACTTTCACTGTTACTCCCCTCCTCTGGTATTCTTTCCTGTTCATAGATCTTCTGCATTAGATCCACAACACATCTGCTCCCTCTTCTTTTAACTCTTTGAGGGCCGAGTATTTTTCCAAAAAAAAAAAAAAAAAAAAAACTGCTAACAAAGCAATGGTTTCACACAAAATCAACATAAAATGTCTATTACTGTGTGTTGTGTCTGCTGTCGGTGCCTGTTTGTCATCTCTGGCAGCTGCTCGGGGACAGCTTGACAGCCAGAAGGAATGCTGTGGCGGGCCAGCTGCCTGGCTATCTTTGTGTGATGGTGGCATGCAATGCAAACTAATTCATACCCCATGTCATCGTAAGCGGCGGTATCCTCCTAGGCAAATGTTGCCCTTAATGGGCACATAAGCTACATAAACGTGTTCAGCCCTATGATCACCTGATGCTGGTACCTCAGTTTAATTTTTGATTCCAACAAGTCAGAGTATTGTTCAGCGGTAACACACAAAATGTCACCCGCGGAGCATTTTGCTTTGCACATTCACTTTGGTCTCTCACCAGATGTCAATACCATTTTAGAGATGGTTTGTTTTTCGCTACTCATTCACGCGAAAGAAATCAAAGTCAAATCAACAAAACTAACTTTCCTTCTAGCAAAGATGGTCAAACTAAAACATATCGGTGAGTTTTGTTGCCGTTTACAGCTGATTACCATTCTCTCCCCCTGAATTTTGACAAAAGTCGACAACCGCCTTGAAAGAGTTAAAGTCTTTCACATTTCTAATGGTATTTCATCCAGTCCTGTTACCTTCAATTTTTAATTCTTTTTAAAGCCTTCTTTACTCTCTCTCTTTATTCTTGGTACTAGCCCTTCATTTGGTATTCCATCCCCAAATACTACCCTTGGATTTTATTAATTAAAACAGCTTTTCTAAGTACCTCTTCCATCAATACTTGGTCTTATCATCCACAATTATGGCCAGTTTATCTGACTATAATCCTTTCCTGTTCTTACTCTTTGCTAATCTAAAAATCACTCTCTCTCCCTCTTTTACTTTTTCACACACAATCTCCATGTCTTGGCTCTTGCCACTGATTTATTTGTCTCTTTGTTTCTATGCCTACAGTAAAATTATCTGAGTGATGTACCATGTTCTCTTTTTTGCACACTTTTTAAATATGGTAGTATTTGGTCTGAGAGGTAGCCTATTAACAAAACTGTTTATGCATTACAGAGAGCTTTAGCAAGGGTTCTTAAACTTTTTAGGCTGATGACCCAAATAAGAAAACCAGTTCAATACTGGGATTCAAGAAGATGGTTATTACCATAATGATAGCCATGCATAGACAAGTACCAATGGCCATATTATAAAAACAGTACACACTTTTGTTTCCATTCTAGCATATATTTTACACATGAAAAGAGAAAGGTGAAAAGAAAACACAATGTTAATAAAACAATAATTATAATTCAAAACAGAGAACAGATTCCTGAGGTATATCACCGCCAGTGTAAATGCTTAGGGTGAGTTTTATTTTTCATTGTAATGGATGCGGTGTGAGAAGCTGATTTTTGATGGGGTAGTGTAAATGGTCATTTAACATAGACACCAAATAAGGAAATAAAATAGTCACAATAAATTATTCAAATTATATTATCATTCTATTATACAAAAAAATCTTGGGACGAGACGAGACTTTTTTAGAGAGACGAGACGAGATTTTTTCAGAAAGATAATTTCAAGTCCCGCGAGATGAGACTTTGTGCCAAGAGATTAATTGAAAACTTAAAAGGTCCAAGTGGGGGCGGAAATAAAAGACAAACAGTAGAAGAAGAACAGACAAAGAGTAGAAGACAAAGTAGAACACTGTAAAAAGGTTCAAAAACATTGCCGCGATACACATACAGAGCAGGTTAGAGATAATGAAAGTACTAAAATTCGAAAGTCTCAAAATACTGATAGTAAAGATCACATTAGCGCTAACAAATGGAAATTATTACTCAGTGAAATAACGGAACAGCTAAAAGAGATTGAATATATGGACATTGGTGATATGACAGAAGTATGAAGATATTGTTCGGCTTTAAAGTTTAAGTCGGAGATTTGTAGATCATCAAATTCGTGTTGCCATCAGGGAAAAGTAGTGTTTCTTCCCAATGAAGAGGCGTATCCGTGAGAAATAAAAGATTTGTTATTTGGTGAAAGTGAAATCCACAAACACTACAGGCAAAATATCTGAATCTACAATAATCTGTTTGCGTTCGCATCATTTAATGCACATAACGTAGATTTGCACGATTCATGACCATACGCTATGAGAATCTTTGGTCCCGCAACAATTAAAGCTACTACAAGTTTAATTTCAAAGAAACCACAACTCAGTTAGGTTTATATTTATGATCACGGAGAAACGATGCAACATAGAATCGAAAAAGTTAAATGGTTGGACGTATTAAAAATTCTACAGTCAATAATGGATATAAATCCATATGCCCAAAAGTATCGCACTTTACACAAAATTTATCTGAAAAACACAGACAAAGAAGTTTTCTTGGATTTCTATATGAATCCGAAAGATTACGCTCGCATATATAATAAACCAACATTTGACGAATTGTCATCAATAATAGTCTTGAAAGACGGAGATATCAAAGACAGAGTTGATACTCATGTTTATCCAAAAGCACAGGACGATTCGTAGCAAGCGGCAGAAATCCGGGAAATGACTAGCACGTAGGGCTCACATGAGGGTTGGTGAGCGAAGTGAGCAGGGGGCAGAGTCCCCTAGTTTTTTCAAAAATAATGTTTTTCAAATGAGTTCTGTCATTAAAAGTACATTCTTCTAGATGAGTTCACAAATTGTACAGCATATCTTGGTTTTCATATAACAATTCAATAAACAGAGCAAACAAACAAATGTAGTTGCATAGGTAAACTGTTTGATAAAGTTTTATATGCTATTTGTTATCTTACCTGGGTTATAGGTTTAATCTTGATGAAGAATTTCAGTTCAGTCAGAAATGTTTAAACTGACACATTGTTGTGAATGCCAAGGGCTTCACGCTATAGCCTATCTCACCCTTTTGATATTTTCTGGAGTTCTTAGTTCTCAATAACTTTACCTGACCAATAGACTGATATTTATTGAACCTCTTTATAGTAGTGCAACAAGAAGGAATTTTTTCTTCGTCAATGCAGATTAAACTTAATAAAAAAAATGATTTGGACCCCTGTTACAGATTTGGATTCAATGTGGCACAAGGATATGATGATTTTCGAAGTAATTTGCTGGGTAAGTCAATAATGTGGAGTATACATAGTGCCGTAGAAGTGTTATATGCTAAATGCAGTTTCAGTAGCCTTGGACGACTGGTCAGTGTTTCTTTGTGTGTTCACCATTACTGCATACACTGAAACAATTAAAGACATTAAAAAAGTGACAAATGATCATTAGACAAAGTGGTGACAGTCATCATAAGCTACCATGAAATCAATGGAATATCAACAGAACAATGGAGACTAACTACCACAGATTTTTCTGTTTTATTTGAAGACAAAAATTAACTAAACACTTGCTAACTAAAAATGCTGAATAATGAAAATTGAAACAAATGAGAAAAATGTATTAGTTATTCCTCCTGACGCCAAAATTGAAATATGATTTATTCTGATGTGTTTAAGATATATTCCTGCACTTACTTCACATTAATGATAGATATGATTTATTTTGATGTGTTTAAGATATATTCCTGCACTTACTTCACATTAATGATAGATCAGACACTTCATCAAAAGATCAAAGAATTGTATGAAGATACAACATAATAGAGGTCTGGATGGAAGTATACAGTTATGGATGAACACATTAAGCACAGTACATGTAAAGGCAGAAGACTGGCTCACACACTTCAGCCAAATCCAATAGTAACTCAAATAAGATCAGAAGAAAGGTTTTCTAACATTCTTGCTAGACATATTCAATTGTGGTACAGCACACAGTTTTCACTATCAATAAGGTTCAGTGAAGTAAACAGATATAAAAACACTAAAATATTTGTTAGTAGACTTTGATGTGTAAATTGCAGTGCTGCCAAGTAGTACAACTTGTTCTTGTCACTTATCTAGACATACTGTATTTCATAGTTGGTCTAAATCAGTACTGCATTGCTTTGTTATTTTTTAACAAAATCATTCAACAGTATGTTGTTGAGCTGTCACTTTCACCATGACAGTGTACAATCTGTGATTACTTAACACCTTTCTGCTTTCTAAAAATATGCATTAGGTTAGGGCTGGATTAGAGTTTGTTGAAATTATTGTCTTTCATTTTGTAATACGCATATTCAAAATGGGTAAATTAATACATTTTGGAATATATATTTTTGGAACATAAAGGCTGATTGTTTTGCTTATGCATAAAAAGCTGATTTTCATTAGCATTTCATACTCACTTTCTTTGATTTTCATTAACTAAAGTCATTTGTTATTGTATTTCTTTTTTGTTTTATTTTTTTATAAATCAAATTAATATAGTCTGATCTTCAAATATAATTATATTTATTCTCTAAATACATTAAAAAATTAACTGTAATATAATTATTTATTTAACATCTGTCTCTCTAAAATGGTTGTCTGTCTAAGTGCAGTTCTCAGAAGCTTGTAAAAATAACTATTTAGTATGTTAAGAAAAGCATAATGCACTTTCTATTCAAAACTTGGGACAGATCAGTTCTGGTTCTGTTGATTTATGAATTACTAGCCATTCTGAAACAAGCTTTATCATAGGCATTCAAGTTAAACATGTAGGGTCAAATGTTTTGCTCACACCTCATACAATGATCATTTATTTATGCTCAAGCTTCTTCAAATGACACTCTCATTTAGCTGTGAAATGATAATTTAACAAAATCTATCTGTCTAAAAATTAGTACATCCATTCATCTTTTAAATCTAATTGTCCTTTTACTGGTTAAGCCAGTCTCAGTTTTTTTTAAATGTGCCAGGAAAACTACAGGTAGAATGACAAGTTTAAAGCTACAGCACTAAGAAAGATATATTTCACATATTAATCACAACAAAATACAAGGTGCACACATGTTTCCTATTTTAAGACTTTCTTACTTTTAATTTTTTTGAGAAAATTACTGTTGGTTTAAGGTTAGTTATATAAAATAGATCTCCTCTTCAATAAAGTTTTGTAAATTACTTCTATCACTTATGTTCATTTTGTTTTGAGCATAGTACATGGTTGAGCATAGTTAATGGTGTCACAGTGGACAGTACTGTTCCAAACATTTCTAGAGTCAGAAGTTTGAATCTCAGCCTTAGCACTAACCATATGGATGTTTTATATGTTCCCCTTCTTTAAATGATGATAATTAATTTAATAAGATTCTACAAACTGGCAGCACAGTGGTAGAGTGGTTAATGGTGCTGCATCAATGATCTTAACTAGCTGTTCTACATGTGGATTTTGAACATTCTCCCTTTGTCAGCATGGGTTTTACCCTGCATATTCTGGTTTTCTTCCATATTCAAAAAATATGTATATTAAATGAATTAGTGCCCCTAAATTGCCATGGAATGAGTATGAGGAAGTGTAGCACTTGTTGGCCTGCTAACCTGTTCTGGACTGGTTTCTAGTTTGTACTAGATGATGTCAAAATTTACTCAATGGAAGAGGCAAAACAGTAGTCAAAATCACTTCATTTTTGTTTATTAGGCCTTACTGCAATAACGGTAGATAAAAAAACACTAATTTGGTCTTAAAGTTCAAATGTTTAACCATTTTGAGTGTCCATCTTTTATATTCCAGCCACCATGATGTCATGGGTCACATGGCATGTTGCTTAAAGGGCCTAGCAACCTTGCTGTAGTATCAAACTTCTTTAATGCATATATTTTTGTGTATTTGATATTTTTTTGGCATGTTGTGACGATGCGGGTTCAGCTCCATGCTCCCATCTTACTTCTGGGAGCCCTCGAACCTGACAACGTTGGTAATGTCATCGATGAGCTGGACAGTGAGAAACAACAAAGCAAGGGGATGGTGCAAAAAGTGTGAAGTGCTTTTATTAAAAACAGCAAAATCAATAACAAAGTGTTCAAATAAATAAGTGCAGTGTCTCTCTCATCTTCAAATAAATAATCCAATAAAAACAGGTGACACCGTGGAGGTTAAAAACACAATAGAAAAAAATCCTTTAAAACAACGAGGTTAAAATAACGTCTGGAAGCAGTCTTTCTTTAAAACTAAAGCCAGGTGCGTTCTTCTACTGGCAGATCCCCTGCTTCTCCCCTTCGGGTGCCACAACAGGGGAGTCGCCCTACCAGCAAATGCATCTCCTTCGTTTCTGGTCCAGTAGCCCAAAGCCTCTACGACTTCGCTTCCTTCAGCAGCCAGTCAACTCCACTACCGGTCACTCCAGCTCCTCCAAACTGCTCAGCTGGAGCGACCGCTTCAATCTGTCCCCTCCGAGAGTTGGCCAAACACTCCTCTGGGGCTCTCCTACCAGCTGCATTACCGTCCAACCAGCTCTCACTCTCACGCACCAGCTTTCTCCTTCCTTCCACCTTCTTCCCCATTAACCTCTGTTTCTTCTCTCTCTCTCTCTCTTTTTTCTCTTTTTTCCTTCCCTTTCATCCGCCTCGCACTTCTATTAAATATTATGGGGACATGTATCAGGTGTGGCAATTAGCAGCTCCCGGCAACAATTATGGATGCGGACAACTCCTCACCTGTGCACTTAACCGAGGACCGTCCGCATTACGAATCACCCGGGAACCGCTCTGGCCACACTACCACACCCCCTTGCGTAAGCCACGAGTACGGTGACTACTTATTTAAAAAGTGGCCTTTTTCACTTGAGCTGTGGACCCGCTACACCACACATGTACATTCTGATAAGGTTTATTTTTAATTTAAAGTTTATTTGAAAGAGTTTCCTATTTATGCATTGCCATCAGAACATGTCATGTGACCAAGTTAGTCTCAGTTGTGACATCAAAGAAAAGAAATTATAGATTCGCAATGGCTTTAGTATGTGGTATGGATAGTTCACAAATTGATTCTATTTATTGCAGTTAGCTTTTTATTCAAGTAGGCCCTAGCACTAGGTTTCTTCTCTAGCTTCTGACTTCGATTTGCCTTTGACTCCTGAGTAATGTCTTGCCCTTTGATTCCTACTTGCCTGTTTAGTTTCAATCATCAAATTTTGACCCTTTTCAATTCCTGATTATAACTGTTTTCTAAAGAAGCATCTGCTGGGTTTAATTCTCAGAAGAATCCTTAGGCACTCCTTATGTGTCTTAACAAATGGAACATCATAGAAACCAAGCATTATAAATGGAAGTGCCAAGGCAAATAAAAGGCACACTAAACAGCAGTAAAAATAAAATGAAAATAAATAACAATGACACTCAGTTAACAACCTAAAACAACATAAACTAAATTGTAATATGTTTCTAAAAACTAGCCTCTGCCTCTGTCTTAAACTGTACTCACTCTTGATGACATTGTAAGATGGAAATGTCAATGTGCTACCTTGAAGAGAACAGATACGTTTTGGAGAGAATAACCAGGAAACGGCATACAAACAATATGCGCAAGGATTGAAACCATGAAGTCAAGCTGCTCTTTGGCTAAAACCGAAACAAAACACAAGAACCAAAGTCAAAAACTTGTTGCAAAAATCATTACCTGACAAAGTTTTTTAAGCAAGGAAATCACAAAGAAAGTTTTTTAGAGAGTTATCCACAAACTCAAAAAAAAAAAATGGATACCGGGGGGCAGCCTTTCAATTCTTTCATGAAACTAACGCCTGACATCATGACCTTTGTCACCATCTTCTGACAACCAGGTCCTGAAACATGGGACCAGAAAATGGTAGCTTCCATGTACCTTTGAGGACAAAATAGCATCAGAAACATCACAAAATAATTCCAAAAACATTAAATTTACGCTGAATATAAAAATAAATCAGTGAAATAAATTAATCACAATCCCACAATTAAAGTTTAAAGGCCTGAAAAACCCAAAGTAGAAACTATGAGAAATTAAAAACAATACAGATTTATAACAGCCTTGTATCATTTTAATTTGTTATGCCACACAATCATATAATGCACTGCATTAACAACCTGTCTGTCTTTGCCATAAAGTAATGCAAACAACTCCTATATTCCTTCCTATAACTCCCATATTTATGTTATTATAACCTTTCAAAACTCAGAACATAACTGGCAGGTTTAACAGAAATATGGTATTTTTCCACATTTAAGTATTTAACTATAATATAAAAAATACAAGAGCAAACCTGCATTGACTCTTGACTCTCCAATGACATCATCAGTCCACAATGCCTATAATGTGCAAGAATTGGTTATATAATTATTATAATTGAACTCCTCTAAATATTATCAAATAAGTTGATGCCTTTACAGCTTACAAGATCTGGATAGATAACAGCTGGTTACAATTACTTTATTCAGCTGGAGCACAGTCAGGTTAACTAACTTGCTCAGCTCACACAGACAGTCAAATGTGGTGTTGCGCACACTTCAAGGTAAATAATGTATGCCCAAGGAGGAGATAAAATAAGCCAAATGAGCATATGGAATCAGGTAACAGGTAAAAGTTATTTTTAAAATGCAGTGCAAAATTCTTTGGTCAAAAGAAAAAAAAAAGTTCAGGGCTGTGAATCACTAGATCCTGGTCCCAGCGCACTAGGCTGCATCGTAGGACTTGCTATTTGAAAAGTGGTGGTGCGTTGAAGGAGATTGATCACATCCTCATGGGCAAACGCTGAAGGCTCTTACAAAACTGCAGGGTCTACAGAAGTGCCCAGTTTGTGAATTCTGACCACAGACTTGTTGTTGCTAATCTGAAGATCCATCTTAGGTGCAGTAGGCTACCACCTACTGGGAAAATGAGGCAGGACCTAGCCACACACAAAGATCAGACTGTGTCTAACGAGTTTGAATTCAGTTTCTGTAAGGAACTTATGGACAACTGCCGATCTGCCGATCCTGATGTGATGTGGGAGACCTTTCATGATAAGAACCTGAAAGTTGTTCCCAGAAGGAGGTGTTTCATCTCGCAGGATATACCATGGATATCACCGAGAGGAGTCAGATGGTCTAGTAACCCACGTCCTGCTTACAGAGACGTCAAAGCATTATGCACATCTAAATCTGTTATTCAGAGAGTCACAGTCATGGCAGGTGAAGGAACGTTCATTACAGATGATGCTGCAATTGTGACCTGCTGGGCTTGTTACTTTGAGCATCTGTTTAAAGCTGATCCTCTGGCTAGGCCATTGGATATCTCCGGGTCCATGGTTCTTGGGGCTGATCCTCCAATTACTTGTGAACCACCCAATCTCACTAAGATTGCACCGGTGGTGAACCAACTGAGGGTAGGGAAGGCTGCAGGATTCTGTGGTATCTGGGGTGGACCTCCCCAGGCTGGTGGTAAGGCTGTCATCCTGGCATTGCAAGAAATCTTTGCTTCCATTTGGGAGATGGGTATCATCCCAACTGACCGGAAAACAGGACTTGTCATTCTTCTCTTGAAAAGGACTACAGGGGATAACACTGCTCTCTGTGCCAAGTAAGGTCCTTGCTAAGGTCATCCTCAATAGGATCCGTGATCACTTACTCACCTACAGCAACCGGAGGAGTCTGGTTTTATGCCTAAGAAGTCTACCATTGACCACATCCTGGCACTGAGGGTTCTCATGGAGCACAAACGCAATTATCAGCAGAATTTCTTTGTAGCCTTTGTCGATTTTCGTAAAGCGTTTGACTTAGTTGATTGAGCTGCCCTGTGAAACATCCTGAGACTTCCCGGGATTCCCACAAAGTTTCTGGATATCACAGCCGGCCTGTAACACTGGTATTGGGAGTGCTGTTCAGAGAGGTGGCAGAACCTCTACGCTTTTCCCAGTTGATTCTGGGGTTCATCAGGGATGTGTTCTTGCTACTACTCTATTCAGTGCTTGCATGGACTGGGTGTTGGGCAACATTTTGGGGTCCAGCGGCTGTGCGGCATCTTTTGGTAAAGAGAGATTCACTGATCTTGACTTTGCCGACGATGTTGTGATGTTCACATAGTCAAAGAAGGCTCTGATCAGGGATCTCAAGAGACTGAGCAGGGAGTCTGAATGTCTGGGTTTGAGAATGTCCTTGATAAAAACCAAGATCCAGGCCTTTAATGTCCTCTTGGGCACAGCCATCAGCAGTGTGCCTGTCTGCGGAGAATCTTGCCCCTGTCAAGAGGTTTACTTCCTTCGGCAGCAACATCCTTCCTGTGAAGTCAGTAGACAAATTGGGAGAGCATTGGGTGGGTCATGAGGTCACTGGAAAGAGGTGTGTGGCGCTCCTGATATCTTTCCAAAAGGATGAAGGTACAAGTCTTTACAGTCCTGGTGCTTCCTGTTTTGCTATATGGTTGCGAGACATGGACACTATCCAGTGACCAGCATTGTGGGGGAGGATCAGTTACGACACTACAGCCATATGGTATGATTCCCTGAGGGTGATCTGGCTTGCAAGATCCTTGTTGTTGAGAACTCGAGCGGCTGTACCAGGGACAAGGGAATGCCCACGTAACACCTGGTTGCGGCAGATAGATGGTCATTTCCAAAGGGTGGGGCTGGACCGCGTGTCTGCCTGGGGAAGGTTGTCTGCCTGGGGAAGGTTGCCAACAAGGATCCTGAGCTGTTTCGTCAAGTGGTGGGTGTGGCAACGCACTGTACCAGTGCATGCTCCCCAACCTGACCTGGCCTGGCTAACAGAAATAGCTTCCACAAACTTATATAGGCAGATCCTGATGATACTAAATGTTATGTGACCTTAGTGTTACTGTTATGAAACTCTAGAGTTCAAATCACACAGTCCCAAAAACTTTCAAAAATACCCATTAAAGAGTAACCCATCAGTCTTCTCTGATGAAGGCATTCACAATGTTGATGTAGGCTTGTGTGTGAGATGTTGATGGTCAACCAAGCTTAATCGTTTACACTTGTTCTTCCCACTTCCAACTTCTACCCATTCATAAACTTTTCATGGAGTTATGCTGTTTTCACTTTCACATTGAGCCAACATCCTGCAGTGAATTTCAGCAGGTTTCACTCTCTCTGCCCAAAGAAATCTCACTACAGTGTGTTGTTCAACAATGTTGAAATCACACAGCAGACTATCCATATTCATTTCATCTTGGCTTAAACTAGGCTAGCGGCAAAGCACTTCACTATGTGTTTTCAAACTACCTATAAGTGATCATCAACATGGTGTATTGTATCAGCTTCTATTCAATACGCTTACCAGGTAATTTTCAAATTGCCTTTACTTTACAATTCATGCCCATAATTTGAAGGCATGAAATAACCCAGTACTCTGAACCTGACCCTTAAACATTATTACCCTGCTTACAGCAGTACAAATGTAGTGTGTATGACCTTAACAAAACTTCAGTTTTGTGACTATGCAGTGTGATATTTTAAATTTAAATGCTTACTCCATGTTGGGTAGGTAAATAAATACAGGTATACAACATATGCCATGCATGACCTACATATCAACTTTGTCAGCAGTATGCTGCCTTCTGGCGATTTAAACAGAAGAAATTTTTTCAGAGTATATTTTCAAGATATGTACATGCAAACATCGAAACTGCATGGCTCAAGTCTCATTTAAAAGGTGGAGATGGCATTTGTGAATTATGTCACATGATCCACCCAACAAGCAAAAATCCTTGAAGAAATGCATTTTAGACATTCAGTTTTAGCACGCCTACTTCAACATCACAACAAAGTAGAATTAGTGAGCATGTCTGCAGCTTTCAAAACTGTGATCATACAGAATACTTAAAACAATTTTTATATCCATTCAGTCTTAAATAATTAATCATTGCTGTAAGACATATAAACAGCCATTCAAAAGTGAAAAAATCATATCCTAGACTCGAATTAAAGCTAATTATTTTTCTCCTGCACACCAAGTACCTAAGATTGAATAATTGAATCTTAAGGCACTATTTAACACAGGAATACAATCAGTTTGTCCTTCTAATTAAACATTTCCACCTTATATATCTGAATAAAAATTTGTAATAAATATGTATTCTCGACTTCAATATTTTCATTTTATATCAAATAAGCAGTG
Source organism: Polypterus bichir lapradei (assembly GCA_026402145.1). Classification (NCBI taxonomy): domain Eukaryota; kingdom Metazoa; phylum Chordata; class Cladistia; order Polypteriformes; family Polypteridae; genus Polypterus; species Polypterus bichir. Next base: position 11,582,254 of record JANRMT010062821.1, on the reverse strand, counting down.
ACATATAGACTCCAGCATGATAAGTCATGCTAAGTAAGAGGAAAATGTCATCTTGTAGCTGAAAAGAAAGGAATCTTTTCAAAAGCTTAAAGCAGCTGATGTAGTTCCAAAACACCCATCCAATATTTCAAAGACCCTTTTAATTGAATACATTGCACTTCCCTAAATGAGCTCACCACTAACAGGAAAAAGGAAGGGCATTGAAATCAAATGAATCAGACATTATTTTACAACCTGATGATGACTGAATGAATGATTACACAACAGCAAAAAATCAAATCATAATCCACAGCTCTTTTTCCTTTATTAGTTCACAGCTTGAAATATTACTAAAGATGCCAGTCATGTTGAAAGGCCATTTACAACACACTGAAGGAACATAAACTAGAGATGATAGATGTAAGCAGCCTCAATTGGATAAAGTGAATGCATTTAAAATGTATATACACAAAATAATTTTTTATACAACACACCAACAACATCCTTTTTCAGTACATTTCAGTACAATTCATATACCAAGAAAAGAAAAGAAACAATGTACATTGTAAATGTTAGTTTTACAGCATTTTAAACAAAGAAAATATCCGCCACTTAAAAAAAGATCTGTTATTACTGCAAAACTGATTTTAAGTTTTCACTATTGCCATTCATTTTTTGTACAAAATAAGCTTTGCACAATAGTGCAAAGTGAACTGTAACAAAAATTGAACTTCTAGTTTACCAAAACTAATACTTACTGTTAATGTGATTGACGTAATAGACACCAATTTGTGGATCATATGCTGCCTCCCAACCCCAAGGTAACTCATCCCCGACACAGTCCGCAAAAGACAAAGGTTTTGTCAACCTGCAAAAATAATTACACAAATATGAGACTTTCTGTTGCAGTAACTTAAAACAAAAGATTACAATCATTTTTCTTATGTGAAATACACATAGATTCAATAAAGGCTATTTCTGTTAACAAAAAAAAAAAGTTTTAACTGTGTTTTCAAGGATGAGGAAATTTTGACTACATACAATGTGCATTCTCACACATCCCAAATAATAAATAAATAAGTACAGGCAGAGATTGGAGCCTAATCAAAATGATTCCAACTGTCTAGTCCAGACTGAAAGAATTAACCTGAACTCATGAAATTCCCCATCCTTTCATCTAGTATTACAAAAGCTATTTGATGTTTAAACATACTCAGCAGTTTCAAAGATGATCATCATTCATCATATAGCTTTTATTACTATTATATGTACATAAAAGAGATAAGTACTTCCTCTTTAGTCATTTCAGGTCAAAAGCCCTAAAGACAAACCATGTAATGATGCCTATGAAGACTTAACATTTGAGACAATTTCCCAGAGCACAGCAAAGAAAAAGAACACTGATTCCAAAGTACTTACCTAGCCAATGCTGGCTGCTTTCCTCTAGTAGTGGGGCTCTCCTACAATCTTTCATACAATTGCATTTGCCAAAAGGCTGTTTCACATAACATGCTTGTAAATATACATGTGTTTGTTCTATAAACATCCGATTTAATTTTGTAAAGGTCATTGCAAAGATTTTTTGGCAAATTGCCTGCATCTTTTGGAATTGTAAAACACTACATTTCTTTCCAAAATTCCATTTCTGGTAATTTTCACTATAAAAAGCATTATTGCCATGTTTCAATATAGAGAGTATGGCTGTGCTATTTGCAAAAGCTGCATAACAGAAGAAGAGTTGATGATTGCAATAAAAGGCACCAAAAAAGAATCAGTCAAAGATGATGACACTGGAACAAAAACTGCATTGTGTTTAATGTATGTTTTTTAACATGATTGCTGTCTGGTACAGAATTAGTTCCTGCCTCATGCAAAACCTTGCAAGGATATATTCCATCCACCAGCTACCATGAACTTTTAGATTAAGCAGACTCAGTAAATGGGCATACTGACAAATTTATCTCAAGAAAACAAAGAATAAACATATGACTTGAAATTAACCAGGTTTCCATCCAAGGAGTTTTTGCGAAAAAATATTTAGCGCTTCAAATTTAAGCTGATGGAAATGCTAATTATCGATAAAATGTTGTACATGTCAACATAATATTTTTCCGTTTAACTTTAGCGCATAAATTCCATATCGATACTTCAGATGTCGCAAAAACTACATTGGAAACACTTTTTGTCGGAAAAAAAGGGCTTTAACGCAAATAAATGTGTCACATGATACATTTTCATCACGTGCAATCAAAACGAGAATAGCGGAGCAGTTCGCATGGTCTGATGAAGAGACTCGTTATTTCTCGTGATGAGCCAATGCAGTAGCGGATAGGCTGGGTCTCCTGCTACTAAAAGGGGTACCTGAACTCCCTCCACATCAACTGTAGCCTGGGGGTGTCTCAGGATGTCTAAATAATACAAAAACCACAAAAGTAATTTACTGTGCCAGTCAAAATATTTAATAAACCGTGTGTTTCATTATCTAAACATGTTTTTCTTATTATTAAATGGCAGATGTTTTGGCATATATGAGAAATTTTCTCGTTAATATTAACTTTAGTTTTTTTTTGATTAAACGTCGTTATTTTGTATTAATTCAAATTTCAGTTTTAATTAAAAACCTTAAGGGAAGCAGGTTACAGTACTAATTCAGTTGTTATCGCACTGAGAAGGGATGTTGAAAGGTGGGCTCACCTGTACAGATCCAGGAGTGCCAACGCAAATGTCTCGTATCATGCACCTGCCATCAACAAGGGCCTGGAGAACAATAGATGGCCACCCTTTGCGATTAATGTAATCGCGGTAGCCTTCCGTCAGGGGATGAATAGGCACATGCGTGCCATCCAGCGCACCGTAAATCTGTGGCACAAGATGCACCAAGGAATTGCGGTATGCAATTTCATTGGCCTCCGCTACAGTCAGAAGTCTGATATAACGCCGCATTCATTTTTCTTTAATAGCGGTGCACACAGCATAAACACATCGATGGACGGTAGTTTTACTAACCCCGAAAGTTTCTCCAACTACTCTATACTCAGCGCAGGTTGCCAGCTTGTAAAGGGCGATGGCAATCTGCTTTTGGGTTGGAACAGGTGGTCTGTGGCAACCTGTGATGGGCGCAACATCAGGACTGATGAATCCACACAACATCTCAAAAGTCGGCCGTGTCATTCTAAAATGTTGCAGCCAGAGATTTTCTGTGAAGTGTCTCTCCACCACCTCCTCCCAGAAGGTCTTATTCCGTCGTCCCTCGCATACCCGTGGGTTCCGTCACACTGGGGTACTTTCTTCGAGCTCTAGGGCTATCAGACAAGCAACTGCTTCATTCTGCTGTCATCTTCGGATATTATGTACAATTCCAATTATTTGTGTAACTGAAATAACAGTAAGCTGGCAAATTTCAAAAAAACTGTCTAAATAATCTCTCCATTTCTTTGTTTCTTTGTTTAGTGGAGGGGGTGTAACGTGGAAAACAAAAGGTAGATAATTTGCGACATACACAAAATTATGTATGGAAACGGCTCAAGGGCAGATTTTTTTCGCGATACAACAAAACTTATGCGACAGTTCATTTTGAGGGGGGGGCGGGGATGACGTCATCACGCACACCATTTTATCGATAAAAAGCCAGTTGGATGGAAACAGGCTGGAGACAGCAAATTTCGCACATTTTTTTTACGTATATTCTGTTTGTCGATAACAAAACGTCGCAAAAAACTGGATGGAAACTTGGCTATTGATGGTAGGCAATTTTTTAATTTTATTTCTCATCTGACTAGCATTTGACATTTTTCAATGCTAATCTGTGTTAGACCGACAAAGCCGGAGGTAAACAAACAAGGGCATTTTCCAAGTTCCAGATCAGACCAGATCCTTGCACTCTGTTACTGTATGCTACCTAGCCAGCATTTCATGTATGTTCCTTAGACACATGGACTGACTGACTGAAGTGGGATATAACAAATCTTTTAACATTTTGTTGAAATTATTTTGACAAAATTACAGGGATCTCAGTGTACACATGGACTATAAAGAGAATCTCTGTTTACTTCTGCATTCCTGCCAAGTTGGAATGTACTCTCAGTTATAAATATCTACAATAAATGTTAAAAATTAGACAGGAGGAATGACAAGAATGTCAATTGCTATGAAATGCATACAGCTTCCCCTTTGCAATAAATAAAGTGTGACCCTTGCACTTTGAAAGAAGGATTTTGCCTTTGCTTAATTTATGGGTAACCTGTAAGCTCATAAAGAGAAAAGTACACAATGCAAAGAGCAGAGGGAACTGAAAGCTGTCACTACTAAATCATGGTCCCTATTAAATTTTACACTGCTTAAATATGGCTTAAAAACATTTTTGAACAATAGATTATCTTTATATACTTGTAAATTTGCATAAAAAATCAGATTCCAACAATATAACAAAACAGAGTGTCGAAAAGTGAGAGAGGTTTGTGGCAATCGTAACAGAGGGATGAGGTTAATGGTTTACATGGGGGTAGACTGTACTGTGAATCTCCGGCTACATAACTTTATACCATCTGATGCACATAAATCCCTGCAAAGACTAGCAAATGGAGTAGAAAGCATGTTCTTCTCAACAACAAGGTTAAAGGAATTACTCTAATTATTTTTAAACATGTTTGATGTAAAAACAAAAAAGCAAACTTTCACATTTTGCACATTAAATGTGAAATAAAAGTGCTTCAGCAATACAGACATTTTACTCAATATTTTATCTTAATATATAATATGCTACCATGGCTGTTCGTTTGTCTGTCCAGGATTTTAAATCACCTTTAGCTCGCAAACCATTTGACCTATTGACTTGAAATTTGGTACACATATACTACGAGACGTCTACTATCCGCATTCAGGTGATGGTTGACCTCCAAGGTTATTCTTCTTTTTATTTGCATTTTATTTAATTGTAGAATCAACTCTCAGCAGTGGCTACCAGGGCAGCCGTGCGGCACATCCGTACAGGCGTGGTTCTCATTCCCTACCACCTTTGCCGTGAATTCCTCTACCTCTTCATATCTTAAATTATTCTTGAGGCAGATTGAACACTTAAGTGCCAGCTTAAATGAAAAATTAAGGAGAACGTACTAAGTAATTGCAACACAAACACTGACTTAATCAGTTTTAACGTGAAAAGATGCTGACAGAAGCCACTAGGCTGGAGAAAAGAAGAGCTGCTCAGGAAGCATCAACGCATCAAGCGCATCAACCTCTGTGCAAACGAACGCTAAACATACAGACAAAGAGAATGAAAACTAGGAATGCTCAAGTCAAGTGTATTTACTGCACGTTATCATGCAGTGTGCCGTTACTGGTTAACATATAAAAGTGATGCTACATACCCATTGCAGTCTCAACCTATACAGTATATTTGGCAATGTTTAATCTTCCTCTGCTTTCAATTCAATTAAATTTAATTCAATTTTATTGTCCCTTGAGAGAAATTTGCTTTGTCAGTAGGTTTTATGGACAGACAATGACATAATATAAAAAAACACACCATAAAGATCAAACAGTACAAATAAATATAACAGTGAGCATATATGCTAAAACATCAGATTAAAAATATTACACATAGCAATGTAACTAACATTTAGACTTGCCAAATGATTGATACAAATGATCACTCCATTCTATGATTCAAGTCTGTGGATGTTAATTAAAATGTAACTTATTTAGGAGATTAATAGCAGTTGGGATAAAAGAGTATTTGAACCGATAGCTTTTTATCCTTGAAATCTTGAACCTGTGGCCTGATGGCAACAACTGAAATTAAGAATGTAGTAGGTGAGTTCTGTCTGAGAGAATATACTCTGCTTCCCATAACATTACTTGTTTATTAAACAGGTCTGTAAGATTGGATTGTTGAGACCTTGTTATTTTACCACTCCATTTTACAATTTGATTTATTCAGTTTTTGTTGCTAACATTAAGATTTCCAAAACAGATCAGCACAAGTAAAGACAAATATTTTATGTTTTATCAATTTTTGTTGTGTTTCTAGATAATTTTTATCAGTGTCTATTCTTTTACTGTGTTTTGTTAATTTTCAGAACATACACTGTCTTGAAAAAAATATTCTCTCATGATTGTTTATTTAACAGACTCAAAGTCTGGAAACGTGCAATAGATTGGATATTTTTACATGACATAATGCAAATGTTATGTCCAAGTGACCTTTCTGAGAAAATATTATGAGTGCACACATAGAAATGTTTTCACAAAAGTCAGAAGTGAAGAAACGACAGGTAAACCTCCTTTCTGTTAGTTAGTCAGCAATGGATCACATTTTACGTGTCTCCTTTCACTTCCAATAATTGATTTTTGCAATGTAAGAAGTATTGTTGACAAGCACTACACAATAAAAGCACAAAAACTAGACAAAGGCTCTAGAATATTCATGAAGGAATTCCTTTATAATTACATAGGTTAATCTATCAACTTTCTTATTCCAGTATGCTAAAAATTAGTTAATCTATTTTTTTATATTCAATATTAGCTTGCTACATTTCAATAGATATCTGTATGTTGTAATATAGAATAAACAAGGTAAATTAGATGTAATCTTAGGAATTATGTGTATTCAGTCTATTTACCTAATAACGTCTACATGTTTCCTAAGGTCCTACAATAAAAGATGTAGACATACAGCATAATATGTGGTTTTAAGCTTAAAGTTCATACTGTTAGTCAGTAAAAATTAATTTAATCACATCGCAGTTTATGTTTAATTGTGTATACTAACCTGGACCAGGTGCCACTGCACAGTTGTACTACACCTAGAAGGCACCCACTGTGGTGTTTTCTATCAAACTCTCACACATTAACTCCAGCTCAAGAGTTTGCCCTTTCAAAATCTAAATCTAGTGTTGGTAGGACACCAACATTGCTCCAGGAATAAAGGCACAGCACAGCATCAATCATAAGTCAGTGTGTCACCTTCATGTATTGATTTGGAGAGCTTGATACAAATAAACATGCTGCCACAGTCCATAACAAAATGTGGTTTCTCATCACTTCTGAATGTTTGAATCATTTTTCTTCTAAGTTTTACTGTGGAAACTCAGAAAATAATTTTTTTGTTAAGAATTTAAGTGCAGAGGAACACTACAGAAGCTTGTTTTGTGATTCTGCCATTGTTTTGGATAATCGAAAGAGCATTTGCTCATATGTGTTTGTGAACTGATATGGCAACCTACAGCACTGAACTAGAATACAGATGGATGACTGAATACAGATTTACTTGCAGAAGATCTTTTAACTGCATTTACTTATAATTAGAAATTACCTGCCAGAAACAAAAATATCCCTGATATATCCTAGAAACTTGCTGCATACTCAGAAATAACAACCATTTACACTTAGAGTTAAGCATTACTTCTCCAATAATAATGAGAATCACTTCTAGGGTTAACACATGGGGAAGAAATAGGGAAGGCACCACCACTGCAGCTATACCACCAAGTCATTGCTTTAATTTAAAGTAAACAAGTTGTGTGTCAGACATTAAAGTTTGGAAAGAGTAAACAGTTTTGAAACTGATCCAATTATCATAAAGCACAATGTATACAAAAGGCACTTTAACCCATAAACACATAAACATACCCTTTTTAGGTACTTGCTAAGCCATAAACACACCCTCAGAAAACATCTCTTTTTAGGTACTTTCCTAAATTCTTCTTGAAAATTCAAATGTCAGGTCTTTTTGTACTGTTCATAAAAATTGTTTCAACTTAATCTCTTCAATCCCATTAAACTGAAGGATCAACGCTGAGATAAAAGATAAAAACAAATGGCAATATGAATGACTGCTTTGTTGCCATTCTCAAATCTATTCAATTCAATTCAGAGTTATGGGATGCCAGACCAGATCACAAAACAGGAAACAACTGTGTACATGTTGCCAGTACAATACTGGGACCATTTACACACAGACTGGCCAGATGAAACCAAAAATTAACCTGACCTGGATGTCCTTAGTGATGTGGGAGGAAAACTGAAATACAGTGATCCCTCGCTATATCGTGCTTCGACTTTCGCGGCTTCACTCCATCGCGGATTTTAAATGTAAGCATATCTAAATATATATCACGGATTTTTCACTGGTTCGCGGATTTCTGCAGACAATGGGTCTTTTAATTTATGGTACCTGCTTCCTCAGTTTGTTTGCCCAGTTGATTTCATACAAGGGACGCTATTGGTGGGTGGCTGAGAAGCTACCCAATCAGAGCATGTATTACATATTAAATAAAACTCCTCAATGATATACGATATGCGCTTCGCAAACTTAAAACCTCTAACAGCACTATTGATTTTTGATTGTTTACTTTCTCTGTCTCTCTAACTCTCTGACATCTCTGCTCCTGGCGAGGGGGTGTGAGCCGAGGAGCTGTTTGCACAGAGGCTGTTTACTTAGAAAATACGGGCGCTCCTGTAAAAAATGTTGAAAGACTACCTTCACATTGATCCCTTCATTGCGGCTGCTTTATCGCGGAGCTTCACATACATAAAAGCCCAACAGCCCTATTGATATTTGATTGTTTACTTTACTCTCTGTCTCTGACATTCTCTGCTCCTAACGGCACTCCTTTGAAGAGGAAGATATGTTTGCATTTTTTTTTAAATTTTGAGACGGAACTGCCATCTGTCTTGTCATGGAGCACAGTTTAAACTTTTGACTAAAGGGTGTTATTTCATGTCTAGAAGGCTTTAATAATGCTTAAAAAAGCATTTAGAAGGTCATAAACAGGTTTTTAATACTCTAACTGCGAAAATATTAGATTTACTAGCAAAATACCCGCGCTTCGCAGCGGCGAAGTACTGCCTTAAAATTTTTATTAAGAAGAAAATTAAACCTTTTTAAACTGAGGGAAAATATACCAATAATTATTTGTTAAGGATCTCTTTGTATGCCACGTTGTCAGTTCGGCCCTCCAGTTGTAATATGACCAAGCTGTAGCTGTGCGCTGAGCTTACTCTTGAGCATGCAACGTACAGTTGGCCATGTGAACAGTAATCTTGTTTCAAATCTCACAGCTTGGATTGCTGCTGTCATAATCGGTTTGAGTTTCATGGTTTGTTTCAATTACAACAGTATTTGTAGGACTTGTGTTGAAGAGACATTCGGCATCTGTCAAGCGTTGTAAGTATACAACCAGTTTCATTGATAACTTCACATCCAGCTTTTGAGAGTTTAAACATTCATAAACATCAAAGTGTCCACTACTGAAATCGTCACCTGTGAATCTAAGATGTTTAAGAGGCATTGGCAGTTGTCCAAAGGTGTAAAATATTTGGCCATTTCGGTACACTTAAGCATTTCACTCTTCTAGTGATCCTGTGTAGTATAATTATCTCCTGTACCGTCATCAGTCCACACCTTGAACCTGTCCCAGTCATTCAATACATAAGACACAATGTTCCTCCGGATATCAAGAGTGAGCCTGATATGGCCGTGCAATATGTAATAAAGAGAATGGAAAAGGCAGGTGCCATCTCCGGGCATGGAAACCACTTGGTAAGTGACAGTTCTTTGATCGATGGTGATCACCTCGATAGACATGTTAATGGGGGTACGGTTGGAATGATAAAGGAAATGGGTACCTGAACAATGAAAAGTAAGTCTAAAATACCTACACAATAACTATAATCGTAATAAATGAACAATAAAATAGCGGAGAAGCCGTGAATTAAATAAAAAGGCTGTAGTTATCAGCAGGGAGACATGAATACCGTGGCGAAGCAAGGAAGGGAATGTACAGACTGGAGCGACAGACGGCCTTATATAGGCAGGCAGCCAACAACGTGGGAGGCGTTGGGATGGGGGACCCAACGCCGCCTCACACGGTGACCGAGCTGCAGGCTATGGACGTATATATGTACGTAAGTAGGATTCAGTTAGCGTTGGGAACCCATCTTGAAGATGGGCCCGTAAGTAACAAAGACCGTTGAAAAGTTCAATATGACGGCCAACAGTGGCATCATATCACCGAAATAAGTACCAAATTTCAGCCTTCTACCTACATGGGAAGTTGGAGAATTAGTGACGTTGGAAAGTTCAATATGGCGGCTGACAGTGGCGTCACACCACCGAAATAAGTACGTACATTGGTTTCAGTTAGAGCAGGGAAGCCACCTACCAAATTTCGTGAAGATGGGGCCATGAATAAGAAAGTTCAACATGGCGGACATTGTTGACCGTTATGACCGTTACGCGTAGAAGTTCGAAATGAAACCTGCTTAACTTTTGTAAGTAAGCTGTAAGGAATGAGCCTACCAAATTTCAGCCTTCTACCTACACGGGAAGTTGGAGAATTAGTGATGTTGGAAACTTCAATATGGCAGCCGACAGTGGCATCATACCACTGAAATAAGTACGTACATCGGTTTTGGTTAGCGCAGGGAAGCCACCTACCAAATTTCATGAAGATGGGGCCATAAATAAGAAAGTTGAACGTGGCGAACATTGTCAACCGTTATGACCGTTACGCGTAGACTTTCAAAATGAAACCTGCTTAACTTTTGTAAGTAAGCTGTAAGGAATGAGCCTGCCAAATTTCAGCCTTTTACCTACACAGGAAGTTGGAGAATTAGTGACGCTGTAAAGTTCAATATGGCGGCTGACAGTGGCGTCATACCACCGAAATAAGTATGTACATTGGTTTCGGTTAGCGCAGGGAAGCCGCCTACCAAATTTCGTGAAGATGGGGCCATGAATAAGAAAGTTCAACATGGCGGACATTGTTGACCGTTATGACCGTTACGCGTAGAATTTCGAAATGAAACCTGCTTAACTTTTGTAAGTAAGCTGTAAGGAATGAGCCTGCCAAATTTCAGCCTTCTACTACACGGGAAGTTGGAGAATTAGTGATGTTTGGAAAATTCAATATGGCGGCCGACAGTGGC
>JANRMT010062821.1:11554295-11571336 GCA_026402145.1 Polypterus bichir lapradei | reverse complement strand
GATGCCAGGGGCCATGACCCGGCCGGGACGCCATGAGGGACCGGATGTGGGTCTGTGCCCACCCTGGATCACGTGGGGGTCGCCTTCCTGGTTGCTTTGGGGGCCACGGGTACAGGGCATGGAAGCTCCACCCTGTAGGGGCCCGTGGTCACCGCCAGGAGGCGCCCCAATGCCTTGGGGACCTGTTACCTCAGCACTTCCGCCACACCAGGAAGTGCTGGGGGGAAGAATTAAAAGGGCGCCCGGAGAGCTGCCGGGAGAACAGCCGGCACTTCCGCCACGCTGGGGCGTGGCCAACGAGGGAATGCCGGGAGCCACCTGGAGCTCATCTGGGACAGGATAAAAGGGGCCGTCTCCCTTCATTCGAGGCTGGAGTCGGGAGGAGGAAGGACGAAGCACAGAGGAGGTGTGGAGGCGGCCCGAAGAGAGGCATTTGTGGCCAGGACTGAGTATTTGGGGATTGTGCACTGAATTGGGTCTGTGTGACCATTGTAAATAGTTGTATTAATAAATGTGTGGTGGTGATTACAACATGTCCGCCTGTCTGTGTCCGGGTCAGCTCCACAGTACGTACATCGGTTTTGGTTAGCGCAGGGAAGCCACATACCAAATTTCGTGAAGATGGGGTCAGCCTTCTACCTACACGGGAAGTTGGAAAATTAGTGACGTTGGAAAGTTCAATATGGCGGCCGACAGTGGCGTCATACCATCGAAATAAGTACATACATCGGTTTCGGTTAGTGCAGGGAAGCCGCCTACCAAATTTCGTGAAGATGGTGCCATAAATAAGAAAGTTCAACATGGCGGACGTTGTTGACCGTTATCGACCGTTATGACCGTTACGTGTAGAATTTCGAAATGAAACCTGCTTAACTTTTGTAAGTGAGCTGTAAGGAATAAGCCTGCCAAATTTCAGCCTTCTACCTACACAGGAAGTTGGAGAATTAGTGATGAGTGAGTGAGTGAGTCAGTGAGTCAGTCAGTCAGTCAGTCAGTCAGTGAGGGCTTTGCCTTTTATTAGTATAGATAAATAAAGAATCCTACTTTGTGGAAATTCATTTATCTGTCTGGAGCGGATTAACCACGATAAACAAGGGTTTACTGTATAACTGTGCAGAGAATATTTATAAACAGTGTGGGAGAGTTTCTAAGGGCTTAAAATACATAAAAATAACCATACAAACATATGGTTTCTACTTCGCGGATTTTCACCTATCGCAGGGGGTTCTGGAACGCAACCCCCGCGATCGAGGAGGGATTACTGTACCCCAAAGAAATTTCATACAGACATGAGTGTGCAAAATCCACACAGACAACATCCAGCAGCAGGGCCTATACTCAGGACACTGGAGTTTTGATGAAGCAGCACTAACCACTGCACCACCATGCCACAGTCAATGCAAAATAAAACTAGCTGATGCAGAAACGCTTTCAAGAATAATCACTCAAATGTAATGAGACAGCTGTACTCTGGATATAATCCCAATAAGCTTGTTTAAAGAAGTCTTTAGCAACCTGTCCTGTAATGTTTTAGTAAGTGTGAATAATTTGTTGTCCATCGGGAATTTTCCTGCCAGTCTGAAATACAATTACAGTTAAACCATAAATGAAAAAAGCCAATCTGCACACCTCAGTTTTATTTAAATTTAGACCTACCGTATCCTTTGTTTTTCTTGTATTTTTTAAATCAATGTATTTACAATTATACTTCTTATTGTTTGTCTTTTTTACTATTTTTATGGTAATTGTTTATTTTTAACTACAATTGGCAATGTGATTTTTTTGTTCTTTAACCTGCATGAAAAATGAAGCATAGACACACTATATGCTTAGCTACACACACAATCACAAGCATATATGCATATTTTCTGAATACTCCTTTTTTCATAATCATGTCATAAAAAGACAAATTTCATCTTAAGAACACAGAGCAAACAAAAAGAATTATATATCAAAATGCAATGTCAGATGATATAGGGCACACTTATGCACATGCTGGGACTAATTAGCATTTCCAATTGAACCAATTCAGACTCCTTCAGGATTTAGCAGTGACCATACAAACTCCTCACAGAAGGTAGGCAGTATAGGTGATTAAATTTGAGTTCCTGAAGTTGTGTAAAAAATCACGTCACTGTTCAGCAGAGAAATATACAGTGGTGTGAAAAACTATTTGCCCCCTTCCTGATTTCTTATTCTTTTGCATGTTTGTCACACAACATGTTTCTGATCATCAAACACATTTAACCATTAGTCAAATATAACACAAGTAAACACAAAATGCACTTTTTAAATGATGGTTTTTATTATTTAGGGAGAAAAAAAATCCAAACCTACATGGCCCTGTGTGCAAAAGTAATTGCCCACTGAACCTAATAACTGGTTGGGCCACCCTTAGCAGCAATAACTGCAATCAAGCGTTTGCGATAACTTGCAATGAGTCTTTTACAGCGCTCTGGAGGAATTTTGGCCCACTCATCTTTGCAGAATTGTTGTAATTCAGCTTTATTTGAGGGTTTTCTAGCATGAACCGCCTTTTTAAGGTCATGCCATAGCATCTCAATTGGATTCAGGTCAGGACTTTGACTAGGCCACTCCAAAGTCTTCATTTTGTTTTTCTTCAGCCATTCAGAGGTGGATTTGCTGGTGTGTTTTGGGTCATTGTCCTGTTGCAGCACCCAAGATCGCTTCAGCTTGAGTTGACGAACAGATGGCCAGACATTCTCCTTCAGGATTTTTTGGTAGACAGTAGAATTCATGGTTCCATCTATCACAGCAAGCCTTCCAGGTCCTGAAGCAGCAAAACAACCCCAGACCATCACACTACCACCACCATATTTTACTGTTGGTATGATGTTCTTTTTCTGAAATGCTGTGTTCCTTTTACACCAGATGTAACGGGACATTTGCCTTCCAAAAAGTTCAACTTTTGTCTCATCAGTCCACAAGGTATTTTCCCAAAAGTCTTGGCAATCATTAAGATGTTTCTTAGCAAAACTGAGACGAGCCCTAATGTTCTTTTTGCTTAACAGTGGTTTGCGTCTTGGAAATCTGCCATGCAGGCCGTTTTTGCCCAGTCTCTTTCTTATGGTGGAGTCGTGAACACTGACCTTAATTGAGGCAAGTGAGGCCTGCAGTTCTTTAGACGTTGTCCTGGGGTCTTTTGTGACCTCTCGGATGAGTCGTCTCTGCGCTCTTGGGGTAATTTTGGTCGGCCGGCCACTCCTGGGATGGTTCACCACTGTTCCATGTTTTTGCCATTTGTGGATAATGGCTCTCACTGTGGTTCGCTGGAGTCCCAAAGCTTTAGAAATGGCTTTATAACCTTTACCAGACTGATAGATCTCAATTACTTCTGTTCTCATTTGTTCCTGAATTTCTTTGGATCTTGGCATGATGTCTAGCTTTTGAGGTGCTTTTGGTCTACTTCTCTGTGTCAGGCAGCTCCTATTTAAGTGATTTCTTGATTGAAACAGGTGTTGCAGTTGACCTCAGGTGTGATACACCACAGTTAGGTTATTTTTTAACAAGGGGGCAATTACTTTTTCACACAGGGCCATGTAGGTTTGGATTTTTTTTCTCCCTAAATAATAAAAACCATCATTTAAAAACTGCATTTTGTGTTTACTTGTGTTATATTTGACTAATGGTTACATGTGTTTGATGATCAGAAACATTTTGTGTGACAAACATGCAAAAGAATAAGAAATCTGGAAGGGGGCAAATAGTTTTTCACACCACTGTATATACATAATATAAACAGACACTTAATTAGATATAACAGTGTTGTCTGTAAGAATAAGGCAGCAGTACTAACTGATGTAGCACCATACCACCCTATGGTTACCACATTTTAGACAGTAAGTAGCACATTGACAACAAGACTACATCTTATTTGTAGCAAATGCACAAACGTAGGAGAAAGCCTGTACACTGTATTTGCATCTCTCTATTATATAAAAAAATCTTGGGTGGAGACGTGATTTTCTCGGAGACACTTTAACATCCCGCGAGACAAGGAGGACAGCTTCTGTACAGGCTTTTAAATGTTCGAAGCGCAGCATGACATGCAGATCACACAGCATGGCACAAGCAGCAGCAGCAGAAAGCCAGCTGATCGATCACAGAGAAGGTAAAAAAAGTGTATTTGTTTCCCATTGTATCACCTTTAAGAGGGGGTTTCGGAGGAGCGACCGCATCTCCTTAGCGTGTGTTGAGCCCCCCTCTTCATAATGTGAGAGACAGAGAAGCGAAGTGGTTGGACGTGTAATGCACCCCAGGGGGGTTGAATGGCGGGTTTAGGGTTTTGGGTTTAATGGTGCTCTAGTACTAAGTCATTAGTGTGCACTGTAAAGCTGAATTACACAGTGTGCACTGTAACAGGGACACATGTGCATACAATATCCTTGTTGTTTTTCTGTGTAAATGTTATTTGCTTTTAAGGCACACAGAAGTTGGAAGAATGGAGAAGGGCTTTGGAAGATAGAGGGTTGACAATAAATAGGAACAAGACAGAATATATGAGGTTTAATGATGATCAGGATTCAGAGGTTAGGTTATAGGGAGAGCTATTGAAAATAGTGGATAAGTTTAAATATCTATGTTCATTGGGAGACCAAGATTGAAAACTAAATGCAGATATAACCTACAGAGTGCAGTGTGGATAGAGCAACTACAAGACGTTATTAGGAGCACCGTGTAATCGAAGAATTAAGGCAAAGGTTAAAGGTAAGGTTTTTAAGAAAGTGGTAAGACCAGCAATAGTGTTTGGAAGTGAGACATGGGCAGTATAGGGAGCGTGGGAGAAGAAATTAGATGTGGCAGAAATGAGAATGTTAAGATGGATGTGTTGAGTTACAAAAAAGGACAGAATAAGAAATGAGACATTTAGAAGTACAACAAAAGTGGGAGAGATATCTAAGAAAGTATAGGAAGATTTGTTGAAGTGGTATGGACATGAGATGAAGAGAGACAATGAATATATGAGCAAACAAATAATGAGAATGGAAGTAAAGAGGAATAGAAAATGAAGGCGGTCAAAGCAAAGGTGAATGGATAAAGAAAAAGAAGATCTGAAGAAAAAGGGCATGACTTGACAAGGAGGTGCTCTTTGGAGCAGGTAGATCAGGCACATCAACCCGACATGTAAGTGGGAAAAGATGAAGAGGAAGTAGTAAAAGAAGAAATAAAAAATGGAAAGAATATTTAAAAGGAATGCACTATTATTTTTTGCCACTTAACTTTTGCATTGCAGAAAAAGGGTGGTGTAGGAATGTACTGAGGTTAGTGAGTTAAGTGTCAGACAGAGAACGTGATATAAGCATTTGAGAAGAAAATAGAGACTCTTGCTGGAAAAAGAGAAGTCTGATTTGCCTTGATCAATGTGTTACCATCTCTACTGTCTTCACCAGTACAACCGTCTTTAGAAAATGAATGAATGAACAAACTTTACAAATGAACAACATTTCAGTCATTTGATAATTATGAACATGAAAGGATCCCCACAAATGTTGCATTCATAAGACATTACCATAGTCTCATAAAGTTGACATGAATAGTGCCTCACCAAAAATATAGAAAACAGGTTAAAATAAGCATTATGATTGACTGCATTTTTCTCTGGTGTTTCTCTAAGACAAGTCCACAAGTGCTTCAGCCTCCTGTGCGCACTGCATACGATGACTGCATTTAGACACAGTTTTTCAGTATTACTTTATCCTTTGCAATTGCAGAAACATATTTATGAGGGTTAAATTGTATTTTAAAGTTAAAAAACAATGTTCAGAAGCAGCAACCCCATATATTTGCTCACATTGAATTATAGGAATCAAAGCACGCATTGAGAAGATATGACAACAATCTGGATGTCACCTGCAAATTATATTATTAGTTAACCTCTATGTCCACAATTTATCATTTGCCATTCATGATGCGATATCAACTTAAGAGCGTCAGGAAGACAAATGCTGAAAATACAGAAGTATATATGGAAGTGTGATTTTACTTATCTGCCTCGACTGCCTCACCACACTTCTCTTTTCAAAGCTTAAATGGATTGTTTAGATGAAAGCCATTCAAATAACAGAAAGGGCCAAGAGGTTATCAGAGGAAAAGGCTCCATGCACACAATGGAGAGATACATAATGGCAATGAACAAAGGAAAAGTAGGACCACAAAGACAAAAACAGAAATGGATGAACAGAAAGCAAGAATATGACATGCGGGAGGTTCTGCATGGCGATTAAAATATCCAGTAGCTAACTGCATAGGTGGATGCAACAAATATTGTTTTTTTTGATTGCCCAAAAACTTTATATCTCATCATGGTAACTATTTTGTTGGTTGTCTTGAGCTCTCTGTAAAGAATGTAATATGATGAAAGAAAAATGTATATGTTTAAAAGGAATCAACAATTTTCTTGCACCTTATGAACCAATATATATAAGCAGTGACTTTTAAATTGTAAACTTCCAGCTTAGAATAAATATGGCTATAGAATAACTGAAAATAATCACAGTTTATGAAATGTCGTAGGTCTATTATACAACTGCATACCTCTTATACTCATCTTCTACTTACTTAAGTGTTAAACTGTCATATTATCTGTTGCCTCTTTGCCCATATCTTTTCTTTTGGGGAACAGTTTTATGCACCATACCTGCCTCAAGTCACATTATTCTGGTGGTAGGTTTACATTCTGCATAGTTATATAGAACATGCTAACAATTAGAAGATTGGGATACAACATAAATAGCAGAAAAACTGTGAAAGAATATGTTTACAAATAGAAGTGTAAAAGACTTAAAGCCTGCCTTTGTACTCAGCAAACATTAAAATTGCCATGTCAGATGATTCTTTTAAGAAAGATTTAGCTCAGGCCCATGGCATTCTTGCAACTCAGATGGCTACTCCACAAAAAGTCTTTAAAGTGAACTTAATAATCTCACTTGTAAGACTGAATTTGCCTGAGAGAGACTTTGTAGAATACTCTAATATACTCTGATATTAATGTATTTATTCAAACATTATTTTTCCAATCATATTCTAACCAATACAGGATAACAGAGGAACCAGAAGTATCGGTAGACTTGTGGCACAAAAAAAGAACATACAGTGCACACCGATCTAGTGACCTAACAGACAAGTCTTCAGGAAGTGGGGTAGGAGAAAATCCATGTGGGCACTGTGGACCTAAAATATCCAGGCTTGACTTTAAATCCATGGAGGTTACATGGACAGAATGTACTAACTCCACACAGGAAATGATGAGGCTGGGGTTGGGACTCAATGTACTGGAACTGTGAGGTAACAGTGCTAATCTCTGTGCCTCCTTAACATCAGATTGACTGTTTTGTGTTTTCTACAAATTGAATGAAGTTATGTGCTTTAAAACATTCTTTTTTATCTTGGCACAACTAGTAAAATATCTCAAACACAATACAAATAAAGTTACATTTGCTGTGTTTATAATCTGAATTACTTTGGATAACAACAAAACAAGTAGTTTGATTTATGCCTCTCTCTGCAAGAGCCACTTTTGCTGAGCAGCTAGTTGTAACTGGCACACCATGATCAATGAACCACCTTTTAAAAGTGCTGTTGTTCTGCTTTTTCTTCTGTTTCATTTCTTCATCTTTAGGCCATGTTACATCATAAAACTTTTTCAGTGATTTTCAGTTGCAGACTTCATGTATATAAGCTAAGTGAGTTGGAGGCAATTGGTGGTGTGCAAATTGTATTGTGTGACATGCCCAGCAACACAGTCCATCTAGTCAAACTGGTTTGATTTTGTCTTCAGTCATTGGGATGGCCTTTGTGTGCATAAGTGCTGACAACCAATGAGAGCTCACCAAGAAGTACAATAAGAATTAAGGGGCGTCTTTGTTTTGTACTTCATAAACAGAACAGAGACTTGTCTGTCTGGCAACACGTTATTAGCTGTCAGAAAAGGGGGCAAGCTTGCAGTTCTTTTGAAGTGTGAAACTGTGCTGGAAACTCATCAAGCAGCCAGGTAATTTGACATCCCCAACAAATTCTAGCCATATAATTCTAGTCATAATTAACATACTCTTGTGCCAAGACCAGTAACTGCAGTCATGCAGTTTGACATACCTTTAATTAGAAGTCACATAATGTGACATCAGCTTTAATTAACATATTACTCTTGCTATCTGAGCTTTGGACTTTAAAGATAATGAGCTAAGAAATCCATTTGCACGTACTTTGATTATCTTAATCTTTGGGTACAATAAAAGTAACTCTTGATTTACATATGTCAGCTTTGAACTCTTCCTATGATAACCTTTGAGGATACTGATGTCACACTAATCATTTTATGGTCTCCTAGACTGATCCAAAAACATATATCACATATTTAAAGTTCATCTATTATCAAACATTCTGTACTTAAACCAATTTATGAACACTGGGGTGTGGGGTTGATCCTTGTACTATACAAATGACAATTACTATAAGGTTGGAAATCACTCTGAACAGAACATACTCCCACCAGTGTTTCAAGTTAACATGCATGCCCTTCAGAAGAACTTGTCAGTTTGATGAAGACAGTGACTTGGTCAGGATTCAAATCCACTATACTGAAGCTGTAAGACTCAATGCTGATCACCATGACACACAAAACAAAAGTATCAAAAATACAGACAGATAATAGTAAGATACTTCTCCTTATGAGCCCATGGTGGGCCTTTTAACATACAAAACAACCATTTTGTACTTCAGATCTGAATCATGTTTCCCAAGATGCAGTAGGAGTTAATTTTAAAGATGCTTCTTATTTTCCTCTATGACTCTTAAGAGGAAAAGCTTGGCAAATTCACAGGTATTATTTTCAATGCATGTAAAATACTTTCAGTCACATTGTGGCACTGCAAAAAATGTCTCTGAAGAAAAACATGACCTAAACCAGGCAGAAGTATGAGCAGGTTAGCAGTGATTGCCATGGTGGCCATCATTTCATCAGCAGTCTTTTTAAACCTTATTAACATTTGATTGCAGATATGATTTTTAATATACAGTATACACATGCAAAGACTAAAGAAACACTTGCAAGCCAGTAAAACCATTTCCACAGAAGCACAACCAATATTATTTCATTAAATATGTTCTAACTACTGAAGTAACCAAAGTTTAAATAAGAAATCAGAAAGCCAGTGGCAACGTGGCAGATACTGACTCTCATGGCTCCTTTTAACAAGCCTTAGTGATTATTCTCAGCATAATTAGGATGCTAAGGATAAAGCTGCCAGGGAAGAGGAAAAGAGAAAGGCCTAAGCGAAGGTTTATAGATGTGGTGTGAGTGGACTTGCAGGTGATGGGTGTAAAAGAGCAAGATGCAGAGGACAGAAGGATATAATAATAATAATAATAATAATAATAATAATAATAATAATAATAACTCTTTGCATTTATATAGCACTTTTCTCACTACTCATAAAGCGCTCAGCAATTGCAGGTTAAGGGCCTTGCTGCTCAAAGGCCCAACAGAGCAGAGTCCCTTTTGGCATTTAGAGGATTTGAACTGGCAACCTTCCGATTGCCAGTTCAGATCCCTAGCCTCAGAATGGAAGAAGATGATCCACTGAGGCAACCCCTAATGGGAGCTGCCGAAAGAAGAAGAAGAAGAAGACTATTCTCAGCATGATAATACATCCTTCCATTTATTTTATGTGCCTAATTTGTATTTTTTTTTTTTACAATGAAATCTAAAAAACAAAACTAATTTGTGTCTTGTCTTGATTTTGAAAGAAAAAATACACTATAAAATATAAATGCTTATATTTTAGTACACAGCAGCTAGTCTTTAGTCATTTACAAAATCAGCAGCATAGGTTATCACTTTCAAGTTTAGGCTCAAAAGGTTTTGATAATCCCTCATATGTATTTATGATGTCTAATTTTACAGGAGACATCTACTATATAATAAAATGCTAAAGTGTGTGTGTGTCCAGTTTCTCAGAGCAATGTGATTGGTTAGTTTGGCTTTGGTGATAGGATGAAAGAGGAAATGAGAGTGAAAGACACATATGGAGGAGTAAAAGTGTATGAGCCACGTAGAAAGAGTTGCCTTCAAAGATGGCAAACATAACAGCAGACAGAGGGCAAATAATGAACCAGTATGAGACGCATGCTTTACAAGAGAAGCAGCACCAGTGAAGAGGAATTCACACATGGTAATACAGAGGAAACACTCTGATGGTACATGTAGGGCAAGAGACAGAAAATATTTTTTCATTATTCTATTACCTGGCTGCAACGGGTGCCCTGGTTAGTGGATAATAAAAGCAATCAATCAGCAAAATACTATTCCTTTTTACAAAATAAATGCTGTTTAGCTTTTTTACAACCTGCCAATGCCAGTTTCAGGTATATGAATGTGTGGTTTGAACAGTTTTTAATCCATTGCAATGAAAATTATCTCCTCAATAAAACACCTCAACTCAGGTCTCTCCTGACTAGTATTACTGGGAAATTACAGGCTAGAATTATGGTATCTACTCCAGAATGTTCACTTGTGCAATATTCTGAAAATGGGTGGAGAGAGACACATTTTCATATCTGCTTGATACTTCCAAGTGCACACTCTTTGCCTCTAATGTTTAAACTTTGATTAAGGCCAAAGAAAGAGAAGTAATCAAGAAACTTTTTAAGAGAGTTTTAATTTTACATTACTATAATTGTGAATAACACTTTTAAGTACTTTAGTGGAGGTTATCAATTTAAGTGAATTATACTGGTGCTTGGATGTGCTACTCTGTGCCATGTAGGCAAAAAGATTTGCAGGCATTCAACAATGAACTTGATATAAAAGTAATCTCTGTAAAAGAACTAAATTGTAATTTAGTACAGTAATATCTCAGTTATCCATCTCTCGATTAACCATCAGTCTCTGTTAACCAACAAGAAAAAAAACAAAAAATGTGCACGCCAGCATAGCCAGCATTACTGTACTACTACTGCCATGCGGTGCACTACAAACTCTGCACATTGGAACATTTCTCACTTGAGCTAGTGCATAGTGTTCTAAATCACAGTGTCAGTTACTGTATGTACCTTCCGTTTTAATAGCATTTTGTAGGTTTTCTCTTTTTTTATAATTAATATACAATACATTGTTATGGCTGATGAACATAAATGTGTGATGCTGGAATTGTCACAAAAAACTGAAATTATTAAACATTTATGAAACGGCGAAAGAGCTTCAAATATTGCATCAATTCACAAAGTTGGAAAAACGACAGTGAACGATATAAAGCATGATGCTGACAAAATTGAAAAGCATGTTGAAAATGCTAACTACTCTGGTAATGTTATTCTGTATTAATGTTAATGTTCTTCTGTATTGTCATTTTCTTTTTAAATTCTGTTATATTATGTTTAATCAATATATTATGACGTGCAGGCAGGAGCAGAAAGGGTGGGATGCTATAAGTCAAGGTTCAGGGGGCCCACTGTGGCTTCAGGTTTTTGTTTCAACCAGATTCATAATCAGTGATAAAAACTGATAACACTGATCTCATTTAATTAGCTGGTAGCATAGCAGCATGATTTTTACATTTATAAGACATTTACAAAATATATTTATTTTTATCTAGAGATTTAAATGCTTAAGTCTCTTTTGTTGATTTCATTATACATTGCCCTTTCTCTGTGCAGTTTGCTCCCTCCATTTTATCTTAATAATGACACTTAAAAAGAAGCAGAGGTGACACCCAGGCAAACAACACTGAATCGTGAAAGGCTAGTATAATGAAAATCAAGATTTAAATATTGTTAAAAAGAAAAAACATATATTATTTCAATAAAACTGTTTAGTACATTGAATTAATATTTTTTTTTTTTACCAAACTTAGTTTTCTAATTTCAATGTTGTTCCCAAAACACAGAATCTAGGAAATAACAGTTCATTATTTAGCCCAGGAGTCCAATTTAAAACAGAAATAGACTGGAACAAAAACCTGCAGCCACAGTGGGCCCCCAGGACAAAGCTTGAGAACCCCTGCTGTAAGTGATGGGACTGGGTGAAGGGCTTCTTTTCTGAAAGGGGAGGGCATGCCTCTTAGGAGATGAGTGAGAGGAGAAGTTAAAAGAAAAGGGATGGTGCAGTGGAAGAATGTTTTGGAGTAGGAGACAATAAGCAGGAGTGTTTGCGTTATGGAAAAAAACAGAATGAGAAAGGCAGGAGATAAATTGATTGGTAGGGAAAGTTTTCCTTTACTGTTTTGGAGGTGTGCTCCGTAATCCAAATAACAGAGTATAAGACAGGGAACCATTTGTTATGGAACGAAGACTCCAAGTAAAATGTAGAAAACTCCAGTACCTCTGAGATCTGAGATTTATTAGATAATTATGCTGGTTTTTACAACATTATATGAATTAATTTTGTTAATATCATTTTGTTTTGTAAATAAATGACTATTCACTAACCTGATCTACTGTATATCATTTTTAAAGTAGTTGTTCTGTTATCCGTCTTTTTTCTTATGTGTCACAGCCTCGGTCCCGACCCCGATGGATAATTGTGGTTTTACTGTATTTAGTTTCTTTGTAATTTCTTCAGCGATCATCAGCTTTTAAATCCATTGGGCATCTCACAGTTAGGCTTATAATCAAATGAAGAGTAACTGAGCTGCCTTGTTATGCAACTAGAGTCATTTTCCAATTCTCAGGAAAAGACAGTTGGTGGTTCCAGTTATATTAATAACTGCAAAAACTTTATAATTTTAGATTTCCAGCACTATGAAGGAGTACACAGCCCAGGTGCTTAATACTATATTCCTGATGAGCAGTAACTATGATTTTCTGTTAAATTTAATAGAAAGCCAATTTTTTTTCTACTGATGAAATATGTTCTCTCTCTTTTTCTATACTGTAATCAGAAAAGTACTTTTTGATGAATATCCATCAGGATAAATTATCCATCAGTACAAATGAGACCCTATTTTCTGTTTCACCATTAGATACCTTGTGATTAGCAGCTTGTTGTTAAGTGGTTAAACAATCAAGGTCCTAAGTAAGCTAACTACAAAAAGAAACAAATTTTTGCAGTTGGTAATTTCTTAAGACTGGAGAAAAAAGCTCAGAGATGCCATCTTAAAATCATCTGTAAATCTTTATTAGCAGGTAGAATCAGATTCAAGTAAAAAGGATGAAGCAAAGACCTGAAGTCGATAGGGAAAATGTTTCGAAAATATTTAAAAATGGCAAATGTTGTGTTGGGTGGCACAGTCAGCATTGTTGCCTCAAAGTTCCAGAGCACATTGTTTGATTGCCAGACAGGGCTCTGCCAGTGTGGGATCTGCATGTTCTTCCTGCATATATAAAAGTTTTCTACTCTGCGTAAGCTTAATTTTCTATCCACATCCCAATGAAATGTTGTTTGAGTAATTGGTGACTTTGAGTTGGCATTGTGTGATTAAGCTTGCCCTGAAATGGTTCAGCACCCCATGCACTGTTGATTGCCATCATGTGTTACTGCTGCTCTGACTATCTGCAAACCTGAACTGGAAATTGGTTTAAAAGATGGACGTTTGGACTTGTCATTTGATGAGACAATCCTGTTAAACAGCAATATAATGTATTTTGGAATGACTTTTGTTTCTGCTTCCCTTACCTTTATAATCTTGTTTGTGTTTTAAATGAAAACTCTTTAACTAAGACTTAATTTGTCTGAAATAAACAATGGAAATAATCATGATGAACTGCAACAGCTAGGAAGAAAATATAACTTTACTAATGAAAGTACTTCATTACATCATATGCCCTTTTTTCTTCATCAAAAAAGCTCCTTATTTCTGCGGGTTCACTTTTATACAACAGTCACTAATGGCATTCTTTCTTCCTCCATAGTTATGTGACTCAGCAGCATGTCAAGTCATAAACTGTAACATGTTGTTCAAATAGCAAAAAGGACTGTAGGCTTGAAACTGCATTCTGTTCAGGACCTATTTAAATCAAACGTCAGGAAAGGAGCATGATGCATAGTCAATGACCATACTCATCCAGGTAATGAATAACCATCTCTTTCAATTATTACCATCACAGATGCATTGCTGGTCACTCCAAAGCAAGAACCACTCCGATGGTGGATAACTTCTTTCCTACTGCAGTCACACTAGTCTGTTACAGATATACGATTCACTTGTGCATCCCACAATTTTTCAAACTCCTTCAACCAACCTAAATTATACCATATTTATTTATATTACTTACTTTATTGTGTTTACTGACTGAATTATGTATTTACGTATGTGGTTTTGTGCATTAAATTGTCATTCAATGCTGTTGTACATAGCGTTCGAATAATGTCATATATTGAACAATTTAATATGTTTTACTATTATATCTACAATATGGTTGTGACACCAACACAAATTACTAGCAACTAAGCTCCAAAGCAAAATGTTAAATTCAGTAAAGTTCAGTTCAAATCCTAAGATTAACCAGTTATTGTTTTTAGTTGTGTGACAAATCTGGGCATTTTCTATATGGGGATTGCACGTGCCATTTTCTTTCCTGTTCCTGTCTCTACTGATTGACTAGAGACTGAATGAATGTGGAAGTGCAAGTGTGTGTATAGGTTTGTCCCTGCCTTGCAAATGTTGCTGTCCCTGAAAGAAAAAGAATTAATAAATTACACAAGTTGGGATGGAGTTTCAGCAACTAGACATGACGCCTCAAAGCATCTGAACTCTAGTTTGATTAGCAGCTTAATTTACATCTCACCCCCATGCTCATGCATGTCTCTTCCAGGGACTCTGGTTTACTCTCATAGCCAACTGAAAACTGAAAGACTGATACTGAACTATAGGCAGTGCTTGTTTTGTAATCGTTGCAGCTAAAGCTGGCACAGGTTATATAATTTAAGGGGTGAATACTTTTTCACAGAGAGCCAGAATTAACTTTATGCATTTAATAACTGACATTGCTTTATTCGTTTAATAATAAATAAATATGGTATTTGTTGATATAGGTGCCCTTAATATTAGATTTTAGTTGAAGACCTTAAAACATTTAGTGTCAAAAATGTGCAATAACTGAGGAAGTCTGGAAGTGGGCAAATACTTTTTCACAACACTGTACATACTGTAAAGTGCAAAGAGTGGAAAAGTAAATCTGTTTTAATGAAGAAAAATGAGAACTGAGAAATGAGAGTAAGAATGATAAAAAACATTTTTAAATATATGATACTGTTCTGTTCTGTAACCTTGTTATCTCTGCAATGCACCTTATAGAGGGGCATATCACTAATGTTACAAAAAATTAAGTTTGATTAATTAAGAAAATCACACTGCAATGGACAGGCTCCGCAGCCATAACTGGTTCATGCTTTGAGACCACAGTGCTGGGGCTGGCTCAAATGCCCCACGAAACTGAACCAAAATGAACTGGCTAAAAAACTGGTTAAAAAAATTAACAGATGCATGGATGAGTGACTGTTACAGATGTTGTTTAAAATGGTGCCCAATGTATGTTAACCAATTTCTACTTGCAGACATCTTCAAATTTAGTGGGAGAAGGTTCTATAATCACAAATAATACACTGCAACATTAAACACAATTGTTAAATAAACTATATTCTGGGGCTATTAATCTAGTTTACAGCAGCAGTGCCCACACTCTTTTTTAATAGCTCTAAAACATTTTTGTTTTACCACACCACAGGTTAACCTTTATTTAATAAAAGAAAAAGAACACCTGGCTATGGTAAAAGTTCATTTATATTCTCCTTTGTTTAATTTACAGGACATTCTTTACTTTAGTGAACTGAACATAAAAGCTAATGTTTTGATATGAGCTGCCAGAAAGTTTTAATTTAATTTGTAATCAAGAACTGTAACAGATGTGTCTGATGTGGAGACAAGACAAAATGAAACTCGCAAGTGTTAAGAAAAGTAGTCAATGACAGAAACAGAAACAAGTATAAATATCATCAGTGAGGCTGCTAATGATACAATTTGAGATCTTTTCAAGGTGGTAGGCCACAAAAGAATATATCCCATAGTGGTGATTATTCAGTATTTCTTGTGGTCACAGCCTCAATTCAGAGTTAAAGCAAACATTGGACAAAGACAACTTATGTATTATACTGGTTCCAACATAATATAAGTAAAAAAAAAAACAAACAAAATTATATAATGTGGTTCTGTTCAATATATTTCAATGTATTTCTATACCAATGTGTAGTACTAGGGTGTTGTCCGTGTTAGCCATTATGAATGTAGAGAAAAGCCAAGCAAAATGGCACATTTTATTGGCTAACTAAAAAGATTACAATATGCAAGCTTTCGAGGCAACTCAGGCCCCTTCTTCAGCCAATTAAAGGTGTCATTTTGCTTGGCTTTTCTTTACCAAAGTGAAAAAATAGTCTGAGTGAAAGATGTACTGGGAAATTTACTCAATTCCTAGAAAAATAATGAAAAATAAAAGCTCAGAGTTAGAACATACCTAACTATGTGGAATATAAAAAAAAAAAAAGACAAACACAGATTCAGCAGATGAACTGCACTCAATGCATTTATCAAATTATATTATTCATTAGCAGATGTCAGCACAAGATTTTTCAGTTCACGCGGGAATAATAATGTGAAAGTTATCCCTTGTCTTCAACAATACAAAGCTAGGACATGAACATATGTTAACAATTCCTGTTCTTTCAGAAATTTCAGCTGATCATCATTAATAACCACTTAGTCTTTGTGACAAGTGTAAATCATCAAGTATAAAGACAGTCCATAGCATATGTTAATTGAATGTTCCACTGTCCATTACTACTAGGAACTGAGGTGACCAAAAAAATTAAGTGGACCCAGCAGTACAAAAACAAACGTTTTGTACATTACCCATCTTCTGGATCTATGCTTTCTTTCTTAATAATATTATCTATATATATAATTCACTAAGGTCACGTAAGACACTGAGCGCAAGCAAGACACTAAGGGCACGCAAGACAGTGAGCGCAAGCAAGACAGAGCCCCGCCCACCAACTCTAAGACCATGAGATACGCTCGACAGAGCCCAGCCC
>JANRMT010062821.1:11527681-11554285 GCA_026402145.1 Polypterus bichir lapradei | reverse complement strand
CACCAACTCTAAGACCATGGGATACACACGACCGAACCCTGCCCGACATCTCTAATCCTACATCCGCGTCCACCGTCGCTCTCGATCAAACAGCAATAATTAGCAAACAAACAAAGATAACTGGCAGTAACAGTGCCAGTTTGAAAAGATAAGTTTTGAGGGTAGTTTTAAAATGTGTTATTGATATTGAATCGAGCTGAGGTATATGAGAGAGAAGAGAATTCCCGAGTTGAGGAGCACTATGAGAGACGCTCGAGCTCCCATAGCACATAGTTTGATGTGTGGTACAGAAAGTACAGCTGCAGATGAGAATCAGAGTGAGCGAGAGGTATGTCAGTCTGTAGGAGATCAGTGAGGTCGTGGAGAGCTTTAAATGTTAAGAGCGGTATTTAGTATTGTATTCTGTAGTTAACAGGGAGCCAGTGAAGTTGAGAAACAATAGATGTAGTATGTTCAGTGGATTTAGAACAGCAGGTTATTATCTTGGCAGCAGAATTTTGAATAAATTGTAAGCGATGGATACGTTTTTGTAGGATGACAGATAGAATACCATTACAGTAATCTATACGTAAGGTGACTCAGGCATTAACCAATACTTTAGTACTGTGTTGTGTAAGAACAGGACGAAGTCTAGAAATGTTTCGGAGATGGAAGAAAGCAGTCCGAGAAATGTTACTTATACGTGAGGAATTATTTAATAATAATAATAATAATAATAAATTACTATTATTATTATTTAATAATTGCCATTATTAGTGTATAAATGGATATAAATAATTGCATGTAAACAATTCGCCAAAATCTGTTGTATGTACACAATACTGTTTAAAACATTATTGTTTTTTCATCAGAAAACCCGGTTTCCTTGTCTACCTGTATTAGTTTAAATGGCACTTTTACCACTCTCAGTAGGGCAAACGCGCTGACTTATCGCGTCGACTGGGCAACACAGTGAATGCGGCGTCTATCTATATATGTCTATGTTTTCCGTAGCCTGCTACAGGAAGGTACTCTCTCGACCGCTGGCATTGGTTTCACTCCTTGCTATTTTTGTTATACTGCGACGGTGGTTTCCTAAGCCTTTGTTATACTGAATTCCTTTCTCACCGTTTTCCGTTCCTATTCTTACACCGCCGTATGCTACAGCGGGCTTTGGCTAGTTAATCTTATTAATATCTGTGCTGCTTTGTGTGCTAAACTAGTAATTTACAAAACTTATTACATTTTCTACTTTCTCGCTTTTCCAGCATACTGGTTAACTATATTAGTTCTGTAAATTGTTTTGAAAAGTAAAAAAATAAATAAATGACAAATTTCTGTTTGATATAACAAAAAATCTTCGTTACTGGACAGGTTTACAGATCATTATTTTCCTGTGTAGAGTGCACAAGAAATATCTTACTTCCGAACTTGCAAACTTGACTGCCACCATGTTTAGTACCTATAACTAATTACTGTACCTCAAAACATCTGCCTTAATTACCTGAAAAATCTTAGAACACATTTGTCTTAACTATGCAGCATAACAAGTATACCAAGTTTAAGAGTCTTTTCTATGATTCATCACTTAATCCCAATTACAAATCCTGTTTCTGTTGGCATTATAGTTACTAAGTTGTCCTAATAATTCTTCAGTAAAATGAGATAGATAGTGTGGCCGGGATGCCTATATAATGGAAGGACCAGGGGAGAGAACTTGCACAGGGCATTATCTTTCCTGGAGCGTTAGATGGAAGACCCCCCCCGGGTTGCAGTCTTCCGCAGGGCAACATGGGACTTGGACTTTGGCATAGCCCTGTTGGGTTCCTTGGGTGCTGCCAGGTGGTGCTGCAGGAACTGCTGAACACATTATTGCAGCACTTCCACCATACCCAAAGTGCTGCCAGAAGAAAACTGCGGGACACCTGGAACACTTCCAGGTGCTCTGTAAAAGGAGCCGCCTCACTCCATTATGACAGCCAGAGTCAGGAGATAAAGAGACAAAGCTTGCCCAGGATAGGCTGTGTGCTGAACTTGTGTCCTGTGTCTGGCTGTGTTGCGTTTGGGAAGCTGTGCACCCCCTGCAGGCTATCACAGACAGACAGACAGATAGACAGATAGATAGATAGAATTATGTTAATTGTGTCATTAAATGGCTGCATGAAAAGTACCTGTGGCTTAGTGCATTAACATCTTGAAGAAACATTACATGTTGCCCACAATTTTTTTCTCTATGTACTACAGTCCCTGCCTCTTCCTTTTTGAGACAGTCCATTCATTCCTAATATTTACCAATTATTGTTAGTGCCTTTCCTCTTAAAATTAAGTGATGAGATGTACCCAACACTGGTACAGGTTTTCCTTCCAAGTCCTACTGCTGTCCTGTGCATGAAGAACACAGTAATATTAAGTATATCTGAGATGATATATTAATGACAGCTTTGAGATTAGGCTAAAATGAATAAATGAGGCAATCGCTTATTGTTTACTGACACCAGAATGTTTATATAAAAACTTCTTTAAATGTGCAGAACCACTTACAGTCTTCGCTGCTAATATCTCTGTACAATGGTCAAAAGATGAAATTATGAGAATATCGTAAAGGTTAAAGTCTAATTCTGGCTCTGAACAAAATAAAAAGCCCTGTATTAGAGGTGATTTATTAACAGGCAATGAAAAGCAGGTTGTGTTCTAAATAAGGCATTGTTCTTTAATCCTACTAAAGTGCCCCACTCACACAGTATCTGTTATGATCTTGAGTGACACCACAAGACTCTTCTCATTTTTCTCAGTCTGTTTTGCATGACAGCTTGTGTGAATGACTGTCACTCATGACTAGGAAACTCAGTCTTCTGGTTATACATTATAAACTGTCTATGTTAGAAATGGTGTTCAAATGATCTGTGACATAAAATATTGTTAGAAATATTATTTTAATGTGGTGCAGAGTTTGGTGCTATGGTCTCACGTATTAAAGGTTCTGTGTTTGAGTCTTATACTGTTCTGTCTTTGTCTGTACTGAGTTTGTATGTTCTGCCTGTATCTGCCTAATGTTTTCTCCAGATAGTCCAGTTTTTCTCCCAAATCATGCTTGTGTAGGTGTATCCATGAGGGGCCCTGTGACTGTGTACTGCAGTTTACTTCATGTAGGGGCCAAGGCTGATTACTGCATTATTCACAGTGCTGCCATGATAGGCTTGTTATATTATGTTATAATGGCTTCCAGTTCCTTTCATGGAATATCAATATACAAATTCCTTCTTTCTGTCATAATAATTCTTGAATAGTAACAATAAAACAACTACACTACATAGCTTACACAGCAATCACAAGATGCCGATTTTATTAAAATTTTCAGGATCTATAGGAGGCAGACCTGTTAGCTGTATAGCTCTAATTAGTATTAAATAGGCTCTGTCTGTCGCATTATTTAAAATCAAGCAGTGACACTCTGATCAATTTGCCACCATTCTAAATTGGCCAATTTTCATTTAAAAAGACTTGATTAGTAATCAGTAAATTAGCTGATCATAAAAAATGATTTTTTTCAGCATCTTCCTAAATAAGCTTTGCAGTAACTTTGTTGTAATGTTCCTTTATTCAAGGTATTATGGTATTTTAGCTTTCACACATTTTTTTACTGTAAACCTACTGTAAACAGAGAGCAGCAAGGCAGACATTACCAGAAGACAAATTATTGGAACAGTAACCTTTACATTAATGAAAGTGGAGTGATTAACTGAGAAAAGTGAACCAGACAAGTTGTTGTGTGCAATTAGACTAACTGTAATAAAAGTTACTTTAATGAATTCAGACCTTTGTATTTTGTCTTTTAATTTAGAAAAACACTGCCACTGCCTGACTTAATATGAACATTGAGTGAGCTTGTGTTAAGCCCAGCATTTCACATTGTGAATTAGAAAAATACAAAAACTTTAAATTGCTTAGTAAACAATAGTCTTGTTATCTTCACAGCAAAATGTGTCTACTTCACTTGTAAGTTGGTTAATAATGTTAGATTTGTATCTTCTTGACAAGCATCTCATGAACATTTGATATATATGAAGCTTTTTTATTTGTTTAAGTGTATCATACAGTATAAATTTTGGTTCGAATTAAATCAAAGGAATGAGGACTGTCTAGCTAGTATACTGTGAATAAAACTTATATAAAAAGAGACTTTTAAGTGACACAATTCTATTCAAAAATATACTAAAAAGTAAAAAATATATATTTTTTCTTTGTACTAAGATTTTCTTGGTCATATGTGACTAAAAATAAAATAGTGGGGCGCCCATAAAAGAATTAATTTATAATAGTTTGTGAGGTGATTCTTATAGCCGGCAGTATTACAACTGTAGTATTAGTTGTGTTTGACTGTTACTAGATTATTTTCATTTTATTTCGCGTTTCTGATCAGGTTCTCTCTCATACTAGAACTGGAACTGGAATGTATTGTTGATGTGTCACCACAAGTGATGGGCTCAATAGCAGATTTTTGTCTTAAACATTTTTTTTGGATTCAAAGATGTCATAGATACTTAGAAGAACTATACTATTTTTTGTCAATTCACATAGGCAGCCTGACAAGATTCTCCTTGAACACATGCAGGAAGAGACATTTTTTAATAATTTCTAATTTTATGGTATAATTTTGCGAACAGCTGAATAAGTTTACACACCATATTGTTACCCACTTTAATACTGCTTGTATATACAGGAACTCCCTAAACCTAGAAGGAAATCTAGTACAACTATTC
The DNA here is from genome assembly GCA_026402145.1 of Polypterus bichir lapradei. Classification (NCBI taxonomy): domain Eukaryota; kingdom Metazoa; phylum Chordata; class Cladistia; order Polypteriformes; family Polypteridae; genus Polypterus; species Polypterus bichir. The sequence continues at coordinate 11,549,546 of JANRMT010062821.1, read as the reverse complement.
ACATCACAGAGACCATGTTATTAGAGCACTACATAAATAGTATTACCCATGTCAAACTAACAATGACAAATCAAAGAAACAGACCACCTAACAAGTCACATGACACTAACCAAAATCTCTTGAATTTCATAACAAAATCACTACATAAAAATAAAATAAAAAAACAGGATTTTAAAATGATTTTTAATAACCGGAGGTTCCAAGTTAGTCAGTCTCTGTTTGAGGGCTGTATTATTCACTTGAATCTTTTAAAATGTGCGCATGGTTAAACTAAGTTATATGGTCAGCACATTCACTGACATGGGCATGAGGACAGTAGAATTTCAACCTTCTCAAGTTAAACTTGCATAAATACAATGTTATAGAAACCAGTGGTGGGACACAAAGGAAAAGAAAATTTAAATTGGGGGTGGTGACATGTTTTCTCAGTATGGCTTAAGAAAGGCCATTTTACACTCTTACTCCTAAATTACTATAGTGTGTGGTGGCAAATAAAAGATGGAGAAGCTCACGTCTCATATTCCCACTCTATCACACTTAGTTTTACACAATGAAGTACAAAAAGGAATACAAAGTAGAAATTCCTTTCAGTGTCTCTCAGAGTCATGCATGCAGTAGTGTAAGAAACAATGTGATGCACAGCTCTAACTTTGTTCTACTGTATGTTTTTCACAGTGATGTAAGAAATAGGAGTAGCCACTGCCCCCCTCCCCAATTTTCTCTCTCTCTTTCACATTGGTCAAGTGTACTCAGCTTTTTAGCCATATGTACACAGTAAAATTAAAACCTTTGTGTGTCTCCTCAGAACATCTGAAAAAATACAATACAATAATTAAGTAAGCCTGCAGGGGCATGAGAAACCGTGAACCTGTATCTCCAGTGTTATCCCTTGTCGCATGTCTCTATACAGTAATCCCTCCCCGATCGCGGGGGTTGCGTTCCAGACCCCCCCGCGATAGGTGAAAATCCGCGAAGTAGAAACCATATGTTTGTATGGTTATTTTTATATATTTTAAGCCCTTATAAACTCTCCCGCACTGTTTATAAATATTCCCCGCAGAGTTATACAGCATAATCCCTTTGTATTCTCTTAGATATTAGGTAAGATTCATTGAAATTATGTATATAAACACACTGTTTATATACAGTAAAACCTAAATATTATTTTAAAGATATTGAGTGTCTCCGATATCACATATGTTACAGCCATTACGATAGACAGGCCACCAGCAATAAATACGTACAATGCAAGAAAAATAGTATACAATAAATGTGTGTACAGTGACACTAAACGTACGTACATGTACTAAGCACTGTAAGAAGAAAATTAATTATGGTTACTCACCAACAATGACACGATGACTTGTCCGATAACAATGAGTTTAATTTTACTGCACAACAAAGGAGAGCGTTACAGCCCTTGTAAAGGAGCCACTTCAGGCGATTGTGTAGCACTGCCGTTGTTCTTCTTCTGGCAGTCTTCAATCCAAATCCCTAAAGCAGATTCCATCCAGACTACTGCCTTATTACATCCACTTACAACTCGTTTTGCACCCTGGTTAAAAGGACACTGCAGCCGTAGATCTTATATTCCTTTCCTACTTTTTAAATAAAAAGAATCGTAGCCTTCAACAAATCCAAAATGTTTACCTTTTCGGCAATCGTTAACATCTTCTTCTTGCGCTTGGGCACGGCCCCTGAAGCAGTAGTAGATTGTTTTAGAGCCATAATGAAGGGCTTGACTATGCACAAAGATAAACACTAAAGAGCACAACTCTTTACACAGCGAAACACGTTGATGCTGAATGAGTGAGACGAGACTTCCTGGTTAACACTGCATTCAGCACGCAGGAACTCAACGGCGTGCTCTGATTGGTTAGCTTCTCAGTCAGGAGAACTTAACTGCGTGCTCCGATTGGTTAGCTTCTCAGCCATCCGCCAATAGCGTCCCTTGTATGAAATTAACTGGGCAAACCAACTGAGGAAGCATGTACAGGAAGTAAAGACACATTGTCCGCAGAACCCGCGAAGCAGCGAAAAATCCGCGTTATATATTTAGTTAAGCTTTCATATAAAATCTGCGATAGAGTGAAGCCGCGAAAGTCGAAGCGCGATATAGCGAGGGATTACTGTATTGCCTGGTTATATTACAGTTATACAAGGTGCTAAGCCTACTTCTGCTGTTATCTCATGTGTCATACATAATTAAATTCCAGCACAAATGGACATTATATGTCCCTTAAATATTATGACGTGGATTAAGTTACTGCAGTACAGTACGTACATTCTGCAAATGAATGAGTGTAGTCAAATCCAAGTTTGCTTTATTTCAGAGTCAAAGTAAGGTGTTTTCTAGGTAAGCAATGCACGATGCCTATGAATATTCCAAAACAAAGGGACATTATATGTAAAGCTACCGATGTGCATTTACATTTTAAGCTACTGCAGTATAGTATGTACATTCTGTATATTAATGATTGCAGTCACAATCAAGTTTGCTTTATTTTAGAGTCAGCGTAACGTGTTGCTTAAGTAAGTGCTGCACGATGCCTAAGGACGTATCCCTCACGTAAGATAATGGTCTACTACTGTAATCATCTCCATAAGTGAATTTTCAGAAGCAGTAAGCTTAACTGAGCTCTGCGGGGGAATACTTTAGCTCCACTTCCATTATGAGCACAGTAAGGACATTGAGGGTTAAGTCTGTGAGGTACTCTAGGAAATTCAAGAAAGAATTTCTTAAATAGTTGCGCCAATCATTTAGCTGGTTACCAAGATACAGTATGCAGTAATTCCTAGAGGCAACAGTATATGACAGTTTCACCCCAAGTGTATAAAAAGAGGTCAGACTTACAGTTTTGATGAATACAGAATCAGGGGGTGATCTAGATGAAACCTCACAGGCAGGAAGGCAGTGAAAACAAGATTAAGAGGAAAAGAAAATATAATATGACCAGAATGTGCACTTGGGTATCATAGAAATGGGTATATGGACAATAACAAAACCTAATAATAAGATACTTCTCAATACCACTTATTTTAACAGATACCCTCTCTGCTGACTGGGGACAGATAGTGTATACTTTCCTTGCTAATGGACATTTATTGTTTTTAAAAGGAATTTTACTTTATTTTCTTAGTATAAGGGGACTATATCTGATTATTAGTAACTACTGAATATCCATCCATCCATCCATTAGCCAACCCACTATATCTTAACTACAGGGTCACAGGGGTCTACTGAAGCCAATCTAAGCCAACACAGGGTGCAAGGCAGGAAACAAACCCTGGGCAGGGTGCCAGCCTACCGCAGGGCACACACACACACACACATACACCAAGAACACACTAGGGACAATTTAGGATCGCCAATGCACCTAACCTGCATGTCTTTGGACTGTGGGAGGAAACCGGAGTACCCGGAGGAAACCCACACAGACACGAGGAGAACATGCAAACTCCACACAGGGAGGACCCAGGAAGCGAACCCAGGTCTTCTTACTGCGAGGCAGCAACACTACCAACTGCGCCACCGTGCCACACTACTGAATATAAATATCAAATTTATGTGAAGTAAAAAAAAAAAACCAATGCAGTCGAGAACTACATTTTTTGTTGTGATGTATTACTGATAAACTGACAACAATTACCCGGATTTTTCTTTGCAAATTCTTAATCTGTGCTGGTATAGAAATCAATGTAGCAGAGGTAATATTTGCAGTGTGCCATTTGTGAGAATACAGAATTAGTGCATTTTACTGATATAAGTATAATTGGATTCCATTTAACATTCCAAAAGATGTGGTGCACCATAAACATTGGCACTGCTGCAGAGACACCTATGTCCTGTCCACATTTAAATGAAGTATTTGGGATTATTTTTGTGTACACAGCAAAAATTCATTTTAAAATGTACTAGCAATTTGTGTTATGCCAGAAGTGAGTATTCAAAGGTGCTCCACTGTGCTGCAGTACAGACACTCACTGTCTACCTTTCAATTTCCAGGCTCCCTCTTTGAATAGCCTTTTGACAAATAAAGATGGAGCATCTGGTAGATGTTATTGGCTGCAGACAAGGAAAGTCACATGATCATCGAAACAAAAACTATAACAAAAGTGTTACTAAATAAACTGTGAAATGTCATCAAAAGCCACAGAGCAGAATTTTTTGTAGTCAAACTGGAATTGTTAACAAGAGCACAAAAATGTCAGAATCGTAGCACTAAGACCAAGACTAAGAGCACTCATTGAGATATGGAAAGCTATGAATTGTTATCAGAAAAGAAGAACCTAAAGCACTAGTAACACTTGTTCCTAGTTTAAATTCATAATCTTAGACCTAGGATTAATGGTTCTGCAATAAAAATTATAAAAAAAGTCTTCTTGACACGAATTATGGTGCTCCCTGGAATATGATCCCTAGCAACCATACAATGCACTTAAGAATAATTAAGAATCTATCTCAAGCAAATATCTTTAAAAAAAACACATGGAAATGAGGCCTGTAAATTTGTCTTTCAAAACAGTCCCACAAGCAGAACACATTTATCTAAGGCAGAAAAACACTCACTAGAGCACAGGTTTTCCAATTCTTAACAATTTGCAAGCATTGTCATTTTAAAATCAAGTACTCCATCATATTACAAACTATGACTATCTCTCCAAATTCTAATTGAAACACACATTCAAAGGCACATGTATATTTATTTTATAATTAAAACACTTATGTACACAAAAACTGATGTACTCAGTGGTCACACCATTAATACAGTTGGCACACAAATCAAAAAAGTAGATTCCCCACCAACACCAATCATTTTGTGGAATTTGCACACTATCCACAATTGAACTTTCTTTATTCTGGTTTCCACCCACATCCCAAAGATGTGAAGACTGAGCTAACTACAGTATTTAAAATAACTTGATTTGGTGTGAAAGAATGCGAGTCTCAGTGTGTTTTTTTCTTAGGGCCAATGCCACATGGGCTACAGTTCTACAAAAAACCTATAATGAACCAGTCAAGGTTAGAACATGGACAGATGGATATTGTATAAATAATGGGTACATATTTGTTCATTCTGTTTACATTTTTCCTCCTATGTATTGTAATGACAAAGACCTGATTTCTAAAGAGACAGGTATGGTTTCATAATTGCAATAAAAAAAGATTTAAAAAAAAGTTTCCCATTGCTTAAAGTAGTGCCTGGTCCTTGTAATTGCCATGGAGAATTTAAAGAATGCAGCCAGTCCACAATTACCCCTGCTGGTTCCAACAATTTGCATAGCTACTCCACCACTTCAAGTATGAAAACTGTAGCTGCAAAAATAGTTTTGTCATTCTTATAATACAGAAAGGAAATTCATTAACACATAAGAAACTACACAAGACTTATTGTGTTAGTTCATTCTTTAAAATGTTCACCATTTTTTATTCAAATATGCACAACAATGTCAAGGCAATTCCCAAATAATTTTAATGGCTTCCTGCTATTATACTCTCTCCTAGCAAACAACATGTGAATTGGTAATTAAAAATTGCTTTTAAAAAAAGTTAATTCATGTTCAAGTAAAATAATCACAAAACCTGCTTACAATTTGTTATGTAAGCAACATATGAATTTTGATGGTTTCACCCTAAAGGAGGTTTTGACATTAAATTTTTATTTCACTTGCACCTCAATCAAGGCACTGTAACCCCTACACATGAAAGCTTTCATCAGCATGTATCTGCAAAAGGAAAATAAGTAAAGATTATTTTCATGCTGAAAGAAATACAGAAAAGAAGGACAGACACACAACATTTTGGCTGTATAGCTTTCTTTTTCTTTTTACACATTTCTGCTTACAAAACCCTTGACTAATTAACTTGGCTAATAGATTAAACATGACTTCTTTTAAACCATTTTCCAGCTCTCTATGTCACTATTTTCTCCGCTCTGAGCTCTTTGCCATCCTTTGTCACCAAAGGTTTTGCACACACCACACAAAGACTATACAGTTAAAATATAACCTTTGCTATTTTCTAGAGTACATGCGTTTTGAAGCTTTTCAGCTCCAAGAGACAACTGTTCTAGAATATCCAAACAAAAGAACAGGAACAAATGGAAAGCTCACACATTTTCTACATAGCTCAACAAAATGTACAAATAAAGCAGTCCAGCAGTCAAAAAGTCATACAGAGGCAGAAGAAGCAAAGTTCTACAGAAAAGGCAAATAGAGTCACGTTCCAATTTAGGGCTAACAGAGCAGTTTCTTCAATCTCACAACAATACACATGAACCCTCTTCTTCTTCATCATTAGTGAAGAACCTCATTAATCTGGATTAATGCTGATCAGAGGTCACACAGCTCTTGTTTTCCATGGGCTTCATCAACAGCAGATGTCTGCCATGTTACTATGACTATCACTGCACTTGCATATTGCAGAGGTGTGAGTCATCACTCTTCTTTCTGCCATTCCATTTAGTCAATCAGTGTCAGTATCCTGCAGATGATGACCAGCATGGCCAATAAAATGCAGTTCATAGAGTAGACTGGCTGTGGTGCTGTGCCTTTTGTATTACGAATTTGTTTATCACACCATAGAGAGCAGATGTCACAGCTATTATTTTTCTGTCATCCTTATCACACACATTGGCAGCTGTGCTTTTTTTTGCCCGCCATTGCTTGTGCTTGGGCCTAGGCTTGCTGTGAGATATACCTAAGGCCCAGTTATGTCAGCAAGGTAGCCAGCATCTTCAATTTCTTGTCACTGCTGTATATGCAAGTAAGAGATGAGCAGTTGCCATAAGTGGAGGAATTTAAGTACTACAGGGTCTTGCTCATTTGACTAACAAATCAGAGCAACAGCAGCAGTTTTATGACCATGACAATAAAGAAGAAGCTAAATCCATAGACAAAGCTGTCAATTGACCAGTCAGTCAATATCCGTACCCTCATCCAAGTTCTGAAGACCTGATTTGTGACTTAGAGAACTGAATCATCAGTACAACTGAATGAGAGGAGGTTCATGTGCAGAGCTGCTGGGCTCACTCTCAGTGAAAGAGAGACAGAGTGGTGAGCTATGCAATAAAAGATGACCTCATTGTTGAACTGTTATTTCTCTGGATGGAGAGCAAACTGCTTGAATGGCTTGGGAGTATAGTATGGGGACCTTCCAGGAGCCTTCGGCAGGAAATATATATAGCATTCTTGGTCAACACAGAGGGGGAGACTCTATTACATGCTAGAGACATTATATCAGTCTATTGTTCTGGAGAGTTTTGGTATTCCACAGGAAGGTGTGGTGAAAGTTGCTTGGGATGGGGAGGTCTGGTCAGGACAACTGAATGTCTTGCTACCTCTACCCTCATCAGGAGAGGTGTGAAGAAAATGATGCTAAATAATTTTTGAATAAAGTATAAATAATTGCTAAATTCAAAACAAAGGCACAAAATATGGCAAAGAAATTAGGAGAAATTAAGCTTTGAAAATATTTGCTTTATTTGTTTTGCTGTGTATGAAGATGATACCAAAAGCATCTGAAGAATAAAACTCCCTGAAATCATCTGTTAAAATAATGGGCAGTACAATAATTGTGCCTGCACACCACTATTTTAATTGTGAACCACGGGAATTTTGCAAAACGTACTAGTTATCAAGTGACTAACAGGGACAGTAGGTACATAAAGACAAGGTAATGTTGATCCAATTTCAGTGAGTCAGGCTAATGAATTAGTAAAATGTGCATTTTAAAATGCTTTCAAACACATAAAAGTACTAAAACATCAAAAAACTTGAGATGATTCCCAAAAAATGTGCCCTATCTGGACGTTTCTGGCTAACTAAAACAGTGAGCTCTTGTTTAAGGTCTGGCATGTGTTACTGAGAAAAACCACAATATTAACCTAAACAATGGTAAATGACGCTATTATAGTCATAGAAACCCATTGCAAAAAACAAAAGTATTCACCACCCAATTATTGAGAAAAAGTGAGCAAAGAAGGCTATATACAGTAAATAAGGCTATATAAGTAAAAGCATATTATCCTCAATAACACAGGAAAATTACATTGGTGTTTTAAAAAGTACTTCATTCATATTTATAAATTAAGTTAAAAACATGCTAATATTGTACATTTTTAAGTTTGTCATGCTCATGAGAAACTAAATTGTATCTTCTACTAGGGTGTAAACAAGCAACATTTATATTAAATTCATGTTTATTTCAGTACCATAGGAAAAAGCAAGGAATTCATGAATGATGAGATAAATTGTAGCCATAATTGCCCAAAACCTATTGTTATAGTGTATGTTTCTTGTTTCAAGGCCAAGTCAATATGGAAGCAGAAAACCACTAAATTATGTATCAAAGTAACTGACTAAGGCATAAGAAGGTTGTGATCTGGCATTTATTTTAAAGTTTTTGTAGCTATTCTCTAAAATATTTTGAAATATTGTTTGGGGGAGTTTTGAAGGCCAGTAAATTACTCCACCACCTTGTTTCTTATGGGCACCACTTCTTTGAGACCTACTGTATCTGTTAATGACTGCTATTACATTTCTAGGTAAGAGTTGTATTCAAATTCAGTTTGTTTTGTTTATTTTTGATTCTTTACATTTGTTACTTTTGTTGATTATTTGTATTATTCTTTGTTTTAATTGTGTCTATATATGCAAGCTGAATGTTCCATGTGTTTTGCAGGTGGATCCCCAAGAGGTGGGGCCACCTGTCAATCACTGCCAGTATCTGCCTCTCTGCCCTATAAATCCATAGGGTCCGCCATGGTTTCAAATGCACTAGGGGGTTTGGTAAGGTGAGTGTTTTTACTTTGCCTTGTGCTTTTGTGATCTACTGGATTTTTTGACTGTTCTTGGCACTTCATTTTGGGACTTGTTCACTTTTGCCTTGTGTTTCAGGTAAATCCTTTATGTCTTTTGTACTCTATGGATCTTCACTGTGTGATGAGTATTTTTTGAAAAATAAACCTTTTTATTTTTATAAATATTTTGTGTTTGTACTTTCATCTACCCATAAGTTGGTGGTATATTCCACTGTAGTGGGCATTTTTGGAGCTGTTCTTTGTGACTTATGTGTCTTGGGACTCCTACTTTATAATAGTAAGGTCAAGCAAAACAATGCAGCATGTGACATAACCAGGTGAAATGAATAAAAGTCAGCATCATGTACTTCCTCACTGTCTATGTTTGAGGATACAAAAAAAAAAACTAGCATTACTATTAAATCTCTAGTTTTTAATTTGTTTAACTTTCATCCTGTGTTTGTCTCTGATTATATGAATTATTTTGGTTATCAACATTCCAGAATTCAAATTTTGTTTCAGATGCTGAACTATGTTTAGTATATTATTGTCTTTCTGGTATAAATCCTTGCCTATTATATTGTGTGTCTCCTGATTTCCTGTATAATTAAATTTTGACAATACAATTGGATTACTCAGATTTAGAAAAGGGATGGTCAAGAGGAAATGTCAAAATTCAGCTGAATGTTAAAACAAAAAAATCTTTATCCAAAGTTGAAAGGAATCTTTTAACTTATGATTCTGTCTCTTTTATTCTTTTATCTTTGGACTTAATTTCTTGGAGACAATGTATTTTTATCTACATGGTTTTTGAGGCATTTAGTTTTAGTTTTCCTTTTACCACATTGAGTTCTACATTTAAGTGGCCACTGCCTTCCCATTGCTTCCACTTTACTACTTTGGACACAGCTGTGGCATCATCGCACATTCTAGAATGAAATGGTAGTAGCCTTTGTACACTATATGTAGAACAGAGTGAGAGTCGGTATACCTCTGATTAGTCATATCAAGCAGACAAATTACTTCAAAAGGCACAAGCACATGTGAGAAAAACGCGAGTAAAAACCACGTATGAAAATTGCTCACAGTGGTAATGCTATAGTAGCATATTAGCACATGTTTAAATGAAAAACAGCAGGAGTCATGTCTGGAAATAATTTGAATTTGAGGAAGATGAATTTTAGTGCATGACTGCGATAAACATACTTAGTAAAAATAAATAAATAAAGGCAAAACACGCACACATGCTTTTGCTGTTTCCACTTCATCTAATTATGGAGTTAGTTCAGGAATATATTTGTGAATGCTTTAAGAATGCAGTGATGTGCATCCAGAATCATGCATATAGAACTGTGGGATGTGGGAAGAAACTGTACACTGGCAGTGGTAACAGCAAATGTTGCAAGTAAAAATTGAAGTTTTAAGCTGAAAAGCTATTTGGCTTATCTAGACTGGCAATAAAATGAGCTACTGTATTTGTTAATACTAAAATAACATTCAATGCTAAAACCATGTCTCACTATTAATACATTTGCTGGTTCAATAGAAATGCCTAATAACAGAGATGCACACATAGCAGGACTGGCAAAGCAGCATACTTTATGACGGAATATGTGCCTTACACAAAAGCTACATTTGTGCCATATTTAGAACTTTCTGACAAAGCACACGTATATATTCAAATGCTATTTTGGCAAATGGCAAGCTGCTAATGAATAATATAAGCAATGTTAGTTGAGTTAAAGTTCTAATTCTGGATTTGTACACAGACATTAGCAAAAAATAAAAAAAACAACTCATGTTAAACACAAAATAACAGAATAAAGGCTGCTTTAAAGGAGTTTGGAAATAATGGATTATTGTAAAACTGACAAGTTTGATTTTACACAGGAAGCTTTAAAGTTAGAACAAAGGTAAAAAAGCAGGAAGAGATTTACAATATTAAAGCAACAGAAGTTTGTGACATTTGAAAATACAATTAATGACTCATTTGGTAAATATTACACTTTAGTAAGTTTTTTTTTTTTAACCAGCTAATGTTGCAAATATAAATCTTACAACAGCAACTTTTCCAAGCCTGACAAATTGATTCTTTGAAACTAGATTTTAAAAGCATGCTTTAAAACAGCTTTAAAGAGTCTGCTGAACTGAAAATATCCCAAAAAATCTTGAAATTCACTAATTTGTTACACTCGAGGAATCACCATCATAAATGGTCCATAATAAAAAAAAATTAAAACCTTTCATTGTATGTTGATATTAATGAATGCCAATAGTAGTTTGCTTAAATAATAGTTGGGTAATTACTATTACCACAATTATAACACAATTTTAAACCTGCTGCTACTGTTCCTATTTATATATTTTTACATTGCATTAAAGAAAAAGGCAAAATATTGTTCACTTGAAAAATGTAGGTACTTTTAATTTAATGAATGGAATTTCTGTTTTTCCATTTTATCAAAAACATATTGAGTATCATGAAATTTCACATGTGTAGGTATTGAATAATGAAATTCTTGTATCATGACATGCCTATTTCAGGCTGTCTTAATTTGCTCCAAGTCTTCATCTCTTTGTCTCCTTTGTACCTACAAAAATTATTTTGAACTTTCAACTATGTATCCCTTAACACAATGAGTTCATTTCCGTGTGATTTTTTTTTTATGGCAAGTACTACAATTCATCATCTTTGAATCACTCACCTATTTCTAAATTCAATGTCACAAATTTATGTATGTGGATTTCAAGAAAAGAAGGAAGATAAAATTTCTACTTACACTGAAAAAAATATAACATTGATGTTGTTCATTTAACGTAAATTTTCTCTTTCAAGCAACTTAATTAGTCATGTAGTGTTGTAGCTTGAAATATTTGGTTTCAGATCTCAATCAAAGTAAAAAAAATTGTTTGTACCAAAGTAAGTTATGGTGGAGGGAATAAAAATAAAAATCCTATTTCAGTTAACCTAATATTTTAGGCTGTTCGTGTGCTGTGTGGGAGGGGCCATTCTTCCGGTTGAACTTTCCAGTGTGCTGGCTTTCCAACTGCCAAAAAAGAAAAACACTTTCCCGAGTGGAGTGGATGTGGTTATACAGGTTTGGTCATTTTCAGCAGCAGGCTTTTATAACGGAGGATTTCTGGTAAGTAATCCTGTTTCTCAACTGTTAATTTTAAGTATAAGAACTTGTAATAAAACATACTTTCAAGAAAACTGTAGAAACGTTTAATAATTATTTGTTATATAGTTAAGATTTACATTGCAAAATGCTTGTGTATTTGCACTAGATTTTTAAATAAATGCAAAAAGTACAGCATTGGAATGTGTTATGCTCATAATATTTCTAGTAGCATAAAAACAGGTTACAACCAATAAACCATTTTAAATTGTAACAACTTAGAAAATAGATTTACTTCAGTATACAGCAAGTGATTTACACCCAACACTCTAAATGATTTGCCTCAACTTAAAAATTGTGGGTTCAATAAAATAAAAAGAATTATATTGGTTCAGATTGAAAATATTAAGTGTGAATCATTACCTTAATTATTTTAAGTTGAATGGAGGTTATACTTTTTTCAGTGTACACTGAAAGAAACTCAAGGCACTCCCAAATTCCTCTCTGCTAGGTAACGATATCTGCCTTCTTACTAACAGAGTGGGTCTAAAAATCTGTCTGCCTGCTTGAAAAAGTTCAAAACCAAAGATGCAAGACTGCACACTAAGAGGTTTAGCTTGTATGGCTGGAGAAATGATACTTTTAACCCAACAGGATACCATCAGTTTAAAAATAAGTGCAGCACAACATACTGCATGCATAACAAATTGTTTTTCATAGAAAGTGTATATTCTGCCACTTGCAGTCCCTGCAAAAGCATCTCACTGTGTCTAACAGCTGTGTAACAGATAACATCTGTTTTGTAAATACTGCTGAAAGCAATTTAAAGATAGTCTGAGATGATGCCCAGTTATTTCCATTATTAAATCAGACATAATGTCAACAGGAATGCAATTTATTCCCTTTGACACATGAGCTGCAAAACGGAGGCCCAATGATAAAGCCAGTCTTCACTCCTGCCCTCATTCTGATCACTTACCGAATTTGTGCAGCAGTCCCTGCTGGCAGGTGAACGGGTACACATCACTTTCTTGACAACAAGCTCCACAAAGGGAAATAAATGTGGAAATCACATCACAAAAAACCAAACCATTATTGCCTATGTCACAATAATAAACACAGATATGTGGCTTGTGGGACAATTCAGGATGTTCTCAACAATGCACCTGTAAAATTTGCAGAGGATCTCAGTCAACATACCAGACTTCCTCAGCCTCCTCAGAAAGTACAGCCGCTGTTGAGCCCTCTTAACCAGTTGTGTGGTGTTAAGAGTCCAAGTGAGGTCCTCACTGATGTAGACGCCCAGGTATTTAATACTGCTCACCCTTTCCACTTTAAGCCCTCGAATGAACAGTGGCCGGTGAGGTCTCCTTTCCTTCCTCATGTCCACTATCATCTCCTTCGTCTTGTCTGGGTTGAGGGTGAGGTTGTTGTCCTCACACCATGACGGCAGACTGTCCACCTTCCTCCTGTAGGCCGCCTCATCCCTACCAGTGATACGTCCAATCACTGCGGTGTCATCTGTGAACTTCAGGATGATGTTATCTTTGTGGGAGGCGACACAGTCATGGGTGAACAGGGTGTAGAGGATGGGGCTGAGGACGCAACCCTGTGGGGTGCCTGTGTTTGTGTTTAAATTACATATCAGTTACATACAAAAATTTGACAGAGTATAATCTGTTATGTGTTCTTCGTTACTTGAGCTTAGATTTATAGTATCTGGTTTTTGGACTTCCTTATATGATATCTGTCTCTACAATGAAGTTCTTCAGAAATTTTCTATAAGCTAGTGGGAGAGGTGAGACGTGTAATATCTGATAGATTCATACACAGCCACATTATAGTGGTGCATTAATTAGCACTGTCCTCACACAGCTTTAGATGTTTAGGTTCAACTCCCAGCTCCCTGACTGACTATGTGGATTGCTCATGTTATCTGTGTTACTACAAAAGTGTATCTCAGGAAGCTCCAATTTCATCCCACAGGCAATAAATTTCAGAATTAGGCTTACTGGCGGCACTAAGTTCACTTGGTTTGAAAGAGTGTCAGTGTGTTTATGAGTGCATTCAGTGATGGACTGCCTCTCTACACAGGACTAGCTCCTGCCTTGAGCATATTATTCCCAGAAGAGACTCTGGTCTGTAGTAACCCTGAAATTTGTCTATATGGTTTCAGTAAACAAATGAAGGGAAGAAACTGAGAAAAAAATCACTGTCAATAATATGCTTAAAAGAGTGAGAAGGTACCTGCTATTGGTGGAATGCTTCTAAAGTGGAAAGTCCCACCCACTGACTGCAGGTCTAAGCAGTCTTGCACTGGGAAATGGCCGAAGCAACTAATGTACACAAACTGTGTACCGTATATTTATTTATTTCAACAAGTCTCTATGAGTCCTTCAGTCACTGTCTTAATTGGGAAGATTTTATTCTCAACAGTTTTACATAACCTGTACAGAAAGAAAGCATTTATTCGTTGCATCATTCAAATTAGCTAAATGTCTTAAGTTAATTATTACATTGATTATTGGGATGTGATGAAAGGTGCAAAAAACCAAAGAACAGAACACATGAGCATGATTAGTCTTAGTTCTGCTTTGGGTCTGCTGTTTTCAAGATTTCTTGCATGAGTAATCAGATTTTATTTCTTATGGCTGTGTACAAATCAACAATTCAAAACTTAGTTGGACTGTAGTTACCTAGACAGCGTTGCATTATTCAACATACCATTTAAATATATGATGTGTGCTTTCATTTAGGGGTTATACTTATGAACAGCAGTTTGCCTTCAAATGACGAATGACATAAATTCATTGTTTGTAGATTTGTATTTAGTAATGAAATATGTTGTTTTGCTTGCTCTGATAACTGCGTGTTCCAGCGATTACATGTCTCTGTTAATGCAGTACATGTCATATTAATAGGGAGATGTGCCTTGTCCTTTAAAACACTGAAGCACTAAATAAGTTTAACTTTCATATTAACACATGGAGCTGCTCATGTCACCAGCTGTTTAGATAAGGCAAACAGCCATTTCGTTTGAATACTGTGTTGCTGTTTATTGGCTACAGCTGTTAGCACTGGCAGTCCCCCACAACCCACAATCCTATATGCATAACTGTGGATGCTTCTGTGTCCACCCCAGTGTGACCCTAATCTGTTTATAGCTGTTAGAAAATGGATGGACACTTGATGTGATGGACATCTGTAGAAAAATTAATTTTTAGGGGCAGTGTAGGACACTATTTAAAAGCAACTAGTCTTTTTATCTTTCCATCTCCGCTTACACATGTGTAACAATACAAGTTAAACAATTACAACTCATTTGATAGGTAAAGCTGTTTCACTTTCAAAACAAGCACAAATCTGTTTCTGAATTAATTCCATAATGGAATAAAAGTGCCAATAATTTAAGCCTGTGTGTGTTTTGCTATTTTTTTAATAAAAAGATCAATTCCTGTACTCACATGCTGAAAATTTCTTGTGCAAACACAAAAGCATTGCCATAAATGACTTCTGCTGTTTTTCTTTTTGACATGTATTAAGGGGGTGCTGTATTTATTAACTCCGTGAGTCATTTTTATATTTAGTTTTTACTCAGTTTTTATCATGTAGTATTGTGGCTCCTGCAGTAATTTGTCTACTTGCAGTCAAGTATGAGTGCAGCACCAACTTTCTTGATACTACTGAAACTATAAAAAGGTTGATACTGTAACGTTTTTGAACTTTAGTACTGAATCAGTACCAAAATATCAGTTTTTGTGACATCCCTAGTCCCCTGTGTAGTACTGTGACATGGAGCAGATGCTGAGTAGCATTTTCAATATGCTGAGTGCTTTGGGAGTGAAACAATAACAACTGTGTGGCAATTCAGAAATGTTGCACAGAACCTGTAAAAACGGAGAAAAAAACATACATAGGACACTACAAGTGGTGAATTCCACACCCAGGATCTCATTTGTAAAACTTAGTTTGGCTTTGAAAAAAAAATCCAGTTTATAAAACCTAGCATACATAAATTTTGATGCAATTTACCTTTATAAGTTGCAATTATCTTATAAATGTTCATACATGAACAAGCCTAATGGAATGTCACTGTTTATGGTTAACAAAACAGCTTCATTCTTGCTAGGTACCCTTGATGCAATACAAATTCAGTAAATTACTCTCCTTAAAACCGCACACTGCTGCAAATTGCTTTGGTATGTTGGCAGCACTTTATATTAGCAAACACGTGTTATGTTTTAAGGTGGCATACAAAAGTTTGGGCACTCATGTTCAAAATTTTTCTTACTGTGAATAGTTAAGGGATTAGACGATGAACAACTCCAAAAATGCATAAACATTTTTTTCAGCAATTTTAAGAAAGATTAGTGTATTATTTTTGTTTTGTAAAAGTTCATGCAAAAGTTTGGGCACCCCAAGAGATCTAAAGTCTCAGATAACTTTTACCAAATTAATTACCTTGTTAGGGCAATGGCTTGTTCACAATCATTGTTAGGAAAGGCGAGGTAATGCAAATTTCAAAGCTGTATAATAAATACTCTTGGTTCTTCAAACCTTGTCACAACAATCAGCAGCCATGGGTTCCTCTAAGCAGCTGTCCATCACTCAAATAATACAATAATTTTTGCCCACAAAGAAGTAGAAGGCTTAAAGAACATATTGCTGCACAAATATGATCTTCATGGAACAGTCATCTGTTGAAAACCTTTCCTGCATTCTCACCAGAAAATTCAGTGTCATACTTTTGCAGTTGAACATCTAATCAAGCCTGATGCATTTTGAAAACAAGTCCTGTTGACTGATGAAGTCAAACTTTTTGGCCACAATGTGCAAAGGTATGTTAGGAGAAAAAAGGATGCAGAATTGCATGAAAAGAAAACCTCTCCAACTGCTAAGAATGGGGGTAGATTGATCGTGCTTTGAGCCTGTGTTGCAGCCAGTGGCTCGGGGGACATTTCACTGGTAGAGGAAAGAATGGATTCAATTAAATACCATGAAGTTCTGGAAGCAAACAACACACCCTTAGTAAAAAAGTTGAAGATGAAAAGAGGATAGCTTCTACAATAGGATAATGATTCAAAACACCTCAAAATCCACAATGGCATGGCCTTCACAGTCCCCCAACTCAAACAACATTGAAAATCTGTTGATAAACCTCAAAAGAGCAATTCTTGCAAGATGGCCCAAGAAGCTAACAGATTCAGAACCCTTTTGCAAGGACAAATGGGCAAAAACCACTCACATAGGAAATGAAAGATTCTTAGCTGCTTACAAAAAAGCTTTTAGAAGCTGTGATACTTGTCAAAGGGGGTGTTACTAAGTACTGACCATACAGGGTGCACAAACCTTTGATTAGGGCCTTTGTCCTTTTTTGTTGTTTCGAAACTGTGAATAATGGAAATACAATAATCTTGCCTAAAATATAAAAAAAACTAGCCGAAGCCCGCCATAGCATATAGCGGTGTAAGAATAGGAACGGAAAACAGTAAGAAAGGAATTCATTATAACAAAGGCTTAGGAAACCACCGTCACAGTATAACAAAAATAGCAAGGAGCGAAACCAATGCCAATGGTCGAGAGAGTACCTTCCTGTAGCAGGCTACAGAAAACATAGACATATATAGATAGACGGCGCATTCACTGTGTTGCCCAGTCGACACGATAAGCCAGCACGTCTGCCCTATTGCGAGTGGTAAAAGTGCCATTTAAACTAATACAGGTAGACTGCTGAAAACACAATAGCGTTTTAAACAGTATCGTTTACATAGAACAGATTTTGGCGAATCGTTTACATGCAATTATTTATATCCATTTATACATTAAATGCATGCGTATCCCATGGTCTTAGAGTTGGTGAGCGGGGCTCTGTGAGTTGGCAGGCGTGGCTCTCTGTCTTGCGTGCGCTCTCTGTCTTGCTTGCCCTTAGTTAGAGTTGGAGGGCGGGGCTCTGTGAGTTGGCAATCATGGCTCTCTGTCTTGCGTGCGGTCTAAAGTCAACGTGGCTCAGAGGTGCATGTGGACTTTTGCACAGACGAAAGCGACTGAGGCTGTGTTTGGTGAGTTGTTGCGTGCCTCAAGAGCGACGCTGGACTCGGGAGGAAGGTTACAGTTGGCGTGCGTGGCTCTGTCGTGCATATCCCATGAGGCAGTAGGAGGGTTAGAGTTGGCGGGCGGGGCTCTGTCGACCGTATCCCATGGTCTTAGAGTTGGTGGGTGGGGCTCTGTCTTGTCTGAGCTCACTGTCTTGCGTGCCCTCAGTGTCTTGCTTGTGCTCAGTGTCTTGCGTGCCCTTAGTGAATTATATATATATATATAGATACTGCCCTCTCTATGCCCTTTGGAAATCATGTCATTTTTAATTGCTTAGCTATTCACAGTAACAGAAACTTTGACCAGGGCCCAGGGTCCCACTTTATGTACGTATGTACATCAACACCATGCCAAAAGTGTATGTAATGCCTCGTTGTTTGGTGAATGGCTTCCAGCACAGCAGGCATGATGGAGTGAAGGTTTGGGTGAGAAGTGACAACAGGTAGCCAATATAAACTGACAAAAAACAAAAAAAGTTCCTCAGTGCAAATACAAAGAATTAATCCTCTTAAAAGGGTACAACAATAGAGTCTGTACATCATATTAATCACTTTTGAGGTTTAATATGTTTGTCATGTCAATGTACATTATAATAACAGCTCAGTGATATGAATTATTATAAGTGTGAGTCATCATTTAGCTGGTTTAGATACATTTCCCTACTTCATCACGCTAATTCCCAAGATACTGCATTATGAATATACCAAATATTCCAGAATCTGAAAATATCTGAAATCAAAGTACCCTTTAAAGTGTGAGCTCCCAGTAAGACAAATTGTAGGGTACCTGAATTGCCCAAGTTGTGATGCAACATTGAACTTTTCTTTTATTCAATAATATAAAATAAAAAATAACTAGGTGAGCTTCAATCAAAATTGTATTTGGAGTGATGCGATACATGCTTAAAGCATTTAGTATTTTATTTTCACTAAATTTTTAATTACATTTTTGGTGGACTAAGTAGCAAATAAACAACAACCTCACATTTCTTCCAAAATGGTTACAAAAAATTCTTGTGAACATAGCACAGTGGGAATGTGAGATGTCGCAAATGGCATAGCCAATGAACACAGTATTAAAAATTTGCCAAAAAAAAACTTTATACTAAAAACACCACAGAACATAAATGTCTTAACACCTACAACCTAGGCATTTAAAAATTCTCAATGTTTTTGTTTAATAATATATGTTTACATTTCCTTATATGAGTGCAATATGCACATACCATAATTTTCATCTGTTATATAAACAATTGCAAAAAACATCAGCTTTGCTGACTGACCGGGTTAAATAAATGTAACAGGATTAAGGCCTAATAAACATCCCAAACAAATGTCTGTCAAATTGTGTAAGCAAAATGCATCATGTATGATTAACTGAATTGTCAGCAACTTCCATCACGGCTACCGCAGTAAAGAAGCATTTTGACTTCAGTGGCCTATGATTCATATCATAATATGCTGCTAGGATAAATAAAAGTACTGTCAAAGGCAGAGCCTTTAGCTTAAGGGGCATTTAGCTCTGGAATGATCTGTCTACCATTGTCAGAGTTGCTCCTTTGGTCACTTAAATAAAAACTGAAAACTCACTGTTTAAGCAAAGCACACTCTTGTAAAAGATGCTAGTGAGGATGTTCAAATTGACTGTTAATAATTTTGGATATCCATATGGTTGACTAATACTAAATCTTTCCTATTTTCCTTTTCTTCTAGATGTCCAGTATTGGCACTTGAGTCATTTCTATTTTGATCTCTCCTGTCACTGGAACAACTGCTTAAAAGACAATGTGACATGACCAGTAGTTAATGGTTAGGAAATGGTGGATAGACTTTCAGTGCATGGCCCCTTAAAAGACAACTTGTAGGAAGGTTGAAGAACTGATGATCAGCTCGAACAGGACATTATGCTGAAGCTCCAGCTTCAACTGTAACTCAACAATGGAACTAACTTTCCTATTTTCCTTTTCTTCTAGATGTCCAGTAGTGGCACTTGAGTCATTTCTATTTTGATCTCTCCTGTCACTGGAACAACTGCTTAAAGACAATGTGACATGACCACTAGTTAATGGTTAGGAAATGGTGGATGGACTTTCAGTGCATGGCCCCTTAAAAGACAAGTTGTAGGAAGGTTGAAGAACTGATAATCAGCTCGAACAGGACATTATGCTGAAGCTCCAGCTTCAACTGTAACTCAACAATGGAACTAACTCATTTAAGAAAATGCTTTCCTGCACTGCCAGTGGGACACAAGTGCTTCAACCCATACACTCAAGCAGAAATTTAGATCAATACCGGTTACATTACAACTACTCAAAATGGGTCCTTAAGTCTGTTGTCCGTGAAAAACATCCCTTCTAGTGCTTCCAGTATCTTGGGTATCTATAGCCGGACTACCATACCACATCCTATCGGAATCCTTTTAAAATGTTTCAGACTCTTATGTTCTGAGCACATCTGGCACAATAAACAGTATGCCTTACTTTTTTAGTCTTAAATATTTAAAATGAAAATTCCTAGACAAAATTAAAAAGTAGTTCACAAAAACTTTTTTTTGAAAGCATAGAAAAATCTCTCAACGGCCATACCCTGGTTGGAACATTAGTGACATAACTGAATTGTCTGCTCAAGTGCAAAGATGGCTGCTATATAATAATCATTTAACTTATGCAGATTACATTTGACAGCATATCCCCAAGGAGATGGAAAAGAACATAAGACAAGGAACACAAAAATGGGTTTCAAAAACAAAGATAAAGAAGACAACAGATATAAAATGCTAATGCTAGTACACAAAACTGATATTATGTTATTGCTTCATTAAACCAACTAATGAGCCATTTGTTTTGGATTTCTCAGTGTGTCTTGAACAAAACATTTACATTGCAAATCACAAGAAGGCAGTGACAAGTGAAAAAAATGCATTTTAGGATCCAACACAGTCTTAATTTAAGTAAGTGAGAAATACAGTACTGTCCATTCTTTTCTTGCAGTTCAAAAAGCATGCTAATTCTTGCAAACCAGTTATCTTTTAAGTGATCCAAGGACAAACAATAAAAAACAAAAGGCTAACAGAGTTCATATTTTATTTGGCAAGAGAGAGTAAAATTCTGTTTTAATATTAACTTAGACACTCTTAAAAGAATCAGGGAAAGGCGGTACTAGACAATGAATTACAACCTTTCTCTAAGTCAATTGAGGAATACATAAGCCAACAGTCACTTTCCTCTAATCTCAAGATTGTCAGTGCAAATATAGGCAGACCGCAAAATGAGACACAATTGAACTCCGGAGGGCATTACTGGAATGCCATATGCATATGCTGGGCCGCTGAAGCATTTCAAGAAAATGTATTAACTTATGTAACAAATGTTGCTTCCATAAAGGCCCAGAAGACAATGCTACCTCACAGACAGTAAGTTTATTGTCAGTAAAATGCCAGGTAAATGTATAGATCTACAGTGTAATAATCATCTGGAAAGTAGGCAATGAACATCCATCCATCCATTATCCAACCCACTATATCCTAACCACAGGGTCACGGGGGTCCGCCAGAGCCAATCCCAGCCAACACAGGGCGCAAGGCAGGAAACAAACCCCGGGCAGGGTGCCAGCCTACCGCAGGGCGCACACACACACGGGGCAATTTCGAATCGCCAATGCACCTAACCTGCATGTCTTTGGACTGTGGGAGTAAACCGGAGCACCCAGAGGAAACCCACGCAGAGACGGGGAGAACATGCAAACTCCACGCAGGGAGGACCCGGAAAGCGAACCTGGGTCTCCTAACTGCGAGGCAGCAGCGCTACCCACTGCGCGGCGATGAACATTTGGAGGATTATTAGAATAAAGATCA
>JANRMT010062821.1:11467493-11508620 GCA_026402145.1 Polypterus bichir lapradei | reverse complement strand
ATAAGTTTCCCCCCTCACATATACTAATGTGCCACAAACAGGAAGTTAATATCACCAACCATTCCCATTTTATTAAGGTGTATCCATATAAATGGCCCACCCTGTATATATATATATATATATATATATATATATATATAATATATATATTTTTTTTTTGTTTGTTTTTTGTTAGACAAACGGTGAAAACTACTTTTTCTTGTCTTTACTGTGAATTAGGATATACTATGAATGAAGAATTTTAAACATTCCATACTTGGCATTGAAGGATTTTCTGAACACAGGAATTTCTGACTCAAAGGTTACTGATATTTAGTGCAAAACATACAGTATAGCTTCTTGGGAATACAAACTCATTTCATCCTTCTTGCCAGCATATTAAAACAGTAATACAGTTAAATTGATGTGAGGCTCACTACACACTGAAGAAAACAGCTATTTGAATATTGCAGAAATACCTTCGAAATGTGATACATATGATTATAACAGCAAGACAGCATTAAAAATTATACAAGAAGGTCTTAATCATCTTAATAACAAAATAGTAATTACATGGGAAAATGATTACATTTAACTGTGGGGGAAGATGGTCATCAGTAGCTATCCTTCCACTGGATAGGTGTTAATCATCAGTTCTACAGGAATCAGGCAGCAAGCAGTTACTAAGCCTACCGGGGGATTAAAAGGTTTAGTATCAGTTATTTAATGTGTGATAACTGGGCTCAAATAGATTAACGTCAAGACCTATAATTGCTGCAATGTGCATGGGCTGAAGTGCAATTCACTTGCTCTGTGGATGTAAGTGAATGTATCATTTACAGACAAAAAGTAAAATCAATAGTTTTATATTTTCCAAGAAGCATACTTTTATTACTATGCTTCCTTTTTAAATAAGTTTGAGGTAGAGGACAATTTAGAATTAGACTGTACATTACCAGACTGTCTAGAAACAATTGCAGGGTGGGATAAGGATAAGGGAAACTGGGGAGAGGGTGGTGTAGTTGGGTGGCCTATATTAATTCATACTTGTATTTTTAACTTGTTTAATATTTTTTATTTTGCTTCTAAAATGCCAGTGTTCAAATGTCCATTCATATCTTTCAATCATGTTAACATTGCTTGTACATACAACTCCACATAACTAAAACACAACAGCTTACATTATACAGGCTGCATTATCAAGGCACTGTAAATAATGTACTATGCACATAAAAAAACAATGGCACAAGATAAAGGAAAAAAATCAACTTATAGAGGAATGACTTAGATTTATTTTAAGCTTCAAAATTGCTTGGATTTTTATCCAACATGTGATTCTAACTTTAATAACTGCATTCAAGAAAATTGGAAGAAAAAGCAAGAAGACTAAATAACACAGAGGATGAAGTATTTTTTCAAATACTGTAGAAGAATAATGCTTTAAAGCTAGAGTGAAGAAGAGTCAAAGGTCAGTAAGTTGTTGTGGCATGCGAAACTATTGTCTACACACAGATATAATTGTCCAAAAATTATAAAACTGTAAAAGTAAAATCTGTGTTAAGATATCCCTGAAGGCAGTGCATTAGGAAAAAAGCCACATATTCCCTGGAATACAAAAGAGACAAATGTCACTGTGTTATTCCATATTTTCATTATGGAATGCAAGCCCGAATTACAAAAATAAGCTATATATCCTTTATTTTTGCAGTGCTTTACTTTTTTGCTGGCTGGGATTTTTCCATTTTAGTAGGGCCAGCATTTTTACAGACAACATTCCCAGGGAGCCAATACCAACTACTGGATACATTTGGGAAACAATTAACTGTTCGAGCAAACTGTGAGTGGGATTCTATCAAAACCTGAATGAGTTAAGAGACTACAGCCTTCCAAATGAGGAGAAAAAAAAAATGTCCTGTTTGATTTTGAAGTACCACTTTCTGGTCTACAGAGTGTCAGGCTACACAACACCTACAGAACATGACAAGACCCCAAAACAATAGCTTCCTTGGAGAGAGTGGTGGGATTCAGGTCAGGTAAAGGCATAATTCCTCAGCATTCACTCATTGAGGGTACAGTATTTGGAGTCTGGAATAAGAACACAATGGGTTCTACAGAATATATATAGAGATCAGTCTAATGCTGTCAGAAGTCAAAGTCAGTCAATGTTACCTGATGGTATTAGTACTTGTTAAATTGTTCCCCTAACCCTGAATGTAACTTTAGGATTAATCAACCTGGAAAATAAACAGAGAAAAGCAGACAGAGGCAAAACAACTTGTCCTAATGCAAGACACATACAATGTTATATGGGAATCATGATGTTATAGGTGCTCTTATGTGACTAATAGCTTAGTCATAGATAAAAACATGTAAGACACACATTTATTGTGTTGTTTTTATTTATTATCAAATCATTTCCTTACAATAAAAAACAATGTAACAGTCTGAAGTAAGCACCTTACTTGGAATTGTAAGCCTAGTAGCAGATACCATTTTAATGTTTAGGAAGGAGATTCAAAATGAGTGAACTGTGACAGAAGTACACATCTGCCAGCATCTGCCAAGCTGTTATTTTAAAATGCCACCACATTTTACAAACAAGGTTTACACAAGGAGAGCTGCTGAATTTTAAAGGATTTTTGTTCCAGTGGGGATCATCAAAACTGAACAGAACAACTTACCCAGCTGTCTGGCCTGAAGCATCTGTCAGGCACTGAAAATTTACATTTTTCAGCACTGAGAGAGACCACCAGAAGGTTCCCAGGTTTCTGCAAGAAACCCACAGTCCAGAACTGCCTGGACCTCAGAATAGGCTGTCCTTCAAAATGTGCCCAAGACTAAACTTATAAATATCTACCACAAACTGCCAAGCTTTCAGTATAGATAGTAAACAATACTTTGTAGCAAGAAACATCAAAAAACACAAATTTGAAAAGTTGTAACTTTTATGCTAAATATACTATCCACAAAAGTGTCAAAATGCACCAGAGATTGATTTGTGACAAGTTAAGAGCTTCTCTCTCTCTCTCGCACTCTCTCTCTCTCTCTCTGTAAATTCTGTATTTAAACCTCTCTGCTTTGGATGCTCCAGGTTTACACAAATGACAAATTAATCACAAACAACACAAATGTGACAATCATTTGATCATAATTAAACATAATTAGGTACTACTTATGAAACCTTAATATATGTCTGGATATAAGATGCGCCCTTTATAAGGGCCATAATCTTTGTTGGACAATCACTGCAAAAATGAAGACAAAGAAGAATTCTGCTGATGTGAGAAACAATTTCATTTAAATGTACAAGGCGGGAAATGGTTTCAAAATACA
The DNA here is from genome assembly GCA_026402145.1 of Polypterus bichir lapradei. Taxonomy (NCBI): domain Eukaryota; kingdom Metazoa; phylum Chordata; class Cladistia; order Polypteriformes; family Polypteridae; genus Polypterus; species Polypterus bichir. The sequence goes on along the minus strand of JANRMT010062821.1, from coordinate 11,505,308 downwards.
TAGAAGAGTTTGAATATTCTGTTAAGCACTGCTGGATCCATCACCAGGAAGTGGACGGTTCAGCACAGCAAACAGATTCTTACTAGAACAGACCATCCTCAAAACTAAAATATCAGAGCAAGATGTTGACTGGTGAGCGAGGCTATTGAAAATCCAACAGCCACTTTCAAGAGTCTGCAATGCTCTTTAGCTGAAACTGGAGTGAAGGTGCATGAGTCCACAATTTCAAAAGCTCTCCAAAATGCAGGCCTCTAAAGGAGGGCAGCAAGAAAGAATCAATTCCTTAAGAAGGTTCACATAGAAGCATGTATGACATGTGCTACAATGCATGAGAAAGACCCAATTAATATGTGGGAGAAAGTTTTATGGTCAAGTGAGACTTTTTGGCCAGACTTCAAAGAGGTATGTGTGGCGTAAAACTAACAATGCCCATGCCACAAGAAACACCATACCTACAATGAAATATGGTGGGAGCATCATCATGCTATGGAGATGCTTTTCATGTGTTGAAACTGGGAATCTTGTCAGAGTTGAAGGGAAAATGGATGGACATAAATACCGCATAATATTGCAGGAGAACTTGTTCTAGTCTGCTATGAATCTACAACTTGGGAGAAAATTCATCTTTCAACATGACAATGACCCTTAACATAAGGCCAAAGCAACAATGGAATGGTTGAAAAACAGAAAGGTGAATGTTTTGGAATCACCAAGTCAAAGCCCTGATTTTAACCATATTGAGAATCTTTGGCACTATTTGAAAACTGCTGTCCAGAGATGCCATTCCACCAGCCTAATTTATTTCTGTAAATTCTACAAAGAAGAATGGAGGAGAATCACTCAAACTGTGTGCAAAACTGGGACATACTTACCCCAAAGAAATAAGGCTGTTATTGCAGCAAAAGGGTTCTCAACAAAGTATTAATGTGAAGGGCTTGAATACTTACAAAACATTAACTTTTCAGTTTTTCTTCTTCAGTTAATTATATACAGAAAATGGTATATTTTGACTTCGTAAATGTATTGTTACAGCATAAGAGTTCACTTTAAAAATACTGAATGGATAAATATGTGTACAAATCTTTTGTCATGATGAAAATTATGATGCCTTTCAAGAGGACTGAACACTTTTGCATGTCACTGTAGCTGTTTAGACATTGCTGCTTTTTACATGAAATAAAAATTTATAACTCAACATCATTCACACTAATACCCTAACCAGTGTAGCCATATGACTTTGCCCAATAAACAGTTCGATTTCATTTACAATTTGTCATATACATTTTAATTTTCAGTGGAACAGGCAGGAAAAGTGGCAGCACAAGGAGTGAAAGCTTTGTAAAAATGCTGTGTCTGCCAATACTAAATGAGGCGTCATTTTTTTTTTTTTAAACTTAGCAGGATCTAATCAATAACATTTTAGAATAAGCATTTATATTGGGTAAAAGGATTCTCTTCCCTATTTTCTACTCTACAGGGGTTGAATTGAATTAAGTTTTGTTAAGATTGACTTGATTGTATGGAATGTTAATTGCTTTTAATAAAATCAATAAAAATGAGGAATGTTATAAATTTTGAGCAGTACAAATATAATTAGGGACATTCTCCAATATTTGCTCTATTTTACAGCAGACTTTAACAGCATATTGAATTAAAGAAGAAAACTTTGAAAATGCAGACCTGGAATTCAAGTGGTAAAATAGGAGAGAAAGGAGCATGTATGATGAAACAGACTTTGTTTCTGGCAGGTACCAAGAAAGTAAAGAACTGGGGCCTTCATTCATAACTAAACTGGGTGAAGAACAATCATGCTGCATGATATAGTTTAAGGACTGGAAATGCAGTACTGCTGTCCTTCTATGTAACTTCCTAATTAAAATTCTGTGTATAACCGAAGGGCATTTCTTGCACCATAAAAATTTAAATAGGATGTTGCACAACTCTTGTCAATGACAACACACGGCTGAAGCAGAATCATAATGCTAACATAGTTCATCCAAGGAAATAGTGACATTTTAAGCAAGTGGAAGGATAAGAGCATCAATTGCCAGTGAGAGACAGACTGTCTAATGGACATTCAAAATCAGCAATAACTCAATGCAATGCATTCAGTTAGTGAGAATGTAATTTCAATACCCAAGTATATAAAAGTTTCACAATAGGAATTGCAATGGGATGAGATGCCATAAGATAGTTTCATTTAAATGCAATAGTAGTGATTTGGTCCAGTCAATTTTATAGTGTATAAGTAGGAATGTCAAAATATCCAATACTTTTTGCAGTAGTCAATAGTAATGTTCCAAATACACATCAGTTCTAGCTTTTTTTTTGGTATTGGTAGTACCAAATGATAGTCAGTACTAGACTGAAGTAGACAGATTACTCCAGAATAAATAATAGGTGAGAAAAATGTGGATTTTGAACATGAGTTGTCATTTAAACATGCTTTTTGTTCAATCTTGCCTGTACTCCACAGCATAGTGTTTCGAAATAGTGACGTTTTTGTGTATGAATGTGTGTGTGTGTGTGCGGTAGAGACACAGAGACAGATTTGATCTCATTCAAGTGGTTACTGGAATATAAAATGAACACTTTCGCAAAGGTATTATGAAACATTTGTGCTTTTATTCAAGAATAAAACTGAATACCAAAAAATTCAGGTGACAACAAGATGCCCAGAAGACATGATTCACCAGTATTTGTGTGTCTGCTAACACCTCTTCAACGATATCTTTTACAGATAGCAAAAAACTTTACACCAGCTATTACAGACTGAAATCAAAGGCTTCTTTTTTTTGGGCACATACACCATCAGCATGACACTGCCAGATCTTAACACTAGCATGGCGAATTGCTGGCATACTAAAGTGACTATAGCTGCAGGTGGAAGTCCCATTTTAGTTTATGGTGCCAAGCAGAGTTGGTTTGCAATGTAGCAGTCTATTAGCCAGCAAAAACGCTGTGAAGAAGCTGTCTGTTGTTACGGTCCTGCCTTTGTCCAGTCTGATAGTGGTCGCGGGACATAATATCTTTGATTGCTGGTACAACACATAGTTCTGAGCAGTTATCAGCCACAGCACCCACTGTGGTCGTCTCTGCACTTGTGAAAAGAATGGAGATAAATGCCATCAACTCACAGGGGGAGAGGCAAGTTTGTTGTGCCATGTGAACGTCACTGAGAGAATAAACCTGAATAATAAAAAAACAAGCATTAACTTTTACAAGTAGCAAAATTTACACCCGGTGTTACAGACTCAAAACAAATGTATGTTTTTATTATATTATAGTAATAACAATAATAATAATAGGAGCTCACTACTCAAAACAGAGTGCCCAGTCTCAAACCCGGGACCTTTGGGTTATAAGGCAGCAATTCTTACTGCTGCACCATTCAAGAGCGCATATAATCTCCCTCTCCACTGACATTTGAGCTTGGATTTTTAACTCATTGACAGCAACATGTAAATCAAATGCTTTTTTTTTTCTTTGGTTATATTCTAGTTTTTTCCAACTAGTTTCATAGTCTGTGAGTCATTTAATTATCTGATCTTTTTTCCTCTTATTTTAAGGCTATGTCATATTACATGACTTTTTCAGTGAGTTTCGCAGATTTCGTTTACAGAAAGTTAGCAAGTTGGAAGCAGTTGCTGCGCACACCAATTACTACCAATTGTATATTTTGACATACCCAGCATCTCAGTCAGACTGGTCTGTGACTCAGCCACTCTGACAAACAGGTTTGGTTCTGCCTTAAGCCGATGGGGTGGGCTTGTGCATGAACACAACAGAATGGAAAAAAAATAAAAGTGCTAAGATTGTGGCTAAATTCACCGTACCTGCTATAATAAGAATATAAGTTTAATGTCATTGTGCTCTGTACAATACTTATTTTATAAATCCACTCACATGTAGAGGACAGGCCAAAGTTAGTACACAGGGTCTCTCAGCATTTAGAACTGCTAGGCAAGCATTTGAAGAGAGAAGGTACAACTACGAAAATGGGCATTGTACTATTTCTGTATGTTAAAGATGAAATGGAATCCTCTCCTCTCCTTGTTTGGAACCTAAGTAAGGGCCTGCACGTGGAGAAGACAGTATAAAAAGACTTTGACAGCAGCCAAACACTTTGAAGCCGATGAATAGATCGAAAAAATCCTTTCAGCGCAGCGAAGAAAATGAAAAACTATACACAAAGTGTTGTCATGGTTTCCTCGTCTGTACTGCCGCGTAAATCGTCATTAAAGAAAGCTAAGTTATTTTCTCTTATGTGATTTTTACCACCGTATCACTACGGGAGGGATATTGCCTTTTTTACATTATATCTATATAGTTTTCGGTTACTTAAAACGCTGCAATTACAAAAAATCTTATTCCAACTAGGGAGCTATCGCCCCTTAAAAGGAACACCTGTAAAGCCTTTACACAGTCACTGGCTATGTCAGGCAGAATGTTATTCACTGGCAGTAAACGGGACAAGCTTGCAATACTTTGGAAATGAGAAACTGTGCTGGAAATTCATTACGTGGTTGCCTTTGTTGACATATCCTTCAATTTTTAGTTGTAATCTGACATGCTCAGGTAACAACAATGAGCAGAGTAGACCGATGGGCAAAAAACACTGAATGCTGAAAAACTGAAACTACTTCAGCATCACACCCAATGTGCTCTTCAGGAAATAATGGATTAAATAACCAGTATACCTGGAAAAGCAGAATGAAAATTATGATGATAATGAAAACCAACTAAAATGGTCTCAAATGCAACCAAAGTTAGGCTTTGCCACATTTCATTTCTACATAGTTCACTGGTTGCGAATGAAATCATTGAAACTTTAAACTAATTATATTGTAACAGAGGCAATAGGACATTTTTTTTTTTTTTTTTTAAGCGGATGTGCTGTTAACATATGTGTCAGTATAGGCTCCCCTTACATATCTCTGAGCTGCATAAAAGCTGGTGCGAGGGAAAATGACGTCAGACTTGGAAACACATGCAGGAAAATATTTCTAAGTACACGGTGCTGCAAATAGGATGGCCGTGTATTCCAAATGGTGAATTTCAATGAGAGGCTGGTTACCCTTGTGCCAGAATAATGAACGAAGGACTGAATATGATACAACTGGTCATCAAAACAAAAGGTAGGCATTCAAAACATTTGAAATTCCGCTCCCCGTCATATAGGTCCCTTGTTATGAATATATTTGTGCCCTATAGAATTCAGTTGTCCCTTCTGATTTGGCAGAACTAAGGTGTGATTGTCACTGGTCTTCTTGTGTTCACGCATCTTTGCATACCGTTTCTCTTTTGATTTAACACATTCTCCATGCAAAACGCCAGACTGTCCATCAGTAAACCTGCACAAGCAGTCGCCTACTCACTATTTCATCATGCACAGCAATGTGATGAAGTCTGCGTTTTAAGGTTGACAGTGTATTACAGTCATTTTACCGGCGTGCTCTGTCATTGACAGCAAACAGTAAACTTTGTTAAAATGGTATCAGAAATGCAACTTTGTTAATTGAGCTCATCAACAACGAAGCATGTAAAATAATATGTATTAAAAAAGTAGTAATAGTAATAATTATAATTAATTCATTACTTGACACACAAGAACTCTGTACAAAGACATTTTAAAGACAAATCATTAAAATAAATGTACCAATTCACTTTCCAAGTTTTTTGAAAAAAAAATCTCTGGCCTGTCATGACGACCCATTTAAATTGGGGGAGGATCACATATTTTAAAAGGGAAACAAATGTTATTGCTAACACTGTGCACTGTTTTCATTATATGCACTTTGAGATGTGCCTGGGTCAGATGTGAGCAAAATGTTTACTTTTTTATTTCAAAAGTGTAAAAATAGTATTGCTACTTCCTCTGACTCTGTTCAGTTATAGCTTTTTTGTTGTTTTTTTTATACATTCTTGATGTGCCTGTGTCAGTGACCAAATGTAAAAGGGAAACAATGAATAAACATTACTTGTTTTTAAATACATTCATTTGTACGTAGTTAAAATTTGTCATTACCTACTGCTTACCGGCTGCTGAAAATGTCTGGCCAGCTAAATTTCTTAGTTTGAAAATCTGGCCCAACTGAAATTGTAATTGAATAGCCCTGCAATAAAGGATCCCAATGGGACATACATTAATCCATGGTACATTCTAACACAAAAATCGACCGTATTTAGTTATGTAATTTCAGTAAAAACAAAATAAAAATTAGGTATAAATTCAGAAAACCTGTAGTAATAAATGTAATGAACTGCATTAGTTTTGTTTTCTTGGGTTCTCCTTTCTTCCTTTATCTTGCAATAATATTATGCTACTAATTCAATCATTACAGGTTAATACTACCATTACAAAACATTACCTTTTAAAAATTTAAAACTATATTATATAAATCATACAAGTGGCCCCAAATTAAACAAGACAGTTCTTCAAATAAAAATGCAAACTTGTAATAGGAATAAATATTTAATTCTTTTCATATGGCAGCCTAAAAATCATTGCGCTAAAAATATCCAAAACTGAATTTCTTTCTTTTTGTGGTTCACCTTTACACTAAAGCAACTATTTTTCCAGTTAAATATTGGACATCAAGCCACAGTTGAGTTAGTAATACAATAAACCAAGCGTGAAGACGAATGTGTGAGACAAGAGATCACAAAAGCTGAAGTGAGGTATTGAGAAAGAAAAAGTATCAAGAATATTTCAAATTCTTTTTAGTATCTCTACTGTGATTATTGTTATACATGCACTTCATACAACTAAGCCATAAATAGGCAGAGCTACCTTTCCAAAAAAAAGAAGTTGAGTCAATGAGAAATTACCACAGTTAGCAATGCTAAAATGATATCAACAAGCACTTTCAAAGTACAAAGTCCATGGCAACACTTACTATCCTGCATCAAGTATGACCTGTTTGGCTATTCGTGTCTGTGAATAATTGATTAGAATTAAATTTCAATGAAAATCAACAGACTGTGCATCCTGCCATTTTTCTTTAACTACTACAAATGTGTGAATATTTTGACCTAAAATTCAAAGGAAGAACCTTGTCCTCAATGTTTTTAATAACTACCTATAAAACGGTGGTACCCTTAAAAAAAGGGTGCACTAAAACCTATGTTGTGCTTTCAGAGTCCTTGTGCCTTCATGTTTTGACTGCCATAGCAAATGCTAATTAAACTTGAAAATCAGGTCTCTGCCGCTGGAATGGAAATGCTGGACAAAGTGTATAGTCTGTATATTATGATTTAACTGCAATATTGTACTTCTTTTGAATATGGAATTCAAATGTTATGCATGAGTATTGATTTAGTTTTACATAGCTAAGTCAGTATGATAAACATGATAAACATTAAAGGTTTAACCCATTACTGTTCCATGGACATAACAGATAATCCTATTGGAACTAGGAATTATGAGCCTTAAGAATCTGCATTCACAGATTAAACACTGCTGCTAATAAATACTTTATTAAGCCTGAGATGTTGCTGAGCTGTTTTAAGTTGGTTTGTGAATGTTACATTCACGGCAATTTTAGAACAACTTAGAATTTCTCCTTTTTCATAAACGAAAAAAAAAAATTCCAGGGTATTTCAGATGTCTATATAGTCACATACTTATCATTTAGTATTTAAACATCTCCAGTTACATGTGACTATTGACATCTATGCAAAGACAGATATTGGTAATAATAATATCCAAGGATGGATGCATGTTTGATTCTGCATTTAAAGACTGTCAGTGCAGGGACAAAGCTAACATTTAATATGGGACTAGCAACTGTACAATGTAAGATGCAAATCGTTTATATTTTAATTATTATAATTACATACTGTATACTGTGGCTGGCTGGCGCCTTGCCCGGGGTTTGTTTCCTGCCTTGCACCCTGTGTTGACTGGGATTGGCTCCAGCAGATCCCCGGGACCCGGTAGTTAGGATATAGCGGGTTGGATAATGGATGGATGGATGGATAACTACATATATGTGTAATTTAAGTTTCATTTAATATACACATATGCATGTACATAACATACATACAGCATATACCACTCAAAAATACAGACATTTCTGATTATACTTTTAAATAAAGGAAAAGGAAGACTATACTTGATCATTTTCTGACATGTACAAGCAGTATACTTTAGATTAAGTGACTGTCTTGTGAGCAATAACTTGTAACTCTTTTGCCCTTTAGGTCGCTCATTCCTGATGATGTGGATTACTGTGAAAAGTTCTGTATAAAAATAACACTGATTGTTCAGGTCAACAGTGCCTGCATTTAGTGAGTAATGCAAACGTTCTACATAAAACACTGGCAAATAAAATACTTCTAGGTCTCTGTAATCACTTTTGCCGTACCTGTCCACTTGAAAAATGGACCACGATCCACCATGTGACCTTGAGAATGTTGCCCAATACCCATTAAATCTAATCAGCCCAACCACAGAGTTTCTTTGTTTTCCTTGGCTTTCTTGTAATTATGAGATGAAAGTCATTTTCTGACGAGATCCTGAACTACCATTAAAATAACTCAGGAGTAATTAACACAAATAAACACAACAGCTTTCAACATCTAATGTGGTTGATAATTTAAATTTGAATGTTATGATTTGCTTCAAAATAAATAAAGGAAATGGCAAACTTTCCAAAGAAAAGACCAATATCATAGTCTAACTGTATGCCAAAACATAACAAAATCTGTGTTTTATTATTAAACACATTATGTACTACCGGTACATACAGATATGTCATGATCATAAAAGCTGTAATGTTTTTAAAAAATCCATAGATTGGCAGTTACTAAATGAAAATACAAATGCACTTTAACCTTTTTTAGAACCTACATATATAAATTTGTTGGAAAAAATCAAGGAACGGGAACAGAGCTGAGGGGAACAGAATGGTTTGTCTTGACAGATGAAATGAATGAATGATAGTGTGTATAAAGCAGAATATTCCATATATCTTTCAGTATCATAGGGCAGTTGAAACATGTACCTTAAAATTCATATTGTAAAGGACTGTAAAAGAATAATAGGCTAAGGTTCAAAAATAAATGGATAAAAAGGGATTGTTGCAAAACAAAAAAAGCCATAGAGTACAGAAACTACAAACAAGAAAACAAAAGTTAGGATGACAGGCACATCCAAATTACTATAAGTGAGAGTAGGTGCACACATGGATGTATCCTTTGATGTACTGGCACCTCATGTAATGTTGTAACAGGGGCTTATGATTCCTTGTGACCCTAGTACATGTCTTTCAGAATTTCTTGCCTATGTCACACCACCTAAAAGCACAGGAAAAGCTGAAGAGCAAAAAGTCAAGTTTTCAGTTGTGCTCCTGAATCAGAGGTATCGCCATGTAAGACATTGGGCAAAGTACACCTGTATATCTGTACAGCACAATTTCTGTTTATTTGTTTGATCTTTACGCACAGCTTTGGTTTTCAAGCAATATACCTGAAATTTGGAAGACAAGTACTTCTCATCATAAGTCATGTCCCTGACATTTAACTTTTGCCCTTGCCAAGATGGCCGGAAATACCATTATGTGATCTGTCAACAGAGAACCAGCCCCATGCATGATGCCTTTCAACCAAGAAGTCTTGAAATTTTTCCTGCCCACATTTTACTTTTTCTTTAATCAAGGATTTCTCTCAATATTTTTCTCATGGCCCCTAGCTGCCAAATTGTTTTCAGAGTTATTTACTTCTTAGGAATGAAGTGAGAAGACAAAACCCCAGAACTTGACACCAATCAATCATATTTTTTCCATTTTAAAATTACAGGGAAATTTATAAATATCACCTGGAAAAAGTTTTCAGAATAGTCAGTGGTATGAAATACTGCATTGTGTTTTATCAACATAGAATCGGCACCACACATGGTATGATAATTAGCTTGTTTTCCTTTCAGCCAACTCCAAAGTGGTATGGTGTACTTTGTTTTAAGCTTAGTTCACTCCGGTAATCAATTATCCCTCTTAATACAAGGAGTCTCAGAGACGCAGGTTTTCTTGTGCTTATTCTTTTACTTCACTCGCGCATCTCGATGATGTCACACACTCAAATTACAATTCAACCATATATGGTCTGTCACATCCTGCTGATCATATATAACATATTGTAACATCTTTCCTTTTTTTTTTTTTTACTGTATACAAGAAACAACATAACATTACAACTTGTGCATTACAACATAACAGTGTATACTCAAAATTATACTTCAGTGTCTTAAGATCTGTCAAACATATTTAAACAAAATCTCTCAAGTGTGTTGGTCTCTTAACTATTCTGCCACTTCTAGTTATCACAACACTGTTGCTGGTGTCTGAATGGTTTGTGCGTGTTATGCAGGACTCTGGTACTGCCTTTGAATGTCCGTCATCTGGATGATTAGTCTGCTCCTGCTTGACAGTTGTGTTCCGTGTGTCTGCTCTCTGCGGTCCTCCCGGCACAGTCCTGAGATGTTTCCGATTTCTCCGTACAACAGTTCCATTTTCCAACTTGACAGTATATGATCGGTTATTGGTCATTCTTTCCACCTTTGCCAGTGTCCAGTGTGCTCTACGCTTCATGTCCAACTGAACTCTTACTTGTTCTCCCTCCTTCAGAGGTCTAAGATCTTTCGCTCCTCTGTCGTAGTAGTAGGCTTGTTTGCGTTGGTTGACTTCTACCGCATGCTCTGTGTTCACAACACCTGGCTGCAGGAGGCTGTCCCGTGTCGGCAGTAATGTCTTAGTTCTTCTGCTCATGAGTCTTTGGGCAGGACTGGCATTGAATCCCTGAGATGGAGTGTTCCTGTGCTCTAGTATAGCCAGGTATGGATCCGCTTTCGCTCTCTTAGCTTTTCCCATGAGCTGTTTGGCCGTCTTAACCGCAGACTCGGCTTTGCCATTGCTTTGCGGATATGCAGGGGACGATGTCACATGCCTGAATTCCCAAGCTATGCGAAACTGTTTGAATTCCTGAGAGCTGTATTGTGGCCCGTTATCAGAGATTACTGTATCTGGGATCCCGATGGGCCTTCAACTTGTGTATCACTGTGCTTGAGCTGGTATCAGGGAGATAATCAATTTCCCAAAAGTTGGAGAAATAATGAACTGTGATGAGATATGCTCTGTTGTTGCATGAAAATAAATCTGTCCCGACTTTTGCCCATGGCCTTATCGGAATGTCATGTGCGCACATTGTCTCTTTCTGCTGTCGCACATCCACAGTTCTGCAAACGGCACACTTCCCTATGTATTCTCTAATAGCAGCACTCATCCCAGGCCAGTATACACAGTCTCTTGCTCTTGGTAAACAGCTTTCCATACCTAGATGTGACGCATGAATTCTCTCCATGATCTCTGTTCTCAGCTTTGCTGGTATTAGAGCTCTCTCTCCTCTAAAAATCACTCCATCTAGTTCACTAAGCTCTTCTCTTACGGAAAAGAATTTTCTTACCTCTTTCAGCTGAGTTTTCTCCTCTGGCCATCCCTGAGCTATCACTTGCTGCAACATCTGAAATGTCTCATCCTTAGCAGTTTCTCTCTGTATCTTCTGTAGAATCCCCTCTGATATGGGTAGGTACTGCAACATGTTGATTGTCTCAATTTCTGTCTCTACTGATCCTTCTGCAGCACACTCTGGTAGGTACGCTCTGCCGAGAGTATCTGCTAGGTGCATCAGTCGACCTGGCACATAGACAACATTAATGTCATATCGTTGCAGTCTCAAAAGCATTCTCTGTAATCTCTTGGGTGCATTAAGCAATGGCTTTCTTATGATGGTTTCCAAGGGATTGTGGTCTGAATGTACTTCTACTTTCCTGCCATAGGTGTACTGGTGAAATTTCTCCATTCCAAAAAGAATTGCTAGGCATTCTTTTTCAATTTGTGCATATCCTTTTTCTGTGGCTGAAAGGGCTCTGCTGCTATAAGCGACTGGTTGTCCTGCCTGCAAAAGTGCTGCACCCAGGCCTGTCTCAGAGGAGTCACATTGAAGAACCAGGTCATCTTCTGGATTGTAGTACTTCAAAACAGGTGCTGAGGCAATCATTTGTTTCAATTTGTTGAATGCGTCTTCCTGTACCTCAGTCCACTCCCAAATCACATCTTTGTGTGTCAGTTGCCTCAATGTGTCACAGCTATCTGATAAATGTGCGCAAAATTTGGACAAATAGTTCACAATACCTAATAATCTCTGGAGTCCCTTCACATCTGATGGCCTGGGCAATATGGCTCTCACCTTCTCTGGGTCAATCTTTAGTCCATCGGAAGTCAGTCTGTGTCCAATGTATGGCACCTCTTTCTGCCTCAGCTTGAGTTTGTTAAAGATTAGTTTGATGTTTTTGTCTCTACAACGGTCCAGAAGTAGTCTTAGTTTTGTGTCATGGTCTATCTCAGCTGCCTCATCGTTGTCGCCTTCCCCACAGACAAGGATGTCATCTGCTATTATCCGAATTCCTGGAAGCCCCTCCAATGCCTGAGTCAACCTGTGCTGGAACACTTCTGGAGCCGGGCTGATTCCCATGGGCATTCTAATCCATCTATACCTGCCACATGGTGTTGCGAAGGTAGTGAGGTAGCTTGACTCTTCTGAAAGCCTTATGTGTCAGAACCCGTCCTTCACGTCACACACTGTAAAAACTCTCGCTTTGGTCAGATCGGGGAGAACATCTATGGTGGGCAAGGGAAAATGTTGACGTCTCAGAGCTTTGTTTAGTGGTCTTGGGTCAATACAAATTCTGAGTTTTACAGATGATTTCTTCACCACCACCATGCTGCTAATCCAATCCGTGCTCTTTTCCACCTGAGCTATAATGCCTCTCTCTACAAGACTTCCCAGCTCATCTTTTAGATGTTTTATTAATGTCACAGGAACTCTTCGCTTTGGAAGCCTCACCAATTTCATTGCAGGATCCACCTCTAGGTTATATTCTCCTTCCAAGCATCCATCCCCTTCAAATACATCAGCATACTCCCTATGCATGTCGCTCTTGTCCCATGGTTCCTTTTCTCTGCGTCTTTCTGTGGTAACAATATCATCAATTGCCATAATATTTTAATGCTGTATTCTTACCAGATCCATTGCTTGCACGGCCTTGTTTCCCAGCAGGGGCATTGACGAGGTTTCCTCCACTACAATAAACTCCAGCCGGTACAGTTTTCTGTTTCTCGGGTTTCTTATTTTTATTCTGCATTTTCCGACTGGTTTCAGGGTGCTCTTATTATACATGACCAGAATCTGTTCAGTTTTTTCCATCACTGTGTCAGGGTTTAGCAGCTGAACGGGGATTACGTTACAACTGGCTCCGCAATCTAGTTGAAATTTTACTAGTCTTTCTCCTATCAACATGGTTGCAAACAGTTGTTTTTCCTGTTTGTCCTCCCTCATTTGCGAACTAAGGCTTAGAATTTCCTGAAACGGTTCCTCTTCTATTTCTGCTACACTGTGTATTCCTTTTCTCTTAATCTCTTTTGTTTTGCATGTGGCAGCAAAATGGTTCAGTTTGCCACATTTTCTGCATTGCTTTCCATAAGCTGGGCAACTCAGTTTTTTCCACTCATGCTGTTTTCCACAGAATTTACACTTATATGTTGGTGTTTGTTTGGCACCCTGACCTTGTTGGAGTCTCTGTACTGTGTGCACTTCTTCAACTTTCTGTCCCTCGATGGTCATCACATTCTCTTTTGACAGTTCTGATGCTCTACAAATCCTTACGCATTTCTCAAGCGTCAGGTCTGACTCTCTTAATAGACGTTCTCTCACTTGTGAGTTCAGTATGCCGCACACAATTCGGTCTCTAATCAGTGAATCTTTAGCCGAACCAAAATTGCATGTGTCCGCCAGCACTTTCAAATCAGTAATATACTTGTCAATCATTTCGCCTGAGTTCTGATTTCTGGAGAAAAATTTGTACCTTTCTACTGTTTCGTTCGGTGCTGGATTGCAGTGGTTTCTGAACGCGGTTAACAGCCATTCCAACGTCAGTTCACCGGCAGCCGGGCGGGCAGCGCCTAGCGTCTTACTCAGTTCCCTCCCGGTTTCTCCGATTAGATATTGGAAAACTTTTACCTTCATCTTGTCATCCGCATCTGTAAGCGATAAATCAATGTACAGGGAAAACTCCTCTTCCCATGCTTTCCAAGCTTTTGGTATGTTCATTGCATTCCAGTCAAAATTCGCTGGATGCTTCAATCCGAAAGCACCCTCCATGATCGGCACGCGTCTCTCTTAGTCGCCTTTTTTTTTTTCCCCGTAGCAATTTACCTCAGTCTTTCACTTTTCTTATTGGTAATTTACCGCTGCCACCATGTTTTAAGCTTAGTTCACTCCGGTAATCAATTATCCCTCTTAATACAAGGAGTCTCAGAGACGCAGGTTTTCTTGTGCTTATTCTTTTACTTCACTCGCGCATCTCGATGATGTCATACACTCAAATTACAATTCAACCATATATGGTCTGTCACATCCTGCTGACCATATATAACATATTGTAACATACTTGAGTGTGCTTTTTAACAGACTCACTGCCTGTCTAGAAGCGATACGTGCCTTGCATCTAATACAGTATTTAATTATCAAAATCTTACCACTGCCTTGCTGTTACATAATTAATTTTAATATAGGAACCCAAATTAATCTTAGTCTCCACTGTAGATTTAAAATTGCCATAGCCACTCCACTGTACTCAGAAATTAGATGTTGCTTCATATATCCTGAAAGTCAACAGTAAACAGGCTGAACTGACACAGCAATTATTTACTTTCAGAAGCATAATCCCCCTTGTCATGGAGGGAAGGTTTAAGAACTTTTATATGCTATCTTGCTGTAAAATGAAATATGTAAAGACTTGTACAAAAAAAAGTAAGAGTAACACATTTCATTAAGATCATCAGAAATCTGAAGCATTACAGCATGTATGTTACAAAAAAAAACACCATGGTAAAACTATCTTAACAATTCAGTTTAATATAAAACAAAACGAAGTAAAAGATAATATCTTGCATCTCCATAAACCTAGGTTCAGTTCCAAGTCCTGCTGCATGACGCTGATTCTCCATATGTTTTCTTTGACTTTTCCAGTTTTGTTTGAAATGGACAGAAGTACAGTAGATGTAAACTCTTCAGAGACAGTCAGACAGTAATCAGATTGGGAATCAGACTTCAGTCCAAAGAGCTGTAAGGCAGACACACTAATGGCTCTCTTTTAATTGGATGGCTAGGGAATGCTTGCTGTATCTACTGAATATAACCAAGAACCTCACAAATCTGGAGAAGTCCAGAGACCATCCCATCAGAACTCTCCCAAGCAGCCCCAAGCTCCTCTGATGGTTGGTTACATGGACTACAATTTTAAGACAACCCTGCAAGATTTTTAACAGGAGCAAAGAAAAGCTTTGCCTTCTACTACCTAAGAAAAACTGATTGATTACTAACAACAGAGTCCCAGCCTTCATTCTTTACAATATTATCCTGTCCATATTGTGTACCAGTGTCTACCCTGGACAGGGTTTTGTCATCACAGCCAGGTAACAGTCACTCTAGCATCCCAGACAAGATAGGAATAACACTGCTATCCACAGCATCACTAGATTCTCTTTTACACCTGAAATGCACCAAATTGCCAACCAACAGTTGTAATATCATGATGATTCAGGTAGGCAGAGCATATCTTGAACACCAATATTTTTTGCTAATGTAAATTAAAATGGTAATGGTTTGGCCAAGGAAACAAAAAACGTTCCCCGACTGTTAACTCGCTATGAGCAAAACAGTATAATTTCAGATGCACACAGTGTGAAAAGCACGCTGGTTCAAGCTCACATTGCCATCTGTTGCTAAGTAAACAAAAGCCAGGAATGCCCAAGATAACTTTGGCTGTGAATGTTGCCACAAGTCTCTTCTGCACAGACGTTATCTGCTGATAACATTTATGTTTTAAAGCATTCTAGTGACGAAGGCACAGTAAACTGTTAGCATTGATTCTGTTAGCATAACAATGAAACAGCCATCAAACAAAAATGTCTCAGGCTGTCTTTAGTTTCTATGACAGCTATGTCAGTTTATGCAGTTTGTTTATCAAGCACTCAAAAGTTAATATATCTGTTCCAGAAATTAAAAAAAACATACAGTTTTGTGTATTTATAAAAGTATGTATATGTGCATGATGGGTCCCTGGGATGGACTGGCATCATTTCAAGAGCTGTTCCCTGTCTTGTGCCCAGTGCTGCCATGGTAGGCTATAGCTCTTTGTGATTCAGAAGTACATAAAGTAGATTTTGGAATATTATGCTATGTTATAATCAGTGGCTAGAGGGAAACTGTTCACAGCTTTAAAACCACTTCATTTCACTTTAGAAAAATAGTATTTTAATTTAAAAAAATAACTCCATAAAATGTTCAATATCTCTATATATATATATATATCCAACATCTGTCTGTCTGTCTGTCTGTCTGTCTATATGTCTATTCGTTCTTCTCGAGAGAACTACTTAACGGATTTAGATCGGGTTTTTTCCTTGAACATTCTGGTTGATTTTGCGACTTCTCTCACTGTACTATTTATCATAATTTGCTTGCGGTACCGATTTATTTGCATGAATCCAAGATACACACAGTGGGCCGAGGGGTTGGGAAGGCGGGGCCTTCCTCACTCATACACCAGCCTCGGGGTGTTCCTTACCTCTGTTTAGCTTGCGAACGCGAGAACTATTTAAAATATTTAGATGAGGTTTTTTCTATAATTTGCTTGAACATTCCAGTTGATATTGTGACTTCTCTCATCAAGCTAAGAATCATAGTTTGCTTGCAGGAGCGATATTTTCACGCTACTCTGAGACAGAGGCTGAGGGCCGAGGGGAGGGGGAAGCGTGACGTCAGGAGTGGGGAGCTGGGCAGGGCTTTCCTCACTGTTCTGTTTTACTACTATGCAGGCAGAGCCGAGGGGGATGGCTAGTTATCAATAATTAGAATATGAAAATTTCAGCCCTCTATTTACATTGTTAATATAATTTTAACTGTAACAGGTGGAAAGAGCAAACATTATGCCACCAAAGAATCTGCCCCTTCTTCTTCTTCTTCTTCTTCACAGTGGATCATCTTTTTCTATATCTTACCAAAGAATCTGACCCAAACAAAGAAAATCTGTTTTCAATGTAACAACTATTAATCAATTTAAAATTAGGAAAAATACAACCAATAGTTAGTACAAGAGGTAGAACTATCAGGACAGATGTATTCATTAGCAAAAATACCTCAATAACCAAATCAGGCATACAACATCTGTAATGACAGGAGAAACCAAATTTACCTCCCAATGTGGTAGAGATGCTTTCGCCTGTGCGTATCTCTGTGGCCACGACAGCAATAAATGAGACCAAGACCCAAGTCCCTACATTTTTGCTATGGCCAGACACATGACCTTTAAACAGACAGATGGCATGAGAACAAATCCAGTAGCCATGCCAAGCAACCAGAACTGCATATCCATTTAAGCCAATCCAGCCTGCTTGGTCTTAAAAGTAGACTACATTGCCATTATAATAACTTAGGGATGGGCACAAGTAGCAAATATACAAATAACCATTGACTACACTATGGTAAAACATAAGAATACTATTTTATTGTTCTAATTTTCTTCTATGGGTGGGTTGTTTACTGCTTTTCTCCTGATGCCACTGCATCCCTGAGCTGGATTAAGATGGAAGGATGGCAGGATGATTCTAAATCTGTATGCTGATTTTTTGATTTAATGAACATTGATACAACTCTCTCACTGAACTCTACTTGAAACAATATTCTTAAGTCAATGCAAATTACTCTGCAGTGCTTCCAATTGCACTAATTACCTATGACAGGCCACTCACTATTACAGAGGCTGAGAACTAGACAGGCTTCATGACCTAGCCTGTTCTCATTGTAGGTAGGTACCAGAAGCGACCAGAAGCATGAACAAGAAATGACACCTACTAAAGGAAACCAAAAACTTGGAGACTCCACTTTGGTGAAAGACTTTTACAAAGGGGATCACCCTTCTGGTTATGCCACTTACAGAGGATAATATAACATAACATAAAAGTTGACAGGCAAAGAAAAACAGAAGATCATTTAACCTTCTAAAAAGTTCACCCCTAGAAGTCATGCCATTAGTAAATTTTATTTGTTGTATTGTGTCATAAAATGTGATTGCTAAGATGTTTTTTTTCTGAAGAGCTCTCTTCCCCTTCTTGTCCAGTTTCTCCCAAAGGTTTTAGACCAAGAAACTGCTTCCTTGCTAACTTGGGTCTTTCTTAAACACATATCTGTAGCCAAATTCTCCCAGCACAGTACTTGTTTTTATTATACAGTGGAGTGTTCTACTATTGGTACAATACTTAACTGACAAAGACCCTCATGCACACTGGGGTTCAGTAATAAAGTAATAAAGGCTCTTTTTCTTTAGGAGACTGCGTTCGTTTAATGAGGGAAAAGACATCCTCCACATCTTCTATAACTCTGTGATGGCCAGTGTAATTTTCTATGCTGTGATGTGCTAGGCTGGTAACATCACTTCAAAAGAGACCCAACAAATCAACAGACTAATTAAAAGGGCAAGTTCAGTAATAGGATAGACTCTGGACCCCCGGAAAGTCATAGCAAAGCAGAGTACTAAAACAAAACTGAGTGCCATTATGTACAATGCTGTACATCCTCTCTCTGACACACTAGCACAGAGTACTTTCAGCCAGCAAATTATTCAGCAGAAGTGTGTCAAGAAACTCTACTGGGGCTTATTTATGCCAACAGCAATACACCTATATAATGCCTGACTGGAACAGTGACATCCAAGTCAGAATTTTTCATTCTTTTGTGTGTGTATTTATTTAAAGATTCGTAAAAAAACACATTTCCCCTATCTATCTATCTATCTATCTAAAAAAATGACAAGAAAGAAAACCTACAAGGTAATAAACAGTAATAGAAAAATAATTTTGCTGGATGACAAAAGATGCATTTGCACCTTTTTTACTTTTAGATGTTTTAAGGAGATCTAAATGTAGAAGCAAATGCAAGAAATCTTCACTTAGAATATTACAGTATCCCCACTAAACTGCCATGACACTTTTTTCAACAGCAGGCAGACACAAAGTCAATACTCTCTTAACCTTTGACATGTTAAATGGGCTTTCAAATTAGGATTCAGTAATGAAAAATGCAAAAGCCAACCAGAACTGCAACCACACAGCAAAAAAAGACAGACTGATTGATGTATGAAGTGATTGTAGGCCTACAGCTGCACTAACAACATGGGTCTATACAAAACTAAGATGCTTGATCACAGTTATAAATTGCAATTCAAAACAATTTCAGACAGGGTGAACACTATCAGCAGATTTTCTCTTGCTTTTTATGGCAGTGCTGTTTAATCTCTGTCGCTGCTAAGGGAGCATGTTGTGAATGTTTTGTTTCAACTCTGTTCTCAATTACATATTAGGATCACTAACTGATTTATTATTTTTTAATGGTCCATTCTCCATTGTATTCCTGTCAAAAACACTGGCTGTATTCATGTCCAGTCTCGTTCTAGTGTACATAGATTTCATCTCCTCAATAAGCACCTTTCTCTTCTCACGTATTTGCACAAAGCTGCAGTACACAGATGTTGAAGCCACCTGTTGCTGAGGAGCAAGCAGAAAAGACTATTTCAGACTTTTTTTTTCACTAACACACAGGAAATCTTATTATTTTTAAGTATTAAATGAAACACTATTTTTACATGATTTTACAGTCAACAAGAAAAAGGAAAATTAAATTGTTAGTATTTTTCTTTATATTCAACTGCTGTTCGAGAGTTGATTGCTTCTACTCAACCAATTTCATAATCAATGCTTTTACCACAAATTGATTTCATTGTTTAATCAGCAGATATTATTTTCTTTCTGTCCTGCATTGGCTGGCACCCTTTCCAGGGGATTGTACCTGCCTTGAGCACTTTGCTTGCTGGGATAGGCTCCAGCCCCCCGCAACCCTGCTCAGGATTAAGCAGGCTTAGTAAATAGTATAGTAAAGTACAGTATGTTCTTTCTCTCGCTTTTCATTCGGAAAAGTGCAGTAGTTCATTTATAAGAAATTAAGATAGGTTTTGTCATTTTCTTCCAATTCCCTTTTTTCTGCGGAGCTTGCTTACTTAATTGTATCTAAAAACTAACAATTAATGATGAGCAGGGCAGACATTAGCTCAAACAACAGTGAATGCTAAATGGCAGCAGCTACTTCACCATTTTCCATTTCTTTGTCTTAAATATGCAGAACATTACAAAAACTAAAAAAAAAACACTTATTTGATTAATTGACTAATATTAAGTAAACCTAGTAGCACATATACACTGGATGAAAATAATATACAATTAAAAATATATATCCTGTCATATCTATTACTATTTCAACAAGCAAATATCTACTCTGTTCTAATTATCCAAAAATGTTTGGAGAATATTTCTGGTAAATATACAGAATAAGAAATCATATTAATATACTATTTAATTTAATGTAAGGATGTTTTAGTCAGTCAGTCAGCAGTTCTAAGAGCAAGAAGTAAAATTTTAATGGTATTCAAATATAAGCAATAAAAAATTCTCCTTCACAATTTATTGTTGTAACAGTTCAAATTTAGTACTTTCATAATAAAATTAAACAAGCTCAGGGTTCAAGAACTGTAAAATAATATGTTTAATAAAGACAGGTCATCTTTTGCAAGTTCCACCTGATGATGTTTATATCTTTTTATTCTTTGTCTACTGGAAGTTAATAATTAATTCTTCTGTGCTGAAATGTGTCAAATTATGTCACACACTCTGGAATTCTTCTTCATTCACAACATTAGGGTATAGTTGTAGCTTATAGAATTTAGCTAACTGCTATCCACAGATGGAAAACATAAGCTCTTGTTTCCAACTGGAGTATGATATTTTAAATTATTCTAATATTTTACATGAATTAATGGGCCTCAATCACTTTTACTTTAACACTAAGCAGTGCATGTCAACACTTATGGTTACACAAGAGGTCTCTTTTAGCACTTTTAGGGAAACACAGAAGTCTGTGGTGGAAGGGTCATATATTATATTAATAAAGAGGGCCAGGACATACTCTGAGGTAACAGAAAGTGAATTTAATGCAACATCTCACAAAACAGATCTACTAAACACTAAAGTCTTGTTGAACTGTCTACATGTGCTACAATTCAAAAACTTAAGAAATCCATTTAGGAATAGCTTACTTTCCTTAAGAAATATCTTGTGCTTACATTATGTTACTCTGTTGCTTGGGGTCATCTCACTATATAGCCACATCTGTATTTTTCTACTTTCCAGCAAATCATTTGTTGACAGGTGAAACCATGAGGGCTTTGATTTCTGTGAATTAATTTTTAAAAAAGGAATAATTTAATCATTCACTATACTATCATGCCCTCCAAAGCCTACACAATAAAGTAATCATGCAAATGCTCTGCAATTATATTAGCTATAGAAAAAAAGGGAAAACTTAGTGAGAATGTATTTATGAGGATCATGGAAAGGATAACTTTTGGGAGCTTGTTCCTGCCACTGCCAAACTGCTTAAAATTGGTTTGACATTCAATATTCATATCTGTCATGTTAATTCAAAATGTATTAATATCTGTAAAACTAAAAAGAAAGTTCATTTGCAATGGCAAAGCTATAGCTTTAAACGTAATTATATGTTATAGTACAGGGGTCGCCAACTCCAGTCCTGGAGGACCACTGTGGCTGCAGGTTTTCATTCTAATCCTTTTTTTAATGATACCCTGTTTGTGCTGCTATTTAACTTCCAATTTCAACAGAATTGCTTTTTTAAGATTTGTTCCCCTGAATTTCTTCATCGTTCCTCTAAATTGCTTCATTTCCTTCCTTAAATGGCACCCAAACAGAAATGAAAATGTGAAGTGAGTGAGCCAACTGAAGACCATCTAAGTCAGGGCCTCAAACTCCAACCAATTTCACTCCAACCAGTGCTTAATTAGGCACTGATTCTTGTCGTTAATTAAATCAGTTCTTTAATTCCGTGGCTTGTTGCTGTTCTCATGGTGCATTAACAGACATTTCTGAAATTGTTGATTTTCTCTTTCTGAGAGTACTGTTAAAATGTTTTGTGGACCTGAACAGATCAACATTGCTGAGACCTTCATCGTTCCTTATTTTCAGATATTCAATGATGAACACCGGGGGCCTCATCCATAACGCCGTGTCTAGAATTCACACTATAACATGGCGGGCAGACAAAAGCGGAAATGTGCTTACGCACAAAAAAATCCAGATGCATAAATCTGTGCAAACGCCAACTTTCATGTTCTTCTGCTCCATAAATCCCAGTCAGCGTGAAAAGTAACGCACGTGCACGTGCCTGCTGTCCCGCACCAACTCCTCTCAGAATTATGCCTCTTTGAATATGCAAATCAATATAAAGCCCTTAAGCTCAGTGTTCTGTGAAAAGGCAATGGCAAAAGCATGGGGGAAAATAGAAGAATTTCAGCGAATACCAAGTGGAGGCAAGGAAAAACGTACTATTTGTTGGTTTAAACAGTGGTATAAACAACAAAAGGAAGTTGATCAAGTGACATAGCATATCGGAGAAACTCGAAAGCTCAAGTTCACATTGTTGTACAGTGCCCAAAATAAAAAAGAAGTTGTCACATACGAAAGTCGCCATGAAAAGGCGAGTCCTAGCCCACTGTCTGAGTGTCATATAAAAGCTTATTAGGGTACAGAGGGAAAAAAAGGCACACAGTGGGGAAAAAAGCACGAAATGTCAACTTTAATCTCGAAATTTCCACTTTAATTATGTAGTTTATTTTGCCATTAAAAGTAGAACATCATAAACTTCATCTTAAAATTGTTTAATTTACTAGTTTCTCAAATCCCATCGTAACTAAAGTAGCATGTTAAATGCTTTGTTTTGTATTTGATATTCTATGTGCTCTGTGTGTGTGAATCACTACGTGCTTCCAGGCTTTCTCTTCCTCCGACAGGACACAGAATCCATTATATTCGTAATATTACAGCTCTCTGAATAATTAAAATACTAAGCTGTATAGGTGATATCATTTTCATGATGATAGGAGTTAAAGCATGTTATTAAACATGGTAACACAGTGGCACAGTGATTGTTCAAGTCTCACGCAAGATGCTGCGCCATGCGCGTCCTTGAATGAAATATTTTATTGTAACAGAACTGTCTCTTTCAAACGTACTAACCCGCAATTCCTATCCTTACTTTTCTTTCTCCAAATACCCAATCACCACACAATCAGCTCTGTAATAGATGTTAAGCCATATGTAAGCTTAGAACGCCGATTCTTCAAAACTTTTAAGGAACATTGAAATATCTTCGTGGTACGTGTTTAATTATTCCATCTATCTATCCTTCTAGTGTCATGCCAGCACCAGCAAGAATACAGCGAGAGGCAGGAACAATCCATGAACGGAACGCCAACACCTCGCTAGAGCTGCGGCACCGTGTCCTCACATGTTTAATTATTAACAATATAGATTACTTAAATAAAGTTAAAGTTTTATCTGCATAATATAAAAAACACATTTTGCTGCACTTCATCTTAAAAATGATATTGTCATATGTAAATATGCACTTTATAAAGTGGCTCAGGTTGTGCAATACAGTGGTACCTTGAGATACGAGTGCCCCAACGTACAAGTTTTTTGAGATACAGGCCGTCATTAAGTCGAATTTTTGCCTTGAGTTACGAGCCAAAATTCGTAATACGAGCCATCAAAGAGCTTGTCACCACACATTCCGAGGAACTAACAACAGAGGAGTTGACAGAACTACAGACGCAGCAACATACGGAGGTTCTGCAGGAGATCGCTATCACGGAGGAGGTTATCTCTTAAAGTGAGATAAAGGAAGTGTTTGCAATGTGGGAAAAAGTTTCAAACTTTAAAGAAAAGAAACACCCTGAAAAAGTTGCAACTGATCGTGCACCAGCGCTATTTAATGACACTTACCTAACACTTGACTTTACTGAAAAGAAACACCCTGAAAAAGTTGCAACTGATTGTGCAGCCGCACTATTTAATGACACTTGCCTTTATTGAAAAGAAACACCCTGAAAAAGTTACAACTAATCGCGCAGCCGCGCTATTTAATGACACTTGCCTAACACTTGACTTTATTGAAAAGAAACACCCTGAAAAAGTTACAACTGATCGCGCAGCCGCACTATTTAATGACACTTGCCTAACACTTGACTTTATTGAAAAAAATACCCTGAAAAAGTTGCAACTGATCACGCAGTGGTGCTATTTAATGACACTTGCCTAACTCATTTCAGAAACATTCTAAAGGGGAGGACTAAACAAAGCTCCTTGGACAGGTTTCTATTGAAACGCCTTGAGAATGAAAGTGACAAATGCGTGGCAAAAAAAAAAAAAAAATCTAGTGAAGAAGAAAATTAAATTAAGCAAAAGTGAAACAAAAACATTACAATACGCTAATTGGCTTAGCTAACATCTGTTTATTTTTTCAGATTCTCTTTTATGTATTAGGTTTTATTTTGTTTGTATACAATATTTGTTCATTATAAATACATTTTTCTTATGTTGAAAACATTTAACAAAAAACTGGGGTGGTTTTTTGGGGGCTGGCACGAATTAATCTCATTTCAATTAATTTCAATGGGGAAATCTGATTTGAGATACAAGCATTTTGACTTACGAGCCTGGTCACGGAACGAATTAAACTCGTATCTCAAGGTATCACTGTATTATAACTGTACTGCAAATTTACAGTGAGGTAATTGTACTTATAAGTATAAACAGTTCTACAAGGAGCACTTGATGGACTGATTGAGTGCATTTATAGTTCTTGCGATGAAACTGTTTCTGAACTGCAAGGTCCCTACAGGAAAGGCTCTGAAGTGTTTGCCGTATGACAGCAGTTCAATAGACAGCATAGCTGAGGCAGTGTGTGCTTGTTGCTGCATACCGATAATTCTCTTTCCAGTCAGCTGCTGTACAGCTGTGATTCTCCACTCAGATACAGTGATATAAATACTCCAAATGGTGGAGTGATAGTAATATGGAAAAAGATGATCCGCTGTGGCAACCCCTAACGGGAGCAGCTGAAAGAAGAAGAAGGTGCAGTGAGAGTAACAACGCTAAAGCAGCTATTGTATTTAGAATAGTTTGACCATTCTGTGGACCATTATATTGTTACAGGTTAATTACAATCAGATGCATTAAACTAATAAACAATATGCGGTTAATTTCAGTGTATTTATAAAGCCGCGTCAGGGATATGGATCTAAAAAAGAAAGTGTAACCACACAGGAACAGTAGCACTGCTTTGACGCTGGGTGCCGCCAGTCTGCAAAACCGAGCGCAGAACTTGCGTACGCCAGGGTATGAACTACCGTGGAAATATGCGTGGCTTTACACCAAGTTTAGGTTTTATACATCGCGATTTGAATGTGGAAACATTCTTATGCAACATTTTTGTGCGTACGGAATGTTTATACATTAGCCCCCAGTTGTTTTGGCTCATTTTGTATCTCATTTTTGTTTAGCTGCTAATTAAGGAAAAAAAAACAATTAAGGGGTCTGAGTCTTCAGGAGCAAGTCAAACAAAATGAATTCAAAAGAAGGTAAATAGCAGCAAAAACAGGGCACTCATTAAGAAAAGGGTTAGAATGAAAACCTGCAGCCATGCTGGTCCTCCAGGACCGGAGTTGGCAACCCCTGCTATAGTGCACATTTAAAGAACAGACCATATAGAGAATAGAGAGATGATATACTGTACATTCTTGAATTTCACAACACATTTTTTTAATTATCTAGATGAAATACCTGGTATTGAACAGGTACATGTGAATAATGGGTTAAGGTATGAAAGATAATATCTAAGTGTTTTTTAAATGTTGACTCTATTCTCAGTTCTGGAATCAAATGGTACAGTTAAACAGTCGAGCAAACACTTTAGTCATCTGGGCAAGTGTGTAATTTTGCAAATTAATGCAAAGAACATGATGAGTGGCACTTCTCTTATGAATGAGCTAGTTCCAAAGTCAAATGTCTGGAACTGGTTCACATATGAAAGGTCAGATGTCAAACAAACTAAGGTAAAATGCAAAGTCTGCATTAAGACAATAACAGTTAAAAGTGGAATCACAAACAGTTTATTTCAGCAATTAAATAAGAAACAACAGAAAGGAACCAGTGTGATAAAGATAAAGCCTGTCCCCAACCAATAGTTTTGGCGTATTTGAACAAGGCACTTTCTCTGTTATATATTCAGTTAGACAGCGTGATTAGGTTAACAGCTGAGCATGTCTTGTCTGAGACCGGAGGAAAAATACACCGTAGCTATCCAGCCTGCAACAGTGGCCATGATATGGAGAGGAAAAAAATAAGCTGGCTATCTGTAATGGGTGGCTGTTGGGCTATCAGAGAACACTTGAAGGAAGTGACTCCTCTATAATAAGGTCACTCCAGAGACCTGTAGCCATAGCTCCCAAGGCATAGGAAACTTAGGCAATTGCCTTGGGCCTTGAGCATCCCAGTTGGGGACCGCATCAACCACATTCAAAGATTTTTTTTTTCTTTTCCGTACACCACTTGCCTGCATTTAAGCAGTAAGGTGCTATACGTGGGGGGAATAATAAAAGTGGCTGTATTAAGTTGTGAGGTGTTTGGTTCACTCTTATACACTGACATTTTGCAGATAGTCTATCTGTTCACTATGGGTTAGCAGGTGGGAGGAAACTTTCAACTACGATGCCTGATTGACACATACTTATCTATCTGAAAGAAGACGTTGAGATAAAATAAAAAGCTCACACACTTAGCACAAGGAGTCTGGATTAATAATATCTCTCTGCACTTTGCTATCTATTAAATTAATTTATTAGATAATCTACACAAGGATTTTCTCTATACCACAGAATGCTCAAGAAGAAAAGTACTTTGCAAAAAAGAGAACTGATCTGCAAATTATTTAACTAACCAATAAACTGGAAATCTCCATGAGGGAAAACACCTTGCATTTGAGAAACCAAAACAGAACTAGGACTGCTTATACTTGTTTCTCTTTAAAATATAAAAATAATCATAATTAAGGATTATTTCCCTACTGTCCTACAGTGGTGTGAAAAACTATTTGCCCCCTTCCTGATTTCTTATTCTTTTGCATGTTTGTCACACAAAATGTTTCTGATCATCAAACACGTTACCATTAGTCAAATATAACACAAGTAAACACAAAATGCAGTTTTTAAATGATGGTTTTTATTATTTAGGGAGAAAAAAAAATCCAAACCTACATGGCCCTGTGTGAAAAAGTAATTGCCCCCTTGTTAAAAAATAACCTAACTGTGGTGTATCACACCTGAGTTCAATTTCCGTAGCCACCCCCAGGCCTGATTACTGCCACACCTGTTTCAATCAAGAAATCACTTAAATAGGAGCTGCCTGACACAGAGAAGTAGACCAAAAGCACCTCAAAAGCTAGACATCATGCCAAGATCCAAAGAAATTCAGGAACAAATGAGAACAGAAGTAATTGAGATCTATCAGTCTGGTAAAGGTTATAAAGCCATTTCTAAAGCTTTGGGACTCCAGCGAACCACAGTGAGAGCCATTATCCACAAATGGCAAAAACATGGAACAGTGGTGAACCTTCCCAGGAGTGGCCGGCCGACCAAAACTACCCCAAGAGCGCAGAGACGACTCATCCGAGAGGTCACAAAAGTCCCCAGGACAACGTCTAAAGAACTGCAGGCCTCACTTGCCTCAATTAAGGTCAGTGTTCACGACTCCACCATAAGAAAGAGACTGGGCAAAAACGGCCTGCATGGCAGATTTCCAAGACGCAAACCACTGTTAAGCAAAAAGAACATTAGGGCTCGTCTCAATTTTGCTAAGAAACATCTCAATGATTGCCAAGACGTTTGGGAAAATACCTTGTGGACTGATGAGACAAAAGTTGAACTTTTTGGAAGGCAAATGTCCCGTTACATCTGGCGTAAAAGGAACACAGCATTTCAGAAAAAGAACATCATACCAACAGTAAAATATGGTGGTGGTAGTGTGATGGTCTGGGGTTGTTTTGCTGCTTCAGGACCTGGAAGGCTTGCTGTGATAGATGGAACCATGAATTCTACTGTCTACCAAAAAAGTCCTGAAGGAGAATATCCAGCCATCTGTTCGTCAACTCAAGCTGAAGCGATCTTGGGTGCTGCAACAGGACAATGACCCAAAACAAACCAGCAAATCCACCTCTGAATGGCTGAAGAAAAACAAAATGAAGACTTTGGAGTGGCCTAGTCAAAGTCCTGACCTGAATCCAATTGAGATGCTATGGCATGACCTTAAAAAGGCAGTTCATGCTAGAAAACCCTCAAATAAAGCTGAATTACAATAATTCTGCAAAGATGAGTGGGCCAAAATTCCTCCAGAGCGCTGTAAAAGACTCATTGCAAGTTATCGCAAACTCTTGATTGCAGTTATTGCTGCTAAGGGTGGCCCAACCAGTTATTAGGTTCAGGGGGCAATTACTTTTTCACACAGGGCCATGTAGGTTTGGATTTTTTTTTCTCCCTAAATAATAAAAACCATCATTTAAAAACTGCATTTTGTGTTTACTTGTGTTATATTTGACTAATGGTTAAATGTGTTTGATGATCAGAAACATTTTGTGTGACAAACATGCAAAAGAATAAGAAATCAGGAAGTGGGCAAATAGTTTTTCACCCCACTGTATATGTGAAATAGGTTGCATTTTCCCTAGCAGCTGGCTTTTCGTGTTCGCTGTAGATTATCACTCTTTGCTTCAAGAGAACGGTATTAATGAAACAGCATGAAGAACATGTTGAGTGTGGCACCAGCAACCACACAACCTACCTTGGTAAAACAATTCAAAGTGAGCTCATTAATTTCATAAATCAGAAGGTATCTTAGCATATACTAAGCGAAATCAAATATTACTACATTATTTTGGATTGAGAGGTGAAAAAGAGAGTGCGGGCAGGGTGGTATGGGTGGAGAAGAGTGACAGGAGTAATTTGTGACAGACAGGTATCAGCAAGAAGGATAGGGAAGGTCTACAGGACGATAGTGAAACCAGCTATGTTATATGGATTGGAGACAGTGGCATTGACCAGAAAGCAGGAGACAGAGCTGGAGGTAGCAGAGTTAAAGATGCTAAGATTTGCACTGCTAAGATTTGTACTGGGTGTGATAAGGATGGATAGGATTAGAAATGAGTACATTAGAGGGTTGGCTCAGGTTGGACGGTTGGGAGACAAAGTCAGAGACGCGAGATTGTGTTGGTTTGGACATGCTGAGTATATTGGGAAAAGGATATTAAAGATAGAGCTGACAGGCAAGAGGAAAAGATGAAGGCCTAAGAGAAGGTTTATCTATGTGGTTAGAGAGGACATGCAGGTGATGGGTGTAACAGAAAAAGATGCAGAGGACAGAAAGATATGGAAGAAGATGATCCGCCGTGGCAAACCCTAACGGGAGCAGCCGAAAGAAGAAGATTTTGGATTGTAATCCTGATGTTAGCCATGAAAAGCAAATTACACTAATTAAAGAACTGTCACACTGGAGGATGTACACAGGATTAAAGAGCCCTTTAATACAATTCCATCCAGCAATGGAGACAACAGAAGAAATTTTGTCTTCTCTTGCCCTGGACAGGATTGAGGAACAAAATATTCCTTAAAATGATTTCAGCAGGCAATCACAGCATATGACTATGGAGCCAGTGAAAAAGGGGAAAGACAAAGGAGTACAACCAACAAATCCAAAACCTTTCTTTGTATTATGCGCTGCCCACCCCTTAAAATTTAGTGGTAGCAGATGAAGCCAGGAGCTCAAGAAATACCTTTTCTTGAGTTGTTTACCTGCAACAGCTTTATAGTTTTTCAATTGCACTTCAAAAGTGTATTATCTCGATGAAACAAGTAAATATTACAATACCCAGGGCCCCAAAATGGTTGGAGCCAACCCCACCTATAGTTATAGTAGAGGGAAGAACCTTCTGTAGAAAAAAGAAAAAGAAAAGTAAGGTATGAAGAATGTATAAGGGATGGGAAAAGGGATATAAAAAAGTTCTAAAGAAACCTGCACAGTTTAAGGAAGGGTCCTTCATTAGGCTTTAAAGTGTAGAATACAATACATCCATCCATCCATTATCCAACCCACTATATCCTAACTACAGGGTCACAGGAGTCTGCTGGAGCCAATCCCAGCCAACACCACAGGGCGCAAGGCAGGAAACAAACCCTGGGCAGGGTGCCAGCCCACCGCAGGGCACAATACAATATAATAAAATACAATTTATTTTATATAGCCCAAAATCACACAATAAGTGCCGCAATGGGCTTTAACAGGCCCTGCCTCTTGACAGTCCCCTAGCCTTGACTCTCTAAGGGCAGGTTTATACTTCATGCTCAGAACGCGTACGCACCCGCATCATGGCTGTGACGCGTTCCCAGCGTTCATTTGACGCGTCCTCTGAGCAGGTCCTCAGAAATTAACGCAATGCGTGCACGAGTTGCAGTACCAGCAAAAAGTCGGGGGGCACAGTGTGCTAAAAGTCGGAATGTGACATCAGAGTCTCTGTTTACTATCTACATATGACAGATCCTCCTACGGAGATCGATGTGTGTGCTTCGTTGTTTAATGAATGGTTCAATGTGGTGAAGCAAAATGCCGACATACAGATGCATTCGTGGTGCTTTTATATTCAAGCATCGCATATTCCCGATCATAATGACACGATACATTTTAAAAGTCTCACATACCATCTTTTGTGCCGTCTTTTTTTTTTTCTGCAACTTCACAACAGTAACATAATGAATAGCACTGTATTTGAGCCACTGACAAAAAATTAAAGGACACGGTGAAATTGTTTATTTTGTGATTAAAGTGGAAATTTCGGTTTTAATCTCGAAATGTCCACTTTAACCTCGTAGTTTACTTTATCATTAAAGCAGACCATCATAAACATCATCCCAGTTTTTAATCGCTACGAGCTTCCTGGACCTGACAGCAGCGGCAAGCAGCAATAGATCACAACACAGAACAAATTAAATATATGATATTCCAACTCTCTGCACATTTAGAATCCTTTGATTTATACTTGATATCACTTTCATGATGAAATGCATTAAAAATTTTGTTTAAATAATGAATACTGTTAATAATTACACACATGGGGGTGACACGGTGGCGGAGCGGTAAGACTGCTGTCTCGCAGGAAGTTATGTTACTGGTATTTCCTTTTTGTATTCCACACTATGCTCCGGTTTCCTTCCAAAGATATGCAGATTTGGGGATTTGGTGCCGCTAAAATGACGCTAGTGTATGTGTGTGCTTGTATTCACCTTGCGATGAGCTGAGGCCTCGTCTAGGGATTGTTTCTCACTCGTGCCCAAAGCTTGCTGGAATGGACACATCCCTGGATTGATGGATTTAACCAATAAACATCCTTTTCAGAGATATTGCGGTAAGGTGTCATCGGAATTTAATAGGTGTTCTAGGTAATTCACAACACAGAGAAGCCGTGATAATATCTCGCACTGCCACCTGGTGGATTTCTCCAGATTTACGTAAAGTACGCGCGCAAGTATAAACACTACAACGCTACAACTACAACAGGTGGGCCGTGGCACCAAGTGCCACATTTGAGTACCAAGAAGAGAAACAGAATAGGTAAGGGTTAGTAACAAATTATAACTATCATGTTACTTATGTTTTAGTGCTAATGACTATCAACAGAGATGCAGTTTGTACAGTTAATCAGCAGCTCTAGTCAGGATATGCTAAACTGAAATAGCGAGTCTTCAGCCGGGATTTAAAAGCTGAGACCGAAGGGGCATCTCTTATAGTAGAAGGCAGACCACTCCACAGTTTAGGGGCCCTGGAACTAAAAGCTTGACCTCCCACTGTTATTTTATTAATCCTTGGAATCATAAGCAGACCGGCATCTTGAAATCTTAATGTGCGCTCTGGTTTGTAAGTCATGATAAGTTCAGACAAGTAAGCGGGACCTTGGCCATTTAATGCTTTATATGTTAAAAGGAGGATTTTGAAATCTGCCCTAAACTTAACCGGGAGCCAGTGTAAGGATTTAAGAACTGGAGTTATATGCTTATACTTTCTTGTTCTTGTAATAATTCTTGCAGCAGCGTTTTGAATTAACTGGCGGCTGTATAAAGAACAGTTTCAACATCCAGTGAACACCGCATTGCAGTACTCAATCCTACTAGAAATAAATGCATGAATTAATTGCTCAGAATCCTGTTTATTTAGAAAGCGCCTTAATTTCCTAACATCTTTAAGATCGAAGAAACATGGACAACTTTGTAATATGTGCTTTAAATGACATGCTAGAGTCAATGATAACTCCAAGATTGTGGGCTGATTTAGTAAAATTAATGGTGATTCCAACTGAGTTAAATGATGACAAAATATTGTTGTGATCAGCGTCATTCCCTCCAACAATTAACATCTCTGTTTTATCTGTGTTTAAAGACCATCCATCCACTCCTTTAATTCACTAACACAACTAATTAAAGACAACATTAGAGAAACTTAATTTGATCTAAATGAAAGGTATAACTGGGTGTCACCTGCATACAAGTGAAAATTAACATTATGTTTCCTAATGATAGATCCCAGTGGAAGCATGTAAAGTGAAAACAGTAAAGGTCCCAGTACCCTAGGGCTGCAACGATTAGTCGACGTAATCGTCGACATCGACTACAAAAAATCGGTGACGCAGATTTTTTACTGTCGACGCGACATAAACAGAACCTTCAATAGAAGCTCCAGTCACCAAGAACCACATTGGTTTTTGTAACTGCAATGCATTACATGAACGTCTGGGGGCATTATCGTTTGTTATTGTTTGTCAAGACACACACAGTCCTACCAACGCAAATATCCTGGAGCTGTAATGCCACTGTCTCTCGAGAGGTAAGTTTTAGCAAGTAACGTTAGTGTCACATGTTAACGTTGATGTTTGTACTATAATATGTATATCAAGGTTTCGACAATGATAGTTAACCCTTAAACCAACACATACTTGGGGGTTAATAAACCCCTGGACTTCAAATACTTTTTAGCTGCACTTTTTAAGTAAACATCACAATTCACCCCTCCTCGAACCACCAGAGGTTTGCGTGTCCCAATGATCCTAAGGAGCTCTGTTGTCCGGGGCTTTATGCCCCTGGTAGGGCCACCCAAGACAAACCGGTCCTAGGTGAGGGATGAGACAAAGAGCGGTCCAGCAAACCTTCCATGATGAATGAAAACTTTAGACGGCGTTTTCCCTTGCTAGGACGCGGGTCACCGGGGCCCCCCTCTGGAGCCATGCCTGGAAGTGGGGCTCGATAGCGAGCGCTAATAACTGACACTGTTAGTGCATCAAGTACTTTGCCATGCAATAATGAGCTATTGATAATGTTTAGAACAGGCGCTGCAAGAACATCCATTGCACTTTTTACTAGTTTTGTTGGCACTGGATCTAGGGAACGATTAGTGGGTTTCATTTTAGAAATTAAAGTTAAGACTTCCTGCTCAGTTACACGATTAAAATTACTAAAGTACTGAATGCAATGTGAGGCAGGGTCTGCTAAGCTAGTATGTGGTTTGTACTGTGATGCTCATATCTGAGATCTTATATTTTTAAATTTTCTCATTGACGAAGTTCATAAAGTCTGTACTGCTAATATCTGTTGGCATTTTGTACTGTAGATCTGAATTCCCATTTGTTAATTTGGCTATTGTTCTAAACAGTACCCATAGATTTTGATTATTGCTATCGATTATTGTAGAATAGTATTCTGAGCAAGCTTTAAAAAGAGTTTTTTATATTTTTTAACACTCTCTGTCCATGCAATTTGAAAGACATGTAGCTTTGTTGTTCTCCACCTGCGCTCCAGTTTTTGGAGCTCGAGTGTTTTCATTAAACCAGGGAGAGTTTCTATGTGCTTTGATCACTTTTGTTTTAAGGGGAGCCACTGTATCCAGAGCATCACTCAAGGTCACATAATAATGTGATGTTAGCTGATCTAAACTGTAGATTTTAAGTTGAATCAACAGTAATATATAGTATTTACAAAATCTAATGAATTTAATGAATCTTTTCACCATTTGGGTGTGATGCATTCCCCACCCCACTCATTGCATTACAGTCACCCATCATGCAGCCTGAATACTCAGTTGGTTTAGCTTTATTATACAAGCAAAATGTGATTAAGATTTACTTAGCCATTTTGAAACTAACCTCAGTTCTTGGGTTGTCCCTCTCATTTACAACCTGTCTCCCCAATGAAGTTTTTTAAATGTCATATAGCCTATATTTTAACTTGGCCCAATGGCAACCAACATGCAAAATATTCATAAAATTGGTTTAGCTGTTTTTGAATGATTGGCGAATTAACTGATGAGATGCGATCTAAAGTTTGAAATGTGGCCCTTTGTGTACAAAGCAAACTCGTAAATACCACAAATTAAAGTTACAAATTTGAAAGACAGACAGAGGGTATTATAATTTATTTATCTATCTATAGTACAGGGTGAGTCAAAATTATGTTAACATTTGAATGGTGGAAACGATTTATTCACAAAACATACTTCATATGTGCAAGATGGTTTACAGGAATGTCCCAACCTTTTCGCCATCATGTTTAACACATGTACCATATGTGGCACATAAATTGTCCACAAAAATTGTATATAAGTATATACATACTATAGCAGTGTAATTAGTGTTAAAATAATTTTCACTAACCCTGTATATAAATTAGAACATAAAAAAGAACATTTTTGTAAAAAGAATAAATAAACACAGTCACATCATAAATATAAGTATCATGATGCCTAATAAAAGCATAAAAATATTGAAACACGAAAACATACCAATTCTATGGCTACAATACAGGTATACAGTGCATCCAGAAAGTATTTACAGCGCATCACTTTTTCAACATTTTGTTATGTTACAGCATTATTCCAAAATGGATTAAGTTCAATTTTTTCCTCAGACAATAATAACAACGTGAAAAACGTTTGAGGTTTTTGCAAATTTATTAAAAATAAAAAACTGAGAAATCACATGTACATAAGTATTCACAGCCTTTGTTCAATACTTTGTCGATGCACCTTTGGCAGCAATTACAGCCTCTAGTCTTTTTGAATATGATGCCACAAGCTTGGCACACCTATCCTTGGCCAGTTTCGCCCATTCCTCTTTGCAGCACCTCTCAAGCTCCATCAGGTTGGATGGGAAGCGTCGGTGCACAGCCATTTTAAGATCTCCCCAGAGATGTTCAATCAGATTCAAGTCTGGGCTCTGGCTGGGCCACTCAAGGACATTCACAAAGTTGTCCTGAAGCCACTCCTTTGATATCTTGGCTGTGTGCTTAGGGTCGTTGTCCTGCTGAAAGATGAACCGTCACCCCAGTCTGAGGTCAAGAGCGCTCTGGAGCAGGTTTTCATCCAGAATGTCTCTGTACTTTGCTGCAGTCATTTTTCTCTTTATCCTGACTAGTCTCCCAGTTCCTGCTGCTGAAAAACATCCCCACAGCATGATGCTGCCACCACCATGCTTCACTGTAGGGATGGTGATGAGCAGTGTCTGGTTTCCTCCAAACGTGACGCCTGGCATTTACACCAAAGAGTTCAATCTTTGTCTCATCAGACCAGAGAATTTTGTTTCTCATGGTCTGAGAGTCCTTCAGGTGCCTTTTGGCAAACTCCAGGCGGGCTGCCATGTGCCTTTTACTAAGGAGTGGCTTCCGTCTGGCCACTCTAACATACAGGCCTGATTGGTGGATTGCTGCAGAGATGGTTGTCCTTCTGGAAGGTT
The DNA here is from genome assembly GCA_026402145.1 of Polypterus bichir lapradei. Lineage (NCBI taxonomy): Eukaryota > Metazoa > Chordata > Cladistia > Polypteriformes > Polypteridae > Polypterus > Polypterus bichir. The sequence continues at coordinate 11,469,413 of JANRMT010062821.1, read as the reverse complement.
CTCCTCTTTCCACAGAGGACCTCTGGAGCTCTGACAGAGTGACCATCGGGTTCTTGGTCACCTCCCTGACTAAGCCCCTTCTCCCCCGATCACTCAGTTTAGATGGCCGGCCAGCTCTAGGAAGAGTTCTGGTGGTTTCAAACTTCTTCTACTTATGGATGATGGAGGCCACTGTGCTCATTGGGACTTTCAAAGCAGCAGAAATTTTTCTGTAACCTTCCCCAGATTTGTGTCTCGAGACAATCCTGTCTCGGAGGTCTACAGACAATTCCTTTGACTTCATGCTTGGTTTGTGCTCTGACATGAACTGTCAACTGTAGGACCTTATATAGACAGGTGTGTGCCTTTCCAAATCATGTTCAATCAACTGAATTTACCATAGTTGGACTCCAATTAAGCTGCAGAAACATTTCAAGGATGATCAGGGGAAACAGGATGCACCTGAGCTCAATTTTGAGCTTCATGGCAAAGGCTGTGAATACTTATGTACATGTGCTTTCTCAATTTTTTTTATTTTTAATAAATTTGCAAAAATCTCAAGTAAACTTTTTTCACGTTGTCATTATGGGGTGTTGTGTGTAGAATTCTGAGGAATATAACAAAATGTGGAAAAAGTGATGCGCTGTGAATACTTTCTGGATACGCTGTATGTAGTATGATGCTATGAATACCATATAATGTGAGTCAATTTTAGTTTTTTTGTTGCTGATTGATCGTCATATAAAAAAAAAAATCCATATTTCACCAACCCTTCATAAAAACTTATTTTTTAAATTTGCAATTGTTAAGAAACAGTAATTCAGCTTTAAAATGTAAATATTTCAGGATATCATTATTCATTGTCTGATATAAGCCATAATGACTACATAATAGCAATCAACACTTTAGAAACATCAGTAACATGTACAATAGAAACTTGTAAGCAAGTAAGAATTACTAGCCTCTTCTTGTTTTTGTTTTTGCAGTTTGCTTTAATTATCTACTAATAAATGGTAATTTTATATGTGGCATTTGTTAATATGCTACATAACCCATTAAAGCAGTAAAAAATAATAACATAGTTGACATTTTTCTTTCATTCTACTGATTATTTTAATTAATTCTAAAAGTGTCATCTTACAAATTATTAAACATTAATGGCAGGCTTATTTCCTTGGAAACATACAGTAACTAAAATATTCAATCATTACACAAAGATGGAAACTAGAGATTGAAGCTACCTTTTTTACATGTTAGAAAGGATTACATGTATCTAATAATTTTCTGCAACCTGAAGAAGCTGTGCTGGGCCTTTTTGAGTCCTATGCACCCCCAACCCCACCCCTTCTGCAACCCTTGGTGTTTTTCGCTTCTATTTTTTTTTTTTTTAATTTTGAATACTTTTATTATAATCATTCCATACAAATCGATCAATTTTTACAAAAAATAAGATTGAGATTAAAAAACAAGTCGACCCCCACCCCTGAGAGGGAGAGCATGGCCAACGGGATAAAACTTAAGGCTTGTAAACATACCTAAATTGATGAGTTTAACACTAGAATTACCAGAGCCTACGAAAAAACTTGTAATTCTGTCCCACCTTAAATTGCTTCTTAAATCCCTTCACACCTTTCCGCCAGTGTCCTTTGTCCTCTAAATGTGCTGATAAAGAGAAGCTAGAAGCAGCCGGCTATTCCATCCCCCCACCAATTTAGAACGTGCAAGAACTTCTCCCAGCTCATGCCTTGATTGATTATCTGGGAGTGAAGTGGAGTTTTAGAGTGGAAATAATAGATCGTTATTTGGAACACACGCATTTCATGTCTGTTCTGTTTCTACAGTAATCTGTGTAAACACATTGTTAAAACAAAAACGTTTTTTATATTCTAGTAGTAGATGACAAAATGTAGACATAAACTATATAATGTATGAAGCCTGAAG
>JANRMT010062821.1:11420459-11432493 GCA_026402145.1 Polypterus bichir lapradei | reverse complement strand
GTCCAGCAGGCAAGTCAAAAGGACTTCTGCATGTTGGCTGCCGGCGAGGGACACATGACTCAACCTGAAGCATTGCGGGAAGGTGGAGGTCCGTGTCCTACTGCTTATCGCTGTGCCCTGGAAAAGATGGACTCGGACTTTCCGAAGGGGAAGGCAAGCGAAGCACCGCTCACCCCGCGAAAAGGTAAGGAGGGCCAGGAAATGGTTGATCGATCCACCAACAGATTGACACAGGCAGATCGCAGTCAGCCAAAGATGGCGGCCCAGTCCTCCCAAGAGAACTCAAAATCCCAGAAGCCTCCGCGAGGCCCATCAGAGCACGTGCCGACAGCGGGCGTGTTCATTGGCTCCCAGCCGGAGGGTAACGTGAACCAGGAAGTATACCTCCGGCCGAATTAACTATTTTGACGTGCGGGAGCTTGAAAAGTTCATCGAGCCCGTACGGAGTATTTTGCAGATGCTGACGGCGATTCAGAAGTTAGTCAGGGAACTGGGAAAGATGGCCAAAGTGCCAATAAGGGAAGTAAATGAGTACCTGCGGCGATTAGACCGGGAGTCTCCCGTATTAATTAATTCAACGGTACAGGTAAGCGAGACCCATACCGTACATAGAGGGATGCAGAGTCAACCGGGCCCACGACTGATCAGCAGCAGGTGCCAATCCTCTGTAAGCCCTACAAAAGAGTGTGAAACAATGACCGAGTGGGCGGGGGAAGATCCGATCGTCCCGGAGCAGCTGGACAGTGCGGTCTTCCAGAGTGATGTGGATCTAAAGACACCGCCACCGGTCAATGTTAAATCTAAAGGGGTGCAGACAGGAAAGGGGCTCTCTTTTAATCATAGGGAGACCTAAACAGTGAACTAGCCCCAGATTAAACAGGAGATCACTAAAATTAAACAGGGGTCTCCTGACAAATTGGAAAAGGGGTTGGAAAGCTCAAGGGCAGCCAATGAATCCTTCTCAGCAAAGAAAAAGGTGGAGCCAGAAGTACCGAGGTGCTTCCAGTCTCGCAAAGAGGGACTACCAAGGGGACCGCAGCTGTGCTACAACTGCCGCAGGCCGGGCCACAGATGGAGAAGTTGTCCTAGGAGGACAAAGGATTAAAATGCTTATTCTTATACTGTTCCTCCTAGGTTTACACGGGAGTGTCAGTGACATCGCCGAGGCCCGACCTTTGGATCCTCTTGGAGGAAGATGTCCCTCGTGGGGCTGGACGCTCCAAACCATGGTTTTTCGCTGGGGGAGGAGTACTGTGGTATATGGCTGGCCAGTCATCCCGGCCAATACCCCCAGGCTGCCAGATGGAGCTCTCCCTGCAGCATGGAGGTGCCCCGAAGACCAGCAGGGAATCCTGGACAATGGAGTTTTTATCCACAGCCCTGCTGGATACCGTGGGGTCTGCTAGAGGACGCTGCAGGGAGGAATGAAAAATATTTGACCTACGCCCTGAAAGTACGTCCGAGTCACATGGACAAGAGGAATGACGTGCTTCTGGGGTGAAGAAAAAGGATTTTTATCTGACCCGGAAGTGTTTCTAGTCATGTGGACATAGGGCGAAACACTTCCGGGTCAAGGACTATAAAGGATGGTGGGAAATCCTCAAACGTCGAGCTGAGCTGGGTGGAAGGGTGGCAATGCATTTGGGAGTGCAGGATTGGTTTATTGTAGAGTATTGTTTAATTTAATGAGTATTGTGGAGAGGAGGGTGCTTTGTGCACTGTTTGTGAAGAATAAAGCCAACATTTGGACTTTTACATCGTGTCTGATGTCTTGGTCAAGGGAGCGATAGCACCCCCTATCTGTCACACCACACAGTATACTATAAAACATGAGACAAGACAAGATTGAGGAACCTTGGAGGTGAACGCTGAACAATGGGAGAGAGAAAAAAAAAATAAAAAAAATTTGAAAACAGCAACAAGGTCTTTTTCAGATGGTAGTCAAATAAAGAAGCCAGACCAGCAGACTAGAATGGTCTGAGTTAAATGACTGTGCCCCAGAAGTGACATCATTGGGATTGCAAGCCATCTGATCTGTGCAGGAGAAAGGAGGAAAATATATTAGGCAACAGCAGCAACTCTCAATTTGGGGTAGAATTAAAATCAGACATGCCTTTAAGTTGTCTCCACAGACAGACAGACAGACAGACAGACAGACAGACATCAGTGGATCACTACTGAGCAGGAGCAATGTCTCTCTAGATTGCTAGTCCCAAAATGAACTGCCACTTCCTTCTGCTGGTCAGTAGGAAACATGGGTCCTTCCAGAAGGGTTCTTCCTTCATACTTCAGGGTTTGAAGGGGAAGTGAGGTCAAGTGCCCTTTGGTACTGCAGAGAAAAAGAGAAAAGCAAGTCTGAACAGCTGTTTTTTTTTTTTTTTTAAATTTCCTTTTAGCCTTCTTTTTACCTCTCACCTTTGCACCATTTCAGGTTATTCAATACTGTATATAGAGATAGATAGAGAGTTCTCCCACTGTTAAACTGACTTGTTATTTAGGACATAAGGTTATATTCACTGGTGGGATGCACATTTAACACACTCAAATTAAAATACCCAGTTGGAGCAATGAATCAATTATAGTTATACCTGCTGTTCAGAATCGGCACACTCTGCCACATCCCAGTCTGACTCAGAATTGCCCTTACTCGAGCCCTTTAGCTGCACGTGTGTGACAACGCATATATACATATACACTTGTTCATTTATATGCATGTCTTTGTACAACCAGAGGGTAAATACTAAATGCAGAATTGCCAAGTTCCATGACTTGACCAGGGTTTGTAACTTTTCTATAACACTCAGTCCTATCTTCCTTTTTATGTCCAAAATCTATTTCAGCACGCTTAGCCTCATGAATCTGATAAGGGTGATCACAAATTGCTGTAACAATATTGTACAAGATCAGAGAGATTAGGCATGGTTTGGAATCAGCAACATCTGCCAAGGGTATATCAACAGCATTCTTTAGATAGGACTCAGGGTCTCACTCAATCAATCAACATTTATTTATATAGCACATTTTCATACAAAAAAAATGTAGCTCAAAGTGCTTTACAAAATGAATAGAAAAATAAGACAAAAAAATAAACATAAGTCAACATTAATTAACATAGAATAAGTAAGGTCCGATGGCCAGGGTGGACAGAACAAAAAAAAAAAAAAACTCCAAAAGCTGGAGAAAAAAAAATAAAAATAAAATCTGTAGGGGTTCCAAGGTCCTCACCAAGGGTCCCTGTCATTATGGTAAATACTGGGAGGTGGACACCAAAACCATAACTTAAATGAGATTAGTTGATCTCAGTCCTGCCCATCCTCCTGTACCATTTTCTTTAAAATCTATATGCTATTTCTCAAATTAATGTTTTATTAAAGTTTGAAGCATAAATGGAGGTTTTCAAGTGTTTAATATGTATGAGTTTCACTGCTTTTTTAAAGGTGATGGACATAAGGCATCCCTTCATCTGTAAAGATTACTTAAAGGATGCCTACATGCGCAAACACACTAGTCAACTTCCACACAATTGTCTTAAAATCTCAGCACACTTAACCTAGTGAATCTGATAGGGCTGCTTACAAACAACAAAAAATGGGGTGCTCCCACTCTCAATGGGATGGCTTCTGAATACAGAAGAGCATAATCTACCAAGACAAGAATGTATTTATGACCGAGAGCTGAGGTTTTGAGTGGTCCTGCAATATCATCCCCAATCTGCACAAAGGGTCAATAGTTGGCAGTGAATCAAGGGGTGCCTTTTTACAGTGAGGAATTTGTTGTAACACATTCTGAGCAGGATTTGAAAAAGTGCCTCACCTCCTCATGTGGTGCATTTCCATGCACACACATAATTGAGTTACGGTGAACACCACGGTTAGGGCAGAAACCTTGTTTCTTAATACATGATTACATGTGCAAGAAATCTACTTGAGTTTTCCTTTGTCAAAACATTTCAATGTCAGTAAATTTCCAATACAAAAACTTTAAAATGTTATCATCAACTACCGTGAATTAGAAAATAATTCAGAAAATAAGCATGATGCGAGAGATAATTTTCTTGCATTTATAAATATGTTTAGTTATAACACCTTACCAGCTTCTGTTACCGGATTACATGCAGCAAACTCTTATTTGGCTGTGTGACTGAAACTTGCAAAAGGACCAACTCACTGCATGCGCTTCCTGCCTTGCACCTAGTGCTGCTACAATAGGTATTTTTATTTCAATAAAGTAAGCATTGCATTAAAATTACTTGTTACTCTAAAAAGAAATCAGACTACTTGCACGTTGCTTTAAACCTGTTACCCTACTGCTCTAGAGATTGTGTTGCTGAGTTTAGCACTTTAGGCTCAGCTCATCAACATAAATGTAGCTATTTCTGAAATAGATTATTTCAACCAGGAGAAGAAATATGATCTGAGCATTTGCCTCTGGAAATGTATTTTATGGGCTCTTCTGCTGGTTGCTGCTGAAATCATGTATAAAGCATGCACAAACTACTTTACAGTAACCCAGTTAAGGGTTTACATGGCCTCATCATGGGATTATTTGTGGAGAAACACACCTCTATTTATTTCTTCTTATTTCTCATTCTGGAATTTATAATGGGTGTCACATTTTCCATTGTTGCTGTGTCATTACTTCAAGGATCTGGGTTTGATCGCAAGCTGCATCACTGTGTGCTTGGTGTGTGCAAATTCTTCTGCATGAATGTTAATTGCTGTCTGTACATCTGTCCATTTTAAAACACAAGTGGGTTTGTGTGTGAATGACACATGTTATAGGTTAGTGTATTCTCCAGGGTTGTATCCTGTTTTATTTCCAGTGCTGGCACCCATATAACCAGAACAGTGAATTCATAGTAGCCAGTGAACCTAGCATACATGATTTTGGTGGTCTAATGGAATCCAACAATTTATGCATCACAAAGTTATGCAAGGTAACACCTAATTTTTAGATGGATTTAGCTAAAATTTCAAAATTTAAGAGAATTTAATTTTGGTTTAACATTGATAGAGTTACCACCTACCAAATTAAGTTCAATTTTTTCTGACTTTAAACATGAACAGTTGTTCATCCACAGATTACATCAACAAAGCCATGAATTATTGATGTAAATTGAAAAAATTTGGTTTGAATTATCAATACAGTTGAATGTCATCTGCATAAATGAAACTTATTGTTTTGTTTTCATATACATCTCCTAATGGAAATATAGTTCAGACAAATTCCCTTTATAAACTATGAAAAGAGGTAGTACAGTCAAGAAAATTGTAAGTACGAAGTAAAGAAACCAAGAACAGTCCTGATAGATTAGATGTATTTTCCAGCTTATGTAGTAGAATCTGCCTTGCAGTTAGGACACCCAGGTTCGCTTCCTGGGTCCTCCCTGCGTGGAGTTTGCATGTTCTCCCCGTGTCTGCATGGGTTTCCTCCGGGCGCTCCGGTTTCCTCCCACAGCCCAAAGACATGCAGGTTAGCTGGACTGGCGATTCTAAATTGTCCCTAGTGTGTGCGTGTCCTGCAGTGGGTTGGCACCCTGCCTTGTGCCCTGTGTTGGCTGGGATTGGCTCCAGCAGACCCCCCCCCATGGCCCTGTGCTCAGATTCAGTGGGTTGGATAATTGATGGATGTAGTAGAATACCATAATAAAAACTAATAATGGTATTATATATTCAATTGGAGGAGATTAGAATCTCATTTATTGCACAAGTTAAAGAAATTGTGTTTTGACGCAGACAAAAACCGACAAATTTGTGTGCATCTGTGGTCTCAATTTTCTCTAAAAAAAGAAAGGGTCATTTGGAATTTGGTCAATATTTCTGAAGAATATATGGATCCGAGTCAGACTTCTTGAACATTTTTAATAGAACTGTAACAATATCTACTTGGAAGAAATCATTTAATGATTTATTAATTGTACACAATTTTAGTTAGACAGGTACTATAGGTGAGGTGTATCCACAATTTGGACTAAAGGACAGGTAGCAAGTTTTATTCTGGAGATCATACTTAAGATCTCCTGTTCTGCAACAGAGGTCTACAAACACACTACTGTAAAGAAATATATTTTTAAAATTGTGTGAACTTTGAAAAGTTATAAATTACACAAATCATTGCTTTAAATGTAGTTCTTACAAAAAGTAGTCACTTGATAGTGTTTTCCTCTTATAACCCTCTGAAGGTGTTTTACAATGGAACGACCAATATACTGTATGTCTGCTAAAACACTCACTCCTCTTTGTCCTGCATCTATCCACTTGAGTGATATCCTGGAAGAAACTTCCATGTTCAGAGACTGTGCCCATGTCCTCTGGGGAAAAGGAACTCCCAACAAGTGTAGGAATTGGATTTTAAAAGAAATGCTGCACATACAGTAACTGTTAGGAAGAGAGAAGCTCCTCAGTTCCTCTTAAATTTGATTTTGTGTTGTTTCCACCTCAACTAACATCAAAAACTAGGAAGACTACCACTTTTCACATCAAAATATATTTAAAATATGATCCTGAAAAATACTTATGCCATAAAACAAATGATTTTTCACTGAATCTGTTGTCTCACAGAAATGGTTTGTGGCAGTCACATTTCAATTTCAGAAAAAGATTCAGCACACCTAAATCTATAAACCACTCTTTTTAGCATGGGAGGATCTTGGTTGAGACCAGTGTAATCAATTTTAACTTATAAAGCAGCAAGGGATGATATGTGATAACAGTGTTTCTAGATTTGGAAGTAGATGTCTCAGCCTGTAATCTTATTGCTGCTAATATTCTCTTAAGCAGGAAAGAGATTTCAGATTTAATATTTATCAGTTTAGCTCTAATTTATGGCTTTCTGCTTTGAGATGGTTTATGTTAAACATATTGTATGTGAAAATTTGTTTATGCTGATTACCTTTGCTTTGAGAGGAGTCACTTTATCTAATGCAGGGGTCCTCAATCACGGTCCTGGAGGGCCGCAGTGGCTGCAAGTTTTTGCTCCAACCTAATTGCTTAATAAGAAGCCCTTAGTGCTCCAGTAACACTTCTGCTTCATTTTCGTTGCCTCGCTTGTTAAGATTTTGAACCCTTATTGCTTATTTTAGTCTTAAAACTATTCTTGGTTTTTAATTGCTCCTAATTACCAATAACATGCAAATGACAAAAAAGACAAGCATTTCTCCATTTAGCTTGTTACCATTTACACCTCTGTGTAAATATCATGCACTATTGGGTTTAATTAAATACTTGGAAGGAAAGTAAAGAGAAAAAAGGACTGAGAATTACTTGTCCATTTTAGCCTTCAAATCATTTGGATGATATCCTTAGAAAGGGGAAGAAAATCTAGGATATGAGAATTACCTGACATAGTAGAAAAGTACTGATAAGCAATGAAATTAAATTGGCAACAATTGCTTTATAATTAAGCAACCGGGTTAGAACAAAATCCTGCAGCCACTGTGGCCCTCCAGGACTGTGATTGAGGACCTCTGATCTAATGCCCCTTTCATACATTAGTAGTAGAAATATTTTGACAGCCAATTTTTTTCTGTTAACTTCCTAGGTCAGGTTTGGGGTTTCAATACAGCTTAAAATAATGTAATTATCTTAATGTTTCATAGCTTTGGCTCTAAACTGAATTTATGTTCAAGGGAGGCTAAAGATAATCAAATAATTTCAAATGGGTTATGAATAGAAGAGTTTTATAGTCTAAATGTTAACACCATGGCTAATACTTAAATTTATTAATTAAATTTAAAGTGTCAGGGTGTCAGTTTCCACATCTATATTAATATTAAAGTCACTCATTTTCTTATAATTAGCTGATAATTGCTGTATAATATACTTGAACTTCTCAATCCTCTTGAACTCTTCCCGGTTCTGTATTTGAAGTTTACTTAGTGGTCACATTCAATTTCCCTTAAAATCCTTATCTTTTCTGTCTTGCATTTTGCTTGGCTATACCTGGAGCTTTCTCTAATTTGACTACTCAGTACCAACTGTAATGATCCAGATTCTCATATATACATACTGTCAATATATTCCATCATGCTATCAGTTCTGGTTACTTACTGTAGGTAGACATTTCTGATTATGATTCCATGTAATTAATCATTTATAGAATGATAATCATTTTTATCATTACCTAAATTTGCACTTGTTGCTGTGATACCTTGTGACAGGGTGCTCTTTGAAAGGCTCTAAATGTCATTAAGATTGATTGAATAAATAATAAATTTTATTTATATAGCACCTTTCCCATGGCACTTAAGCACGCTTACTGATCAATTGGAGGATCTCAAGACGACATTCACGACTGATTGAAATAGCCAAAAATTTAGCTGCCAGTGCTGAAGAAAAAGCAGTAAATGTCAGCTCCGAATGCAAAAAACTGACAGACTGGCTGCTTTGGAAGATGGAAGCAGAAGGTATGTCAGAATTGAAGGTCTGCCTGAGAATCGAGAAAGTCCAAACCCTGTGAAATTCACAGCTGAACTCTTCTCTAAAATAAATCAGGGAGGACTTAAAGCAGAATCTGAGATAGCAGCGGCTTACCATGTACGTGGATCAAATACCGTTAGACCCAGATCTTTTATTATTCGATTTGAAAGATCATCATTTAAGCTAGAGGTGATGGCACTCCTCAGAAACAAGCAAGATATTAAATATGAAAATAACCACATTCGTAGCTTCCCTGACTTCTCTCCAGCAACAGCTACTAAATGCACAGCCTTCTACAACATTAAACAGCAGTTACGGCAAGCCAACGTCAAATACAGCCTCTTGTATCCGGCCAAACTGAAAGTGGAATTGCAAGGTCAATTCTATGTCTTCGCTAGCAAGGAAGAAGCAGAAAAGGAATTAAAGCTGATCCCAGGACTATTCTGATACATAGTGAGTCATGGCCGTTAATGATATAGTAAGGACTAATCTACTGTCTGATCTATTTGTTTAAAACACAGGTTTTTATCATATATTCTCATTATTACTTAGTATTACTAGGGCACTGTTTTATTGTGCTTACTTTTTTTTTTAGCTAAGCTAATTATTTTCTCTCTACCCTAAACAAGACTGTTCAAACTCTTGCTTTATTGTTATTGCTATTATTGCATTAAGACTTATTATGCTTATTCTGGCCAAATTTCTAACACTATCCCCCAGGTTTATTGTCTGGGTGTATTATCTTAATGCACCAAGATTGCTGAAGTCTATATATATTTTAAGTGCACAATTTTTTTTTGTTAGACTATATTGGTAATAGAGATCTCCATCTTAACCCTAAAACACCACTGCGTAGGAGCTTGTTTTGCTTTGGATGCGCTACGTCTCTGGGTATGTCAGAGGACTGGGACTGTGTGAAGTGGGTTCTAGCCTCACTTGGGGAGGCAAAAAAGGGAGGGTGGGGGGTTATGGGGGTGCAGAGAAAGAGCAGGCTTGATCTATACCTAATCTATCCTCTTAATCTTTACAATTATAAACTATCAACGTAATAAGCTGCATGGCAACAACTCTAGGGGAAATAGGAAATTAAGGCCGAAGCGGTCTCACTTCCAGTTAAGACTATAAAATGACATCAAAAACTCAGAATCAATGTCTCCATGATGAGACAGTTAACTTCGTGAGCCGGAATGTTAAAGGCTTGAATCACAAATTAAAGAGAAATAAATTACTCTCACCTAACAGGTCTAAACGCTAAAATAGTTTTACAGGAGACCCACTTACTAAGCAAGGATCAGTTCCGGCTGCAAAAAGACTGGACTGGCCAAATATTCCATTCTAGTTTTACAAAGAAAACTAGAGGTGTGGGAATTCTCATACATAGAACAGTCCCATTTGTAGCATCAGATGTAGTATTGGATCCTGAAGGGAGAGATGTAATGGTCATGGGAGACTTAACTGTAAAATGATCTTGATAAATGTTTATGCACCTAATGTAGATAAGGAATTTATACAAAAATTTGCATCCATTCCCAATCTGAACACTCAAAATTTTAATGACTGGGGACTTTGTGTTCTAAATCCACTTTTAGATAGGACTTCTTCCACAGGGGGAACGGCATCTAACACCACAAAGATAAGTTTATAACTGATCACAACTTATCAGACCCCTGGGAGGTTTTTAAACCCAAATTCAAGAACATATTCCTTCTACTCACCAGTACATCATTGCTACTCAAGGATTGATTACTTCTTTATAGCCAATAACTTCTTGCCTATGATTAAATCTTGCAAATACGATGCTATTTCTGACCATGCACCTATGATCTTTGAGTTAAAATTACTAAGCCACATACACTCACCCCACAGATGGCATCTCAACCCACTTCTATTAGCAGACGAGAATTGTACAGAATTTATATCCAAACAAGTCAAATTCTTTCTAGAGACAAATACATCCTCCAAGATCTCTGCAGGAATACTCTGGGAAACTCTTAAGGCCTTCTTAAGACAGATTCTCATATCTTTCCCACAGAGATAAAAAGCAAAATTACTAGAATAGATGAACATGCCAGACTACCAAGCGAGACTCTACATAGGAAAAGGCAGGCACTACATTCAGAACTAAACCTCTTGACAACTAAAGAAAATGAATTTATAAATCCAGACATTACTATGAACATGGAGAAAGCTAATAAGCTTTTAGCTCAACAAATTCACAAGCAAGAAGTGCACAACACAATCTCAGTAATCACCAACATGAACAGAGATAAAATTGACCACAAAAATATAATGCACACTTTCAGAGACTACTATAAATCCTTATACTACTGAGTTTAAAGATGACAATACACAATCTAATGCATTTCTGGATACATTACAAATATCACAAATAGACACTTAGTGCGGAGGAACTTGAGAAACCTCTGGAGTGATCAGAATTACTAGATGCTATAAAGTCACTCCAAGGCGGGAAAGCAGCAGGCCCCGATGGCTACGCTGCAGAATTTTACAAGAAATTCTCCGCTCAGCTAGCTCCTCTATTAGCAACGTTTATAGAAGCCAGAGATAACCAATCTCTTCCTCAAACCTTTCGCCAAGCACTAATCACCGTTTTTCCAAAACGGAAGGACTTATTACAATGTGCATCATACAGACCAATTTCACTTCTGAACATTAAAATACTCTAAAATCATAGCTAGAAGGATGGAGAAAGTGCTCCCCTCAGTAAAATCACAAGACCAAACTGGATTTATTAGGGGCCGACACTTATCTTCAAATCTTAGACACCTGTTTAATGTAATATACTCACCAACTAAATCAAACACCCCAGAAATAATTTTACCATTGGATGCAGAAAAAGCATTAGACATGACTGAATGGAAATACCTTTACTATATTGGAGAAGTCTAGGTTTGGCCCAAACATTTGTGCATGGATTAAATTACTGTATACTAAGTTTGCATCAACAACATTTGCTCAGACTACTTTAAACTAGACTGTGGTACTAGACAAGGATGCCCCTTGTCACCACTGCTGTTTGCAATTGCCATTGAACCACTGGCAATACATTGTCAAAACACTGATCAGATAAAGGGGATTAGCAGAGAAGGACTGGAACAGAAAATTTCATTATATGCAGATGATATGATACTGTATATATCAGACCCAGAAAATTCTGTGCCTGCAGTCTTAACAGCACTCACAGAATTTCAAAAGATCTCTGGACTCATAATTAATCTGAATAAAAGTGTACTCTTTCCAGTGAATTCTCAAGCATATTAGATTACATACCCTACCTTTTATCATTGCAGCAGTTTAAATACCTAGGGGTAAACCTCACAAGTAAACAAAGCTCTTTATCAACAAAATTTCACCATCTGCATGGAGAAAAAACAAAACAAAAAAAAAAAAAACCCAAGACAGACTTGCATAGATGGTCAACCCTTCATCTCACACTAGCTGGAAGAATTAACACTGTTAAGATAAATATTCTTCCTAAGCTCCTTTATTTCAAAACATTCCAATATACATTAATAAATCATTCTTTAAGCAATTAGATTCAACAATAACCTAATTTGTAATTCAAAACATCCACACATCCAAAGAGCGACCCTACA
>JANRMT010062821.1:11406204-11420359 GCA_026402145.1 Polypterus bichir lapradei | reverse complement strand
AAGTAAGACTTGCATAGATGGTCAACCCTTCATCTCACACTAGCTGGAAGAATTAACACTGTTAAGATAAATATTCTTCCTAAGCTCCTTTATTTCAAAACATTCCAATATACATTAATAAATCATTCTTTAAGCAATTAGATTCAACAATAACCTAATTTGTAATTCAAAACATCCACACATCCAAAGAGCGACCCTACAAAAGACAAAAAGCAGAAGGTGGCATGGCTCTACCTAACTTCCAGTTTTATTACTGGGCAGCAAATATACAGGCGATAAGAACCTTGTAACGGCCGACCCCTTTACACAGCCGACAGCTACACCTCCAAGACCTGTGGCCTGGATAATTTACTGAGAAATAAACTATCAAGCCGTACTTCTAACCAATTAAACTTTTCCCCACAATCGACGGTGTAAATATAAGTACACAAAAAAGGATGTAAAATTAAACGGATTAAATGTATTAAATTGAACAAGACATGCAAAAAATAGAAAACAGATAGAAATATCCCACCACCCCAGTAACAGCAAGACACCACCAAATATAAATACAACAAAAACCCTCCCTTGCCCCTGTAACAACACACAACACGAACAACAAAATGACTGATAAACTGAATGATTGTGAACTTGAGTCCGGTTATAAAAGTGTCCTGAAAACGGATAACTGAACTAGAGGTAAATGCGTTGTTTGATTTTCCCGGCGATTGGAGCAACCTCACCGTGACTCCTCGGCGTATGGTGGATAGTGAATCGACCCCGGGGTCTCAGTAGATGAAGATTGAAAAACAGTCCGGCAAAATGAAAAGCAAACTGGTGAAAAGGAGCGATGTGAAAAAAAACAGCAAGCAAGTTGAAAAGTGGTTGAAACAAAATGGTCTTCCTTCTCCTTCGTGTTGTGTTTTTTTTTTTTTTCTCTCTCTCTCGATTACTTAAATAGTCTGTGACGGCTGTGATTGATTCATTAAGAACAGGTGTTTTCCAGGTTTGCGGCTGTGGTCTCCTTCCATCATCCGTCCTCCTTTACGGGGACGGCATTAACTGATACACATACAAACAGCAAATGGGACAATGAAACGAGACGCACTCAGGACTGACATTTAACACTATGTGGCCCCGCTACAACCTGGACACAAATAGAAGAACATACATAGGCTTGGTCCGCAACAGAAGTAAAATCCTGCAGTATTTCTTTGTATTCCTTGCTCTGTGCTCCAATAAACACACGTTATCAGCAATATACTAATAACCCAATTGCATTTTAAGACGGAGAAGCTTCTATCTGTGGCACTTCTGTAACAGAACCACCTCTTTCAACCTTCGCAAATATATGCAGTTTTTAATATCTGGAAAAAATTTGGAATTAACTTGCTTAGAGATCTTTATATAGACAACGTCTTTGCATCCTATGAACAATTACATTCCAAATGTAACTTTCCAACTACACATTTCTTTCACTATCTTCAAATCAGGAACTTTGTTAAACAGAACCTTCTAGATTTTCCTCATCTTGCACCCACATCCATGCTGGAAAAAATATTGCTCAATCTCAAGGACTTAGACACCATCTCTACAATATATAAAATCATTTTACAATCCCTCCCTTTCAAAGATCCAAGAGGACACTTGGAAAAAAGATTTCTCAATTAATATAACAGAAAAGGAGTGGAAAGTAGCAATGCAGAGACTTCACTCGAGCTCCATATGCGCAAAGCATACAATTATACAACTCAAAATTATATATCGAGCACATCTGTCTCAACTGAAACTCTCCAAAATGTTTCCAGGGCATGATCCAACCTGCGAATGCTGCAAACCAGTTCCAGCCTCACTAGGTCACATGTTCTGGTCCTGCACCAAATTAACATCATTCTGGACGAAAATTTTTAATTACCTTTCAGACAGCCTTGGTCTCACAATCCCTCCTAACCCATTAACAGCTGTGTTTGGGGTTCTTCCAGATGGGTTTAAAGTGGAGAAGGACAAACAAACTGTGATTGCATTCACTACACTTTTGGCACGCAGACTTATTCTGATAAACTGGAAGAACCCAAACTCTCCTCTTTTAAGTCAGTGGGAAACTGATGTGTTATACTATTTGAAATTGGAAAAAATCAAATACTCAGTTAGAGGATCCGTACAGACTTTTTTCAAAACATGGCAGGATCTAATCAGTAATATTTTAAAATAAGCTCATAAAGCACAGAGAATGTATTAATTTAGGTATGTTTACAGGTCTTAAATTTCACGCCGTTTGGCTTGCTCTCCCTCTCAGGGGTGGGGATTGATTTGTTCTTAACTCAATTTTTCTTTTTGTAAAAACTTGATTGATTTGTACAGTGTGTATTGCAATAAAATTAATAAAAAGGAAAAAAAAATACAGTTCTCCTTAGTAAGTTTGATGTATGTATACTACTGTACACCACTGACACAACGCATGTAATCTTTTGTCATAGTGTATGAATTTCCATAAATCATTTTTTTTCTGTTTATTCTCCAAGATGCTTAAAAGAATATGTGTGCTCTGTAAGGAGGATATTAATGTTATAATTAATCATTCCTTCTTTTGCACAATTTGCATTGATTTCAACACTGACTCCAACATTCCTGAGTTTTCGTTGAGAAATAAAAACTTTTTAGTTACCAGTGATGTTCCACATGAAGGTCCCAGAAAGAAGCTTTTATTTATTTAGATCTGTAACAAGCATCTTATAATATATAACCATCAATAGATGGTAACAGATTTGTGAAATACCAATAGGTCATGATTTTAAGAGGGCTCTTGTTTCATACAGTAGTAAAGGCTACGTCCAGGTTTTCCTAATCTTAGTGTCCTGCTAGGTAGCCTACCAAACATTAAAGATTTATTTTTTTTAACATATTAGGATGTATTAGGATATATATATTGTAAAAGGTGCTATATAGGTGCCTGACCCAACACAGACTCACACCCGGAGGCACGTATAAAAACAAAAGAACTTTTTATTTTCTTCACCTGTGGGGCACGTCTTCCCCGTGACCCCCACAGGCACAACACAGTCCCCAGTACACAAATAAAGCATTCAAAACACACTCTTCTCTGGCACCACCATTCCTTCTCCAAGCTTCGTGCTCCTCCTCCCGACTCTGGCCATTGAGTGGTGGTTGCTGGGCCTTTTTATAATCCACCCAGAAGTGCTCCAGGTGGTTGATTGCCGAGTTCCGGCTGCACTTCCGGTTGTGGTGAATATGCTGTCTATACGGGCTCAGGAGTCCCAGCTGCAGCACCCCCTGGCAGCACCTGCCGGACCCAACAGGGCTGCACCCAACTCCAATTCCCATGGAGCCCTGCGGGAAACCGAGGCACCGCTCCAACCCAGGGGGGCAGCCATCTAGCGTCCAGGGGGAGGTATTGCACAGTCTATGGCTGCTCCCCTTGAACATGTAATGATGGGTGTCCGCCACAATACATATTTTTGCAAAGAACCAACTTCATATGCAAAGAAGAATTAAATGGTACTTTGTCAAGCATTCTATGAGAGACCACACAACCCAGTAAAGAATCATAAATCCGTTCAAGAACCAATATTTTTAAGAGTGTTGTCTGGGGCTGGATAGTAATATTCTATATGTATTACAATGTACATACCTTCATAATGCAGGATATTTTTTTCTAAGGGATAAAGGCATGTGTTGTATTTATAATAATGCATGTAATTTTTGTTTTTCATTGTATATTTTTAAATCTGTGGAATAATATTAAGTATTGTATATGACTCTAGCATAACCAGTAGTAGGGTGTTGTACCATATTAGCCATTACGGATGCAATAAGAAGTCAAGCAAAATGACACCTTTTATTGGCTAACTGAACAGATTGAAATATGCAAGCTTTTGAGGCAACTGAGGCCCTTTCTTCAGGCAGGGTGGCCTCAGTTGTCCTGAAAGCTTGCATATTGTAATCAGTTTTGTTAGCCAATAAAAGGTGTCATTTTGCTTGACTTCTTATTATTCTAGTATAGGAAAGTCTGCTTAATTACCTTTTTGTGTCTTCAACTACTCTACCACTCTTGTTTGTATCTGATTTATTTGCACATAACATTTTGCTTTGTGTGTGGTACTGCCTTCTTATTTGCATTAAATTCCATACGTTAATATGGCTCAAATCCCACTGAATTTAATGAGTATCAGCCTTTGAATTCAGAAGTACCACTTTGTTCACATGCTCATCTAATCTACTGTAAGGACCCTGATCCAGATCATTTCCATATTCGGCACACAGAGCAATCATTGGCTTAAAGACATCCTCATTTATATTCCATAAATACAAATATGAAGAACTTTCTGCTAGTATAAGGTTAATATTTTCATTATTTCATGACTCCTTCTCAATATTATTTGTTGTGTAAGGTTTTCATAGAGTCTCTCTTGTTTCAGTTATTGTTCAGTATAAATTCTCTGTTGGCCCAGCTAACATCTTAAAGTTAATCTTCTTTAATGCGTCTTCACTGACAGTGATATTAATTAATGTAAGTTGCATGGCTTTAGTAATATGCTCTAATCTATCACAGACCTACTTTGTGAATGTCTCTAAGGTGCCAACGGAGAGTCACAGATGTTTCCTTACATTTTTTATCTTTATGTTTATTCTCCTTTAGGCTTGTAGCTGCTTTCACAGTTATCATTTACTGTACAGCTAAATAAGGATTATTTTCCATTCTGTTTATCATCTCTCTATCCATTTTTGTAATCTTCTTAGAGTCATAGGAAGCTGAAGTCTTTCCTGGGAGCATCATCCCCAAGACAAGAAAAACCTTAGATAGACTGCCTTCCTTCATTGTCATTCTCACACCTTCTCTATCACACGGACAATTAATTGAATTCCACTTTATTTCTGTCAAAGTATTAGTACAATGCACCCATCATACATAATTATATCAGCCACACACAATTTTATCTTAAAGTCTCCATTTAATAGTAATAATTAAGGCTCCTATCCCTAACAAAAAATGAAACCATGTATATAACAAGGTAGTATAGGAAAAGGTAAAGTGGCTAACAAGCTTGCAGCAAATGAGTATGCTCAAAGATTACTACATATAAAAAAGTGCTAGTTAGGATGGCCATTCTAAGTGGCTGCCTTATATTAAAACATTTTTAATTGTCCCTTACAGTGTAAATTGAATTACCCTCTGACTCTAAGAACATTGTTTTCCTACTGCAGTAAAGTAAGTGGGTTAGGATTTTTCCAGTTGAATAAAATAATATGCTAAGCAGTATAGTTTACTGTATGTTATTGTGGATGAATGTGCATTGATGTTTCATCCTGTGTTACACATGGACCATTCAAAGATAGTAATTACACAAACCCATATGTCTCTGAAATGAGTGAGGAAACCAAACTACCAGGGAAAAATGTGATTTCAGAGAGAGAGAGAGAATATGCAAACTCCAGTCTATACAGAGAACAACCATGCTGGCATTTGAGTCCAGATCCCTAAAGGAGGTTTCTCCTTGTTTTTCTATACCAATTTCTTTCCTCCATTGGCTTCTCTTTGTCCCGTTAGTGAAGTGTTCAACCCAAACTCCCCTTCAGACTTCCCACTCAGATCAGGGCTGTTAAGCCTTAACCAGTAGCCACTTCCACAAATATACTGGAGATGACATTCAAAATCATGAGCAGCCTTGTGAAATCATGAGACTTTGTTTCTATAGCACTTTTCTCTGTTGAGTGTTGCTGTAATTGTGGACTCCAGCTCTTAGATAATGGATAATACCCAGGCCACAACCTGAATATAATTGATAAAAGAAAGCCAAATACTGTTGGTTCGGGGTGGAGTTTCCTCCTCTTGTAGTCATTGGTCCCTACTATACCCCCCATTATTTTACCACTTCATTAGTACGTAGTTCTAGGACTCCCTTCATAGTTAAGGAACACAGTGTTCTGTAGTGGTGACGACACATTTGCACTGCCATTGTCAGACAAATTGCTATTGTCATTTTCTGTCAGAGCATCTCACAGTATAATTATTGTTCTGTACTGTACTTTACCTAACTGCCTACAGCACTAGCCCCAGCCATGACTGATTTCTCCTCCACATCTCCTTTTTATGGTTATTGCTACTAAAATTTGTCATATACTCAAAGACACAGCAACACTAGGGAAAGTCCATAAAAGAGCAACTAGGTTGATTCCAGGAATAAGAAGTTGAAGGAGATGAACCTTTTCAGTTTAAGCAAGCAGAAACTGAAAGCTAACTCAAATGAAGTGAAGTAAAGTAAGGATAGAATTAGTACAGTAGATCCCAGTTGTTACTTTAAAATAAATTCTGCAAAAAGAACATGGGAACATGGACATGATTGGAAACTTGTTAAAGGCAGATTTCGCACAAATGTTAGAACCATAGACACATGAAGTAAATTATCAAATAGTGTGGTGAAGAGTTAATTTTTTAGGGACCTTTAAATCTTAACTTGATATTATTTTGTACCTTGTTGGGCAGAATGGTCTGTTCTCATCACAATTTTCTAATGTTCCACACAATATTCTTCTGGTATCTTTCAGCCTTATTTTGCTTATTTTATTGCTTTGATTTTTATCACACTCATTAGTTTGTTTATTTAACACCGCATTGGGATTCTCCTTTCTTTGTTAAGAAATTTGTGTTGTGGTATGTTATTAGTGGTTATACAAGTATTTTATAAATGTGTAAGGTACTACTAGCAGCAATATTGTCACAAGCACAGAGTAGTGCAAGATACTGTCTGATAACAATCAATTGAGCTGAAATGAATAAACATTTATTGAACTAGAAAATGTGTTAAACAGTACGTGCATCCAACTGGTGTGTATGTGACACCAAATCCTAATCCCTGGTAAAGAGGATGAAACAGACTAGAATTAAAATAGAATGACTCGATTAACTGCTGAACTTTTCAAATGAGGGATTCGTTCCTATGGCTTGTAAAGCTAAATATTTATTTGCAGGAAAATGTGTGTGGTTTATCAAAGTAGATGCACACAAAGTAAAAAAACAACCGAATAAATGCAGCAAAATGCAGACACCAGGAAGCACTGCTTTTCAGTGTATCAGGCACAAAACTAACACGTGTGCACGCTCACGTATAACCTGTGTGCGTGATGACGCAAGAGACAAAATAGGTTCCAAAATGTGGTTTATCGGCATTTCATTCCTGGCTGAATTCTGCATTACTACTGACACTGCCAGAGTAGTCTCCAGTTCTTCACAATCCTATAATGGATAAAATGGATTAAGAAATGTGTGATAGAGAGTTTCAGTTTCAGGTATAAATTTTCCTGGATGTAACAGACTTGTAATGTTATCCATGCTTGCCATTTGAGTTACAAAAGCAGCACAGATGAGAACAAGCTTAATTCAGGTTTGTCTGCTCTCTTACACCAAGATTACAGTTTTAGACCAGCACTCACTTCTGTAACATTAGAAAGTAATTAACACCTTTCACTTCAGAATTTCAGTTTATCCTCTGCCTTATTCAGCATCTTTTAGGGCATATTGAATTATTTTTTTGGCAAAGAAAACATTATAAAAAAGACATGTTCAGACAACACAGCAAGTACAAAAGTTATTCATTTCAAACATGGAGAAAAGCAAAATTTACTTTGATCCTTACTGGTATTTTAATTCTCGTAAATATTATGCCCTATAAAATTGATTTCATCCAGCAACCTAAATATTTTATTGTTATGCACACCAGACTTCACATCATATTTAAAGATGCTCATATTTTATTCTTTGATATTTTTCTGAATATTGTTGACAGATCAAATCATTGCTACTCACAGGTTACAGCATTTGTAAACTCATTTTATTGTTTTAGGCTCAAAGACAATTCATTCATTCATTTTTTCAAAATTTATGTACCTGCATGAAGTTTCTATATTCCCCCAGTTCTATCAGTTTCCTTCCATATCCTAAAAACATGGAAATTTATTGCATTTGCCAATCCTCATCGGCACAGTATGAGAGTGTATGTGCCTTGTAATTTTCTTGTCTAAAGTTAGTTCCTCCTTTGTACCTTTAGTTGCTGAAACAGATCCCCGCCAAGTTTCTATTGCAATAAGAATATTTCATAATATTATATTATGTATGGTATGATGATTAGAGCTCCAGCCTATTGAGACACTATCCACTTGAGATTTCCTTACAGATCAACCCTCACTAAATAATAAATAAGCAGAGTACATCATTGATTTAAATAGTGTAACCCATTGACCCAAAAGATGGGTGCACATAAAGTACAAATACAAAGTTTGCTAGATAAAAGATTTAGTAGTATTTGGGCAACTTAACCTACTTGCATCTTCAAGGTCACTTGTCTCACTTGGCTTTTTTATGTTGGTAAATTGTGGACTGAAAGAAGAAGGGTATGAAAAAGGTTAGGGGTTGTGAGTGGGATGTGCAAGTAAATTCAAAAAGATGCACAAGTATGTTTCACAAAGCACCAGCACACAGTTCTGTCCCAAGAGAGTCAGAAGTAAACAGTGGCCAAAAGTTGCTAGAATTTTGCAGGAGTTAGAAGACTTTCTGTGGTAAATGCTACTATGAAAGAGAGAGAGAGAGAGAGAGAGAGAGAGAGAGAGAATGTTTGTGTAATTTTGCTGGTGTCAAGAGCTGCAGGACATTGTGAGTGCTCGCAATCACTGCAAATTGTTTTAGGAGAGGAGCTGCGGAGGTTTCTTGTGAAGAGGGACTTTTAAGAGTGCTGCTAGAGGTGCACAAAAGTGGCAGGCAGCTGATAAAACTTTGTTTGATATTTAGGTACGAAGGAAGCAAAGTGGTCATCTAAGTATTTTCTTGAGCTGCATGATGAGCCATGGTTCTAGGGTTGACAACAATGCTGTATGAAAAGCAGAATGTGTTGTACTTTGCTGCAGGCCTCGCTCTAGGGTTGTGTGTTTTGCTTCTGTAGGTGCCAGAGAGGAAGGACAGTCATCTTGGCTGGGATAATGGAAGGATTCATACCTGGCCAGGACAACATAATGGAAGGACCATGTGAAGGGGCATGCCGGGAGCAGTCCATTCCCCCAAACGATAGATGGCAGTGTTCCTCATGGCTAAAACCAATCAGGACACCCACAGGGTGGCATGGGAGTTGGAGTCCAGAAATGCAGCCCTGTCATGGTCCTTGGGGACCTCCAGGGAGCACTGCCATTGGAAGACAGCTCTGGTTTCCACACAACCCAAAAGTGCTCCTGAAGATTTGGGCAGGAGACTGTAAGCAGATCCTGGGTCTACTTTAAAAGAGAAGCTGCCACCTAACTTAAATGAAGTCAGAGTCGGGAGGCAGTGGGCCACGCTATCTTGGAGGAAGAAGGGGAATCGTGTGTTGGTGTAATTTTGCTGATGTCCTGAGGAAAAGTGTGATTTTCTCAAATAAAAACTTTTATTTGAACCTGTAATTCTGTTCGGTATTGCTGTTTTTGTGGATTTTGGCTCAATAGGAACCCCTTGTGGCTATACTTCATTTGCGATGTTTTTCCTCTGTTTTGCCCAAGTTGTTTTGTTTAAGGCTAAGTTATGCAATTTTCTAATTACTGACTGTATATTCTTTGATTCTTCTAGGTTAATTTATTTCCCTTTGCGTTTTTCCAATGACAGTATGTTATTATTTTGAATTTTAAAATAAAATAAAAGGTGAACCCTCAGCTGCTGTAGTTAGGTCTGGCTACAGTACCCGAGAGCTCTTTAAATCCCAGGGTTCCTCTGTCTAGCTGCAGTGGCTATTACCCTCGTAGTTGTGGTCTTCTGCTGTTATGAATGGTTTTTTAATTTCTATGTTCTCTTGTTTTTTGAACCTTTGTTTGGGAATCAATATGTACAAATATATATTTTTGGAGGTTCACAATTCAGTTGTGACATTTGTGCTATGTTTGGATCTTGTTTTGATAGTCTTTTTCCAGCCACATTTTGTTTTGCCATTCAAATCTCTGTTTTGTGGAACCAATGTCCATACATTACTATGTACAGTAAATTAATCCGGAGGTGCACAGCATGTGATTTCACTGTCATGACGGTATAAAAAACACTGCTTCTCAAAAAGACTTAGTGTGTGTGTTTCCAAGTACAGTTTTTTACTTGGAAAAAAACTTGCTATTTAATTTATTTGAGTATGATTTATTGGCCTAATTTCTAGAATATCTCAATTTATTATAGTCTCCCTAATTACACACTTTGCTTGTTATTTTGACTATGTTTTTTTGTGCCTGGTCCTTTCTAAATTATATCTGCTTTTTTGCCAACCAAAGCAAAACTTTTGATACTTTTCTCTGATTTTTTTTTTTTTTGTGTGTTTTTGGTGTTCCTTTTCTGGTAAGTTTAAGGGTCTCTTGACCATCTCTTTAAAGTTCTTTCAAGTTTCCAATTTTTTGGCTTTATAATTAAAAATAGTGATTTTAGTATTTTGTATTTAGAACAAATTTTAGCATTTAAATATTAAATTTACTTTTTATGTTTCTTTTCCCTTTTTGCTTTTGAATGTTATTTTTTTAATGGACCATTTTTTCTTATTTTGTGTATCTATTCTTCAACTCAAACAGACTCTTCTCTTTAATAGTTATGTCTGTGCCTTTAAAGGTAAATCTGGTTTATTGCAATATGACGTTGATAAGGGAGAGAATGAACTAATATCTGGAATGTTAATGAAGCAGTAAAAAAGTCATATGCTGCATAGAGAGTGTGACCAGTAAGGGTGCTGCCCCAGACACAATACCTTATAGAGGCTTCCTTCTGATAGTGGCACAAGCACAATACAATTCTTTACTTTCTCTCTCTTTCTTTTGATCCATACCTCCCAGACAAGCATTGTCCGTGCTCCACACATGATTCCAACTCACCTGGATGTTGTCGAATAGCTTCTATTATCTTCGACCCAGAACTACTTCCAGTGCTAGAGCATAGGACTTTGGAAGCACTTCTGAGTCAAATGGAAGCCGCACAAAGTAGTAATAACTAATCCCAGCAGCAGCCCCTGGTGGCCCCCATGGAACCCAACAAGGCTGCCCCACATTACTGCACATCCCAGCATTATCTGTGGGTATTGGAATCCTGGCACAAAGGGATGTAAACCTTTAGCATATCAGGGGAGTCACTGCTCCAAAAAGATTGTCTCCCCATTTCCCTCCATCGCACTGGCCTCCTGACCAGGTAAGGAACTTCTGCAGGGACGCCAGTATATTCACTCCAAGGTTGCCACCTCCTGCCAACCACCTGGCAAAGGCAGGGAATAGCCTGCTTTCTTTCTGGCCATTCAATACGGTGGCCTCTCTACCACCATTTTGGTCGGGACATTAGCACATGACAAAGCTACTCAGACAACAAAATAGCTATCTACCTGAGACAGATTTTAGTAATGATGGTGCCCAATGCAATATGGCAACGGTACTAGAGGTGGGAGATGGCTGCTTATAGATGAAAAGTTCATGAGAAAGAGAAGTAATGATACTCATTTGATGGCTGTGGGTTTGCCATCTGTTGAACTTGCTACCTAAAGCAGATGAAGATAAAGAAAAAGATAGCTATGCAGTTTAATAATGTTTTTATTGACTCCTTGCATAATTTGTTAGTAGAATGTAAATGGAGCAGCAGAAAAATCATTTGTTCCATACACTGTGATGATGGTGCATTTTTTTCATATATAATTTTACTAAATTCAAAATTCCTTTTGAAAAGTACATTTTAGTAATTTATACCTAATTATCTTAGTTTGAATGATTTTATATTTTATACGTAACATAATCACTTTGAGGCTAATATATGAAATGTGTATTTTTTTTAATTGATAGACAAGTATTCCAACTTGCCACAAAGGTGAAAATACTATCTCCTTTCCTAGAGTCACCTTTACATTTTGTTTTGAAAAGTAACCAATGTTGTTTTTCACGTAGTTCATACTTTAAAATTAATACCAGAGATGCAGGATATTACCACAACCAACAAATAACTCTTGCATTAAACAGTACTAATCAATAAAACAGGAAGCCCTGAAAATTGACAATTGAGCCAGAAAAGAAAAAAAAAAGTTTAATTACTGTTAAGGCTGACAAATAAGTGGTCAGAAGTCAAGAGCTGCTGGCAGTATTTTAAAGTTGGGCCAAAAAGTACATTTCTTTCACTCCAGCATGAAACTCCCACTGGTCATAAATCTATTCAGGGAGCACTAAAAATAAAGAGTATACACAAAATAAATCACATTTTTTGTAATAGTGATTACTATCCATTATGGACCACCAGTGGGCGCACCTGCCACCCAAACACCCAACACAACAGACACAGATACAAGTGCCGTGAAATACAAGGCTCTTATTCTGTGGGAAACGTTTTCCAGTTGTTTCCCACTAGCACCAATCAGAGTCCCGCCCAGGAATACAGCTCCCTTTCCTCTCCTCGCCTCTCCTCCTCTCTCCTCTGGCTTGGCTCATTAAGGAGGTCTGGAATTGCTCCCAGGTGCGGCTGAAGCCCGAAGTAGGGCTCTGCAGCTCCTGCAGTTCACACTGCTCCCCCTGGTGGCATCCATGGAACCCAACAGGGTTGTGCTGACAAAAAGTCATTCCCATACAACCCTGTGGGAATCAGAGGTGCCATTGCAATACAGGGGGGCTGCCAAGTAGACAGGTTAGGGAAGATAGCTCCTTTCAAAAGCCATCTCCCCCTGTCTTTCCTTTAAGGAGGTATCCCGGCTGAGTAAAGACAATGGCCATCCCTCACACCATTTAAAAAAGCATAAACTTGGATTTACAGAACAGATAAAACAAATGCTTCTTTCAAAAGCATGACAGGCTTTCCCTATAAAATCTATTTATAAGAACTCAAAGATCACCTAGATTTTTAGTACTTTCTGAAAAAATTGTACATTTTTTAGGACACAATTAAGTCTCAACAAAAAGCAGCAGGAGTATTATTCTCCACAAACAAGTGGATTTAACAAGGAGACTTGGGTTGTTTTGAGGTTATCTAAATATCTCTTTTGAAATTCAGGTGAGCAATTTGGTTTTTAAGTGTCTGGACTTTCTTGAGTAGTCTCACAGATGTAACTTAGCTTTTTAAAGCATAAATGAGTGTCATCATCAGCATGCAAGTCTTGGCTCTGCTGCTGCATTTAGTCAACACTTCACTGCCCTCAGTCATGATAGCAACATTCACTGAATCCTATGCGCTAGCAGCATGGACAATAAGGATCTTCAAGATGTGGTTGTCTTGGTTATTCTCCTTATTAAAAATAACAAGAAGTGTAACAAATGTATGTCAATCATATATTTTAATCATAAAGTTTATTTTCTCTCTTTCTATAAGCATGATTAGACTTCTGGGATTTTAATGTACAGCCTAGTAAATTCTTTTGGTAACTGAATTATTTGGCTAAGCAAAATAACATTAAAAGACATACCCGACAGTCTTGGAAAATCCTCTTATTACTTTCTTCAAGGCACCTCATCAAGTATTCGATGACTGCATCTGTTCTTCTTTCAATAAAGTGGGTCTGACAAGAAATGTATAGTGTCTACGCAAAGTATTTACCCCTTGGAAGTCTTCACATTGTATTGTTATACAACATTGAACAAAAATGGATTTAATTCAAGTCCAAAGAGTCCAGATCTCAATTCAGTTTAAAGTTTGTGGCTGGCTTTGAAAAAGGCTGTTCAGTCACGATCCCCATGCAACCTGATACAGCCTGAGCAGTTTTACAAAGAAGAACAGGAGAAAATTGCATTATCCAGAAGTGCAAAGCTGATAGAGACCTGTGTACACAGACTGAAGGCTGACATGGCTGCCAAATACAGACAAGAAGGGGTTGAATACTTATGTGATCAGTTATTTTGTGTTTTGTTATTGTAATTGAATTAGATGACTTTGAAGACAGCTGTTTTCACTTTGACATTAACACGTGTTTTTCTGTGTGCCAATATCAAAACAAGCCAAATTAAATCCTCTGTGGTATAATGTTGTATAACAAAAAAATCTGGAGACCTTAAAAGGCACTGTATTCAGAATGAATATAACACAAGAGAATTTATTTTACACATCCTACACTAAACTTTTGTTCTATTTTATTTCCAATCCAAAGTACTGATTCCCAAAAATATTTTAATGTGACATTGTTTCAGATCAGAAAATATTCTTACAAACTGAAATATACAA
>JANRMT010062821.1:11316049-11386813 GCA_026402145.1 Polypterus bichir lapradei | reverse complement strand
GTTTATTTGACAGCAGGTAGATCGGGGTAATTACATTCATGGCATTTGTAGTCTGATTCACAATCTGATTGTATAGGTGGTTATTTACCAGGTAATGCTTGTGTTGGCAAACATCCACCACGCTGTCCTCTTCAGTTGCGAGAAGCAGATCATAAAATGTTGCAAAGTTTTACTATCAAATAATGCAAAGAGTACGCGACACGTGTTTCGCCCTAATTCTGGGCTCTTCAGGCGTACACACTCACTGCACACTCACTGCGCGTCAGCGTCAGAGGCGAAGCCACAGCGTGTGGTTCGTTTATTTGACAGCATGTAGATCGGGGTAATTACATTCATGGCATTCGTAGTCTGAATCACAATCTGATTGTATGGGTGCATGTGGGATGACCAGTGTGTTAGAAGGAAAGAGATCTCAGACTGGCCGCCCTGTATGTCAATCAAGTGGCAAATGTCATAGGGAGGATACATGATAGACTAACCTTTAAAAAAATTTTTTTTTGAATGCAACGCGATCTACCTGATCAGATACTGATACACTTGTTCTAAACAACTCCCGCGCTTGCGTTGCTCTGAAACACCACCATTTCAGCTTTTACTGATGCATCCAGTTTCTTGCCATCATCCAGTTTCTGGCAAGTTTCTTGGCACAGATAATGTGGATGCAACAGACTGACGCATTGCAATTTCAAGTTGCTGTTCAAAGCTGTTGTCTGACAGTCAATGAAGTCCGCCCTGTCCCGGCATTCGTGAGCTGCCGAGTGCAGACTTTTCCCAGTCCACTGTGCTCAGCCTTAGTCGGAGCCGGGAGACTGACGACTGCTGCTTGTTGACTGAATCAATCTGCAAAACCCTAAACCGTGGGCCAAAAAACGTGCCACTTAATTATTTTCAACTATAACTCTGTTATTTCTTGATCGATTTTTACACTTGTACACGCTATATATGCAAGCTTAGCCGTTCCCGGTTTCCCGGGAATTACAGCAGTTTCCTTCCCGGGAATGCGGGAATGAAAAATGTCCGGGAATCCTGGTAATCGGGAGCCCGGGAATGGATTCCCTCTAGGGACTTAATGGTTTTGACTACAGCATCCATATTTAACCTATAATGCTTTAACTGATGTTGTAAGTTTTGTACAGCCAATTAATTTACAAAATCAAAGTGCACCATCACCAGATGCTGTCAGTTTAGATAAACATCTCAAGAAACTATTCCATTCCATATCTTCTGTCAATTATTTGATGCTCTTTTAGAATAAAAGCACACCATTATGATTATCTGCATTTTTATTATCTATGTCTTTTCCATCCCTGTGGGCTGTCCCTCTGTTTAGTGTGCATGTGTTGTGTCAGTGTACTGACAATGGAAGTTTTTAACGGGGAAACCAGGAGATGTGCCAAAACCAGAAAAGGGTCAAAACTGGAAGATCAAAAAAGTCAAAAACAACCAAAGATCAGAACCAAAAGAATGTTTCAAATAGCAAAGATTTATTTTTAGCTTTGGAATCTGCAGTTCAGAAAGTGAAGTGAAATTTTGGTCAACTTTACAACCCATCATGTTGATTGAACAGATCACAATCTCTGAGAACCTGTCCCAGAAAACATGGGATGAAGGTTATACAAAATAGAAACAGCCATAATGAATCAAAACCGTGGCCAAAATGTTACAAAAAATAATGAAACTTGCAAGGGAATTGACTAGTCCAAAAATAAATGTCAGAATTGAAATATCCGATCTAAAAAAAAAACAAATCAAATGTGAGATCGACCCAATCAGAGGAAACAAAAAAGTGAAACATATTATCAAAAGTAATGTCACAACAGCATGAACCTATCAGATCCCTGCATTATTTTCTGATATGCAGCTCTTCATTTCAGTTCTTCATATTACTTATTTCTCTTTTCTAGACTTCACCATCACATAACAAACTTGACTGCTCCCCAATCTTTCCAACTTGCAAGTTTCACTAACAGTTTTCTTTGTGTCAGCAACAATACAGTCTTAGCTTTTGAAAAATGTGCTACATTGTCTGACAAAAAAATCATTTTAGAGAAGTGATGTTACTGGCCCAGCACATTACAGTATAGAATATTGCATGGACCATCACAAAATTATAGAATATGTGAAGGATATAATTACCCATATTATAGGAATGCAGTTCCCTAAGAAAGAGAAGTTGCAAATGTAGTCTCCTAGGAACCAAGATGAGTTGCAAAATGCTGTAAGCTGTATAGTACTGAGTAACAGAGGCCTTCTTTATAGACTTACCTGAAGTGAAGCAGACCAAGAACATGAAGCAAACTATGCTACCTTAATGAAAGAGAAAAGTCAAAAAAAGCAACAAGCTTTGTAGCCGGAGTTCACGAGAAGCCACCAACAACTATACAGACAAACCCCAGTGAAGCATTCCAGGAAATGCATTTGGCTGAAAAGAAGGAATTAATATGCTGTAGCTGATGGAAGGCAAAGCTGCTGCACAAACACTGGAAGACAGTGTATTTAATCAATGAGGCAAGACACTGACGGCTTGGTGAAAGAACAATAACTTTTTATTTTTCAACTACTTCCGCACAGCACACGGCATAATGGGATTTGCAGTTCCTACCATTACATCTGCCCCATTTAGCTAACTTATACACATTTTAATATAAATCCCCTTTTATCAAAATCTGTGTGCTCTTTACCCATGATTATAAGTCCAGTCTTACAGGTGCTCTGGAAACCCTTCCTGAAAAAGTAACTGTCTTAGTAGGCTGAAGGTGGACTTGTTTTTCTCTAAGAAGACCCCTTTCTGTCGCAAGCAAATATGATCTTGGTGTGTCGGTCAATCTCGAGACCACGCCTGGAGCTTCCTCTGTGGTAATCCATACTTAGTGTCCTGAAGTGAGTTGTGAGAGTGGTCTGGAGCGATGTTGCTGATTATAGTGAACTGCCTGCTTACTCCTCACTTTCTCATCCCTCTTGCGAAAAGCTAACAGATTTGGCCATTTAAGGTTCAACTTGGAAACAGACTGGGGTACTAAAATGCGAAGATTTCTATCCATTAGTAACTGTGCAGGAGGGAATCCATACACTAACAGAGTGGACTGGAATGCAAGCAGGGCTCTGCTTTGATCCTTGGCCCTTTTCTCTAAGTTTTTAATTATTTGTACTGTGCGTTCAGCTTCTGCATTTACTTGAGGATAACAAGGAGTGACATGTGAGAATCTACACACATCTGCAAATATTTTGAAGGCTTCTGATGAGAACTGTGGCACATCGTCAGAGACACAATCTCAGGAGCCTCATGGCTGGCAAGTGCTTGTGTAAGAGCTTGTATTGTAGAATCAGTCCATTTGGACCTACGTTCAGCCACCTCAATATATCTTGAGAAGTAATCCACAATAAATATATATGTCTTTAACCACTCAAACAGATCCAACCCCACCTTTTGCCATAAGCATTCTGGGACATTGGTGGGCACTAGCAGTTCTTTATAATGAGATCTGTGTTTAAGACAGATCTCACATCTGTCCAGTACTTTACCTATCTACAAGGAAGTAGCCAGCGACCAAACTGACTAGCAGGCTCCGGCTGTGCATTTTGAAATTCCCTGGTGTCCTTCGTGTACTTTTTGTACTATTTCAGCTCTTAAAGATGGTGATATCACAAGTGTTTCTTCTTTCATTAGACAATTTCTAGAGATGTAAAGATGTGCTCTTATCTACCAGTATAGCTTAATCTCTGGGTTGAGTTTGTGTTTTTCTGGTCATTCTGTGTGGCAGTACTTTATCACTTTTTAGCATATTTCATCTTCTTGTTGTGCCTTTCCGATTTCAAGACACAATGCAATCAACAAAAACTCGGGCATCTTTTTCTAACTGTAAATCTGCTGCAGTGGGTGAACTCCTCATTGGAGTCTTGGACAAGGTATCTGCTGTAATTAGACTTTTCCCAGGAACATGAATAATGTTAAAGGAAAATCTTACAGTCAAATCTTAACAGTCATAGTCAAAATCAAAATGGTGGTAAATCATCTAAATGTCTGTTACTCAAAAGTGGTACCAAAGGCTTGTGGTCTGTCATTAATGTGAAACGTAGACCCAGAAGGTAGGATGCAAGTCTTTCACAGGCCCATTTAACAGCTACAGCCTCTTTCTCAATTTGCACACAGTGCCTCTCTGTGTCTGTTAATCCTCTTGAAATATATGTCACTGGTTGCCATGAACCATCAGTCTGCTTCTGAATGAGTACAGCTCCAATACCGTATGCTGACCCGTCTGAGGCAGCTCTAGTCTCCGCTGTACTGGAGTACCGTGCCAGAACTCTCAGAGAGCTTAGTTCTCCATTCAGTTTCTGAAAAGATGCAGTTTGAGGCTCTTCCGAAATCCACTCATTTCTGCCTCTTAATAATTCTTTCAATGGCATGGTGATTGTAGCCTTTTGAGGTAGTAACTTACCAAGATAGTTAGCTATTCCTAAGAGACAGCAAACATCCTCTGTGCATGTTGCTTCTGGCATCTGCTGCATTACCTTTTCCTTATCAGGGTCAGATTCAATGCCTTTTGCAGAGACCTTATGCCTCACAAACATAAGGCGTTCTTTTGCAAACTCACATTTCTCATTAAGGATTAGACCTTAATTTTGCATTTTCTGCAGAACATAAGGGAGTGTGATCAGTCCCGCTCTTTTCTATTTCTGCCAAACACAAGAATATCATCTGCATGACAGAGCACTCCATCAAAGTCTTCAGACATCTGGGACATCCTCTTCTGAAAATGCTTCAGAGCTGATGAAATTCTAAAGGAGAGTTGGTTGAACTGGTATCTCCCAAAAGGAGTGATAAATGTTTTAAGGTACAGTGGCTCTAGTGTAAGTGGATTTTGTCAGAATCCAGACCAGGTATCCATTTTTGTCAACACTTTTTCATCTGTCATCATTACCAGAGTTTGGTTTACTGCTGTTAGGATGTGGCACTCTTTTCTCACAGCTGCATTCAGAGGTGTGAGGTCAACACAAATTCTGATGTTACCCGTCATAGACTTTGGGATGACAACCATACCTAAACAACATTCTCTTGGCTCAGTCACTTTTGAGATTACCCCCATCTTTTCTATTCTGTCCAGCTCTGTATGCACTTTGTCTATGAGGGGCAAAGGGACCTGATGGGGTGTTGAAAGGAAACAGGGTTTGGCTCCCAGTTGAAGCTCAATTTGATATGGCTCTTTTAGTTGGCCTAGTCCCTGTAAAACTGCTGGATATATCGCTCCAAAATCAGTTTCTTTGTGTCCTACTTTATCTCTCTGCAGACCAGGTTTAAAGCATCTATAGCTGGTCTGCCTAGAAGTGGTTGTACCAATCCTATCACCAGAAAAATGTTTTGTGAGGTACCGCCTAGTTTTGTTGCTATTTCATTTTTAAAGCAACCTTCCACCTTAAGTGGGTATTTGCCTGGTCCAAACAAAGTCTTCTGTGCTTTCTTCAGTTTGCCATCTCTCTCTAGTTTGTATAACCAAATAGGTATGGATGTAACGTTTGCACCTGTATCATGTTTAAAGGGGACATTGTCCCATTTAAGTGGACCGCCTCCATCCAGGCCTCTTATGTCCCAATCCATTGCTTCAACAAAGACAGAATCCTGAGTGTCTATGTCACATTGGGCTTCGATGAATGTATGTACTGCTTCACATGTGTGAAAAGCTACAGCATAATTTTGTTTTATAGCACTTTCTGCACTCAACCTCTCTAGCCGGGCAATCCTTCCATGAGTGTTTTCGTCCACCACCATACTGTTCACACTCCCTGTCTGCCTATTTGTCTGATTTTTGCGCATTATGCAACTTTTGGCCTATCAATTTTTCTCCTTTTCATCTTTGTTTTTATAGCATGCACATTTGATGTGTTATCACCATCTGTATTGCTATTTAGTATCTTTTGCAGTTTCTCCAAACTTTCACTTTGCCTTACTTTTTGTATAGAGTCCATTTGTAGTTATTCTGACAGTCTCCTGTCTCTAATTCTCACTACAGTTCTGTCCCTTATGAGTTCCTCTTTTAGTACTCCAAAGCTGCGGTGTTCTGTCAGTTTGTGTACAGTTGTGATGAATGACTTTACACTCTTTCCTTCTTGCTGACATCTTATATTAAACTGTGCTCTCTGAAAAATGCGTTATGTTTTCCTATGAAGTGCTGTTTAAATGCTGTCTTAACAGCCTCATATATATTATCTACATCAGGAAATGGTAAAACTGCTAAGATGTCATTAGCTGCATCCCCATAGCATATAAGAGTGAGTTTACTTGGTATTCCTTATGTTTTGTATTCAGCGCAGAAGCTACATGAAACTTTTCAAATCTTCTTATTCATCTTGGCCATTCTGATGGATTGATAACGGATTGGGAAAGTCAACTGGCTCTGCATGCAATATTCACACAGCAGTCATTGCTATCTTCTTTTTTCTTCTTCGTTTTATGTCCCACAACTAAAAGAAACACAAGACATTTTTTTAATCTATAGATCCTCTGTACACACATGCTTTTTGGTTTGTTTTTGCATATTTATTCTTGCTGACTTTTACTTTGCGCTGACTGAACTGCAAAGAATACTCTTAAGTAAGGCTGGGTATGGGCACTAATGTCCTAATTTGATTTGATTCCAATTTACAATGCCTGATTCAATAGTAATATTATCTTGACTGAATTAGCGTGCGCTGATACAGTTGTGCTTGAAAGTTTGTGAACCCTTTAGAATTTTCTATATTTCTGCATAAATATGACCTAAAACATCATCAGATTTTCACTCAAGCCCTAAAAGTAGATAAAGAGAAACCAGTTAAACAAATGAGACAAAAATAATATACTTGGTCATTTATTTTTTGAGGAAAATGATAGAATATTACATATTTGTGAGTGGCAAAAGTATGTGAACCTCTAGGATTAGCAGTTAGTTTGAAGGTGAAATTAGAGTCAGGTGTTCTCAATCAATGGGATGACAATCAGGTGTGAGTGGGCACCCTGTGTTGTTCAAAGAACAGGGATCTATCAAAGTCTGCTCTTCACAACACGTTTGTGGAAGTGTATCATGGCACGAACAAAGGAGATTTCTGAGGACCTCAGAAAAAGAGTTGTTGATGCTCATCAGGCTGTAAAAGGTTATAAAACCATCTCTAAAGTGTTTGGACTCCACCAATCCACAGTCAGACAGATTGTGTACAAATGGAGGAAATTCATGACCATTGTTACCCTCCCCAGGAGTGGTCGACCAACAAAGATCACTCCAAGAGAAAGGCGTGTAATAGTCGGCGAGGTCACAAAGGACCCCAGGGTAACTTCTAAGCAACTGAAGGCCTCTCTCACATTGGCTAATGTTCATGTTCATGAGTCCACCATCAGGAGAACACTGAACAACATGGTGTGCATGGCAGGGTTGCAAGGAGAAAGTCACTGCTCTCCAAAAAAAACATTGCTGCTCATCTGCAGTTTGCTAAAGATCATGTGAACAAACCAGAAGGCTATTGGAAGAATGCTTTGTGGACGGATGAGACTAAAATAGAACTTTTTGGTTTAAAAGAAAAGCATTATGTTTGGAGAAAGGAAAACACTGCATTCCAGCATAAGAATCTTATCCCATCTGTGAAACATGGTGGTGGTAGTATCATGGTTTGGGCCTGTTTTGCTGCATCTGGGACAGGACGGCTTGCCTTCATTGATGGAACAATGAATTCTGAATAATATCAGAGAATTCTAAAGGAAAATGTCAGGACATCTGTCCATGAACTGAATCTCAAGAGAAGGTGGGTCATGCAGCAAGACACCGACCCTAAGCACACAAGTCGTTCTACCAAAGAATGGTTAAAGAAGAATAAAGTTAATGTTTTGGAATGGCCAAGTCAAACTCCCGACCTTAATCCAATCGAAATGTTGTGGAAGGACCTGAAGCGAGCAGTTAATGTGAGGAAACCCACCAACATCCCAGAGTTGAAGCTGTTCTGTACGGAGGAATGGGCTAAAATTCCTCCAAGCCGGTGTGCAGGAATGATCAAAAGTTACCGGAAACGTTTAGTTGCAGTTATTGCTGCAAAGGGGGTCACACCAGATACTGAAAGCAAAGGTTCACATTATTTTGCCACTCACAAATATGTAATATTCAATCATTTTCCTTAATAAATAAATGACCAAGTATAATATTTTTTCTCTTTTGTTTAACTGATTTCTCTTTATCTACTTTTAGGACTTGAGTGAAAATCTGACGATGTTTTAGGTCATTTTTATGCAGAAATATAGAAAATTCTAAAGGTTCACAAACTTTCAAGCACAACTGTATATTTACATGGTGGCTTTTTAAGAAATTACTTAACAATGCACAAAGAACATTAGTATAATGTGACAAATTTCAGTAACACTTTATTTGAAGGGTGTCTTCATAACATAGGCATAAGCAAGGAATGAGATTTAAGAAGAAATATTTGACTAGAAATGAACAGTTAACATCAGTATTTAGGAGATAATGATACATCATTGCTCTTAAAAAAAAACTTTTTCACAACACTGCACTCATTTAAATTTCATCATAATTTAACTAACATATGTATCGCCACTCCAGAATCTACACATATTATGGGGGGGCTCCTTGTTTTAATACATTTAATTTAATGTTTCATATTATTATAAAATAATCAAGTATTGCTTCTTAAATAATAAACGTTATTCAATAACCTAGTCATGTGTTATGAATCTCCATGTTGACACCCTTAAACTAAACTGTTAGCCCAATTTATTTCCCTATTGGATATTTAAAATAATCTTGAATTAGTAGAAATTAAAGATACAGTGGAAAGACTTGTGTCTTTCTATAATTCAACAAGCTACACATACCTTCAGTTGCTCACGTGTAGCAGTCATATTAACCAGTCTAGAAAATTTTTCTTCACAGATCCTCCTCAGACAAAAGGAAGCGTTTTAAAATGAGAATCTAGTGCTGACACTTCTTGGCTGCGGCATTGGATGAATGGAACATAAAATAAAAAGACCTGGCCATCATGACTTAAAACTCTGCTGATACTATCTATGCCGTACAGGTTATGGTAATACTTCACGCCAGCTCACCTGCTTTGTCTATATGCTCACTTTGATATCATAGGCTGCTCTCAAACTTCCTTACTTGCTTGGTCAGGTGAGGCTCATTGCAAGCTCTTCCCCTGTAGCAGTACAGTTAGCCATGTGCTTAAAGAGAAGCAATGTTTATTGGATTTGCAAACACACAAACTTGTCACTGATGTGGTCATGCAATGGAGCAGCACATTTGAAATGCTAGAAAGGTTTTTGGAACAACAGTGAGTCATCTCAGCAGCTCTGCATACTGTATAAGCAGCGAGGCTGCTCCTGGTGTGACTGGCATTCAGCAAATTTGACTGCAACACATCCTCCACAGTTGCCCCGTTGTTTCTAATTTAGTGACATGTGATATGTCATGTAGGAATCTGCTGCCTGAGATGTTCAGCTGTCTCAAAAATAATGAGGAAATAGCAAAAATATAGAGGATGTCAAGCAGTAAGACCAAAGTCACTCCTGAAGTACAATAGATTGAACGTCTCTCAATACAAGTGGAAAACAGAGAATTGTTGGAACCAGAGCAGATGTTCTCAAAGACAAAGAGCAGATGACAGCAAGCTGCAGATCACAGTGCCAGTGTCCTAAGGAATGAAAGACAAGTGTATATTAATAATATTGTTAAATCTATCAGCAGCAGATAATAGCCATGCTCAACCTGCAGTACTAGCCCAGAGCTAATCTGAACGCACCTCCCCACTGAAGTTTGGAATGGCAAAGGAAATTATAGGTCATCAGGACTCTGAAAACTACAGAACATAAGTGATATCATCTCCCATAAAACTCACACCAACATGTAATTAAATATTGCAATAATTAAAGTATATTGGGATATGTAAAGTATACAGCTTGATATGTAAAGTATACGGCTTGGAGATTAGGGCCATAGTGATGATGGAGTTTAAGTGAATTGGCAATGCTACTGCAAATTGGGTCTAGTGTTTGTTTGAGGTGTTTGTGTGGTCTCCCTGCAATGGACTGGCACCCTGCCCAGGGTTTGTTCCTGCATTGTGCATTACGCCAATCCCAGCGACCCTGGTCTAGATTAAACGGGGTCACTGCTGGTGCCCCAACT
Source organism: Polypterus bichir lapradei (assembly GCA_026402145.1). Classification (NCBI taxonomy): domain Eukaryota; kingdom Metazoa; phylum Chordata; class Cladistia; order Polypteriformes; family Polypteridae; genus Polypterus; species Polypterus bichir. Next base: position 11,376,656 of record JANRMT010062821.1, on the reverse strand, counting down.
TCTTTGTTATCTTGTTTGCTTTGTTACAGTATCTTAATTATAAATAGTAACTAAAGATGTAAAGTATTGCTTTTTTTGTTTAACCATTGAAGCCTGTTTATATTTTGAGTGTCCACATAACGGCATGGGTCTATAAACGTCTACCTGATGTAAATTTTGCCAACACTTCTGTCACATGGACATGCGATTCTGTGAGCATATGCTTCCAAATTTTTGTATCTTTGCAGAGGGTGTGCATCCTTTGTCTATGGCCTCAAAGTATAAATGTTCCTTTCCTGTATAACACAGATTAGTACTACTTATTATTTTTATTACTACTTATTATTTCACTGACACCTTTATCTAAGGAGACATACAACATTTCAGATGCAATTAGTTACATTTCTTTTGTTTTTCCAGTCGGAGCACAGGGAGATGAAGTGACTTGCTCGTGGTCACACACTCAGTAGCAGGATTTGAATCCACCACCTCAGAGTTTGAAGTCCCCAGTCCAAAGCCTTAACCATGACCTCACACTGCCTGCCTATACTACAGTACATGTGTGACCGTTATAGCTTTTACTAGGTCTTTCATTAGAAATTAAAATACTGTGTTAAACATAAAATTGTATAATTCTACTTGGCAATGGTGCATTAGGATTAGGGTTGTGACATCTTTCAGGTTACATACAAGATGACAACTTCTTGAACAGCTCCCGCTCATAAAAAAAAAATCCGAAAAACTTAGCTACTTTTTTTGCTAGAGAACCAGACGACCACAAAGTGAACTTAAAATAACAAACTCTCCTTCATAGTTCATTTGTCACATCTGTGTTTTCTTCTTTGTTTACATAAAAAAATGATAATTTTTCTATAAAAATTGTGTTTGTTCATAAAATTCTAATGAAATAAATGTAGCTCAATTTCCTTGATGTAAGTCTAAAGGCCAGATAAAGGTAAAGACAAGAAGGAGCTTTTTGTATTCCTGTGCTTGGAAATTTTTGATGGCCAAACTTGCTTAGCCGGCTTGGTTTCACTCTGCAGTTTGACTAGGGACTTTACACAGCTTTCTTTTTCATAATACCAAGTCACTCAGTTCAATGTAATCATTCATGCATTCATTCATTCTATATTTTATAAAGCTTTTAAACACTATTACTTTATCATAAGAGTAAATGAAGATTTTTAAGCACGTATAGTGTATAACAAATACTTTATAATGAAATTAATTTGGTGTTAAGTATTTTATTTCTATTATTGTATTACACGTGATCATTTCTACCTCTGTAGATTAAAAGAACTAGAACACAAATTGCTTTAATGAAAGCTAAAATAAAAGACACTACACAAGAATTTAAACTGCCCTTTCATCAAATTTCAATAAAGACAAATACAATGGTGATACAGGGTACAGTGCTACTGCCTCACAATATTCAACATTTCATTAAGAGTGATTTCCATGTGTTATTAAATGTTTCTCTCTGTTCACCTAAACCAATCCAGGATACTCCATTATCCTCCCACATCTATACGTTCAATTGGCCTATCTAAATTTATCAGCTGTGACTGAATTGATGTTTTTTTGTGAGTTGTCCACTATGGGCAGGTATCATATTCTGAACCTGCTCCTGTCTTGCACCATGACTACTAAGAAGCCAACTCCACAAAATCCTAATTTGGTTTAACCAGTGTGGTAATCGGCTCAGACACAGACAGGCAGACATCGTTATAATCACCCAACACACGCTTTATTTACAAATACTCTATTTACAGTGAAGCACACAACCCCAAAACTCCCCCAAAGTCCAGGCCTTTCTAAATGCCTTCTTCACTGCCTCCACTCCTCTCCACCAAGCTCTGTCCTTCTCCTCTCCCGACTCCAGCCAACAAATGGAGGGAGGCGGCCCCTTTTATACCCACCCAGATGTGCTCCAGGTGCCTCCCGATTAGCTTCTGCAGGCCCTCCTCATTGTGGCGGAAGTACTAGAAGCACTCCAGGTGTCCCTGGTTGTCTTCTCCCCAGCACTTCCAGGTGTGGCAGAAGTGCTGAGGACCAGGCCTCTCCAGGCATTGGGGCGCCCCCTGGCGGTGACCATAGGCCCCTATATGGTTGAGCTTCTATACTCTGTTCCTGTGGTCCCCAAAGCTACCAGGGCAGTAGCCCCCTCGAGGTCTGGAGGAGGCGCAATCCCTCCTCCGGTCCTTCCGGACATCCCGGCTGGGTGCCACCCCCAGCCGCTTGCCACACCAGGCACATAAATGTATGTCCAGGGTTTGTTCCTGCCTTGTGGTATATGATAGCTGGAACAGGCTCCAGCAGACCCCTGCAAACCTTGTTCAGGACAAAGTGGGTTAGAAAATGACTGACTGACAAATGTATGTATAGAATATAAATCTATTCTTAAACTTTTCTCTCTGAATAAAACAGCATTCACAAAAAAAGTGTTAAGTGTTATAACCAAAATGTGAAGAGTATAGGGAAGCAATTGATTAGGCAAAAAATTGAGAGATAAAGAACTGTATATTTCTAAATGTTGCAAATAAATTTGTTTCTTATTTGGGTTTTTTCTTGTTCTACATTTACTTAAAGGAATACTCCACCTAAAAATATGTTTTTATATGTTACTTACCCCATTAAGTGGTGATGGTGGAGAAACAATTTCATGTTTTCAAGGAGAATGGAGAGAAAAAAATGAAAAAAATAATACAAGCCAACAGTGACGAATGCTGTAATGGCAAATGATGTTAAAAATAGCAAAAAGAAAAAACTCACATTACACATAGTGCTTAATCCACATGTCCATTATCCACTAATATGCTCAAAAAGCATAAAGTGTATGCTTTTTTGCAAAAAAAAAAGTTGAAAATATTCTTTTTGCTAAAAAATATATGAAAATGAAACACATTTTGGGTTGTAAGTGATGGTTTTCTAAATAACAAAAGAATGTGATTTTATCTCAGTTTTCTGACTACAATTATTTATTTTTGTATTTGGCTTTAGTGCTTTCCATTGTCACCCACGTGTGCATGGGAAACAGCTAAAGTGCCTACAAAATAGTAATTGTACGCCAGACCAGGGGGTGACGGAGTGTGTTGTCTCTCTCAGTCTCTTGCAGACCATTCTCAGGAAATCCTGCTTGGTTCCGGCACTGACGATGATGTAACTGTTGATTCTGGCGCCAACGATGACGTCACTTCAGGTCAAGAAGACGGCACTTCCGGACATGAAGACGTCACTTCCGGTTCTGGTGCCGATGACGTCATTTCCCGTTTTATCGGTTAAAACCGTCATCTTGTCTCCATGCAAGTCAGTTCTGTTTTGGACTCTGTTCCATGAGCACTTCTCATTAAAAAAATCAACTTTTGTAGCCGGGAAAACAATATATGGGTGGCTGCCCCAAATCTTCATGATGTCTCTGAGGCATCTATTTGACACCATTTTGTTGATTTATTTGGTTTTGACCTCTGTCTATTTCAGAGAATCACATTTTTTTTATCTTGGTCCACTTGCCATTATTTTGTCTCTGCCATTTTCTGTCAAGCTTTTGGATTCACTACTACACAAATACATTTACAATCAAACAAGCTAAATTTAGGATTTTTTGTCTATAATTTATTTATTTAATAATGTTTCTGAAAGATTATTATTTGTAATGACTCCTGCCACAATAAACTCCAAAAACAGGTGCAGGCATCAAAAATAACAAAAATGAGGCCTGCTCTCTTTAAATTACCTAAATATTAAACATTTAAAAAATCCAAAGAATGATCAAGTTTTTCCACAGTCCTTAATCCAAAACCAAAACACAGAAAAAGTCAAAAACCAGTTGGCGAAACCATAAATGATTCAACAACCTCTGAAAATTAAAATAACCAAACATTCAGCAGGTGTTATAGCTTTATGACAAAGCATAAGAGGGTGTGTAGGCCTCAAAACCAAATGTGGAGGTTTCTCAAAAGGGCTAGTATATAGGTTCTGTGTTTAACTTTGTAATGATCCCAGCTCTTTCCATTGCATTCACTTCATTCTCCTGGGGCCTCATGTATAAACGGTGTGTAGCACAAAAATGTTGTGTAAGTCTGTTTCCACACTCACATCGCGATGTATAAAACCTAAACTTGGTGTAAAGCCATGCACATTTTCACGCCAGCTAAATACTTAGCGTATGCATATTCTCCTCTTGGTTTTGCAAACTGGCGGCACCCAGCGTCAAAGCAGTGCTTTTGTTCCAGTGTGGTTTCCCTTTCTTTTTTAGAACCACATCCCTGATGTGGATTTATCAAATACACTGAAATTAACCGCATATTGTTTATTAGTTTAAGGGATCTGATTGTAATTAACCTGTAACAAAATAATAGTCCATGGAATGGCCAAACTATTCCAAATACCATAGCTGCTTTAGCGTTGTTCCTCTCAGTGCATCACTCAGAGTATTTATCCCACTGCATCTGAGTGTGGAATCACAGATCTACAGCAGCTGATCGGAATGAGAATTATTGGTATACAACATCAAGCACACACTGCCTCAGCCATGAAGTATTTGAACTGCTCTCATACGACAAATGCTTCATAGCCTTTCCTGTACGGACCTTGCAGTTCAGAAACAGTTTTATCTCAAGAACTATAAACGCACTTAATCAGTCCATCAAGTGCTCCTTGTAGAACTGTTTTTACTTATTAGTACAATTACCTCACTGTAAACTTGCAATACAGTTATAATATTGCACAACCTGAGCCACTTTTTAAAGCGCGTATTTACATATGATGATGATATCATTTTTAAGATGAAATGCAGCAAAATATGTTTATTACATTATACAGATAAAATTTGAGCATAATTTAAATAATCTGTATTTTTAATAATTAAACATGTGAGGACACGGTGTCGCAGCGCTAACAAGGAGCTGGCGCTCCGTTCACGGATTGTTCCTGCCTCGTGCTGGGGCTGGCGCTACACTGGAAGGATAGATGGACAGAATAATTAAACATGTACTACGAAGATATTTCAAGTGTTCCTTTAAAGTTTTGAAGAATCGGCATTCTAAGCTTACAGATGGCTTAACATCTGTTACAGAGCTGATTGTGTGGTGATTGGTTACTTGGAGAAAGAATAGGAAGGACAGGAATTTGGAGTTAGTACATTTGGAAGAGACAGGACTGCTGCAATAAATGATTTCATCAAAGGTCACGCAAGGCGCAGCAAGCATCTTGCGTGAGGCAGTCTCTGGACAGGGTGTCAGCTCGTCACTATCACTGTTCCACCGTGTTCTCATGTTTAATAACAAGCTTTAATTCCTATCATCATGAAAATGATATCAAGTATAATATCATGAATGTAATGGATTCTGTGTTCAGTCGGAGGAAGAGAAAGCCCGTTTAAGAAACACATAGAGCACATAGAAGAACACATACAAAACAAAGCATTTAACGCACTACTATAGTTACAATGGGATTTGAGAAACTAGTAAATTAAACGATTTAAAGATGAAGTTTATGATGTTCTACTTTGATGACAAAATAAACTACGTGATTAAAGTGAATATTTCGAGATTAAAGTTGACTTTTCAAGCTTTTTTTTCACTGTGTCCATATTTTTTTTCTTTTCTCTGTATCCTAATAAGCTTTCATATGACACTCAGATGGTGGGCTACGACTCGCCACTTCATGGTGATTTTGATATCTGACAACTTCTTTTTTATTTTGGGCACTGTGCGACTGTGTGAACTTGAGCTTTCGAATTTCTCCGACATATGTCACTTGATCCACTTCCTTTTGTTGTTTATATCACTGTTTATACCAACAAATAGTACATTTTTCCTTGCCTCCACTTGGTATTCGCTGAAAATCTTCTATTTTCCCCCATGTTTTTGCCATTGCCTTTTCACAGAACGCTGAACTTAAGGGCTATTTATATTGATTTGCATATTCAAAGAGGCATAATACTGGGAGGAGTTTGGGAGTGGCAGCAGGCGCGTGCATGTGCGTTACTTTTCACGCTGACCAGGATTTATGTAGCGGATTTATGCATCTGGATTTTTTTGTGCATACGCACATTTCCGCTTTTGTCTGTACTCCATTTTTTAGTGTGAATTCTACGCACGGCATTATGCATGAGGCCCCTGATATTTACTGTGGTTAAACACCTGCTAAATCTGTAGGACCAAGGCATGAGCTACTTTCTGCCCACAGGAAGGCCTCATTCCAGGCTGTCTGGCCCCAAACGCAAATGGCAGGCTTCTGGGCTACAGAGGTTCAAAACTGAGGGTAATGACCTATAAGTTTCAAAGCATTATATGTAAAAGGAAAAGAAGGGAACTACTTCTAAAATTGTTATTACTTCTAAAATGTTTATTTTTATACTGTATTGAGAATTTCTTCTGTTCTGTGTATTGTACTGTATAGTATTGACCCCCTTCTTTTTGACACCCACTGCACGCCCAGCCTTCCTTGAAAGGGGTCTCTCTTTGAACTGCCTTTCCCGAGATTTCTTCCATTTTTTCCCTAGGTTTTTTTTTTGGGAGTTTTTTTTTTTTTTGTCTTCGTACAGAGTCAAGGCTGGGAGGCTGTCAAGAGGCAGGGCCTGTTAAAGCCCATTTCAGCACTTCTTGTGTGATTTTGGGCTATCCAAAAAATAAATTGTATTGTATTGTATTGTATAAACCTCTGAACAAAGGAAAAACAAAATCAAAGTTCCCTTGTAGTTAAATATTTAGTGAATAATTTCAAAAAAGCACAAAAGAGATGTCAACAAAAATAGGCTTACCTAAAAGGCAAAGCCTAAAACAAATAAACTTGAGAAGTACAAAACAGAAGACAGTACCTTAAAAACAAATCAGGGAATCAAAGCCAGTAAATCTCATAAGAATGACATCATCGCAAAAAACAAGAGTCAGTATTAAAAAATGCTATTCTGAAGGTACCGTGTCAACTGCTATTCCTTCTTACATATAGCAGGCATCTCTACCTTAGACTCTATATAATGGGGACAGAAAACAAATAAGAGTAATACACAGAAACTGAACCTAACACAAAGTTTTTTAAAATTTTAATAAACAACAACATATAAAAATACAGACAGAATAAAAACAGAAAAGCATAATATGAAAAAGAATATTTAAAAACACCAAAAACATTAAAGAAACAAAAAACAAACTTGACCTTGGAACGTAACCCTGGGTAAAATGTAACAGTAGCATAGACACAGTGACCAGAAGCTAACTAATGCCACTGCAACTTAAAGAGAGAAATGGCAAAGTTTTCACAGCCAGCAGTGCCCGCAGCCTGACCTAATTACAGCAACTAATGGCAATTATCTGTTCAAGGGTCCCCTTAAAATACATAATTAAATCAATAGCAAATAAGGAGCAATACACTAAACTAAAACAATTATTTGAAATGAGAAATTGCAAGAGAAACGCAATACTCATACAAAGAAAAAAAACACATCAAAACAACAACAGGATCAACCCTAGAAAGTGTGCCCATTCATCATACTCACTGACACTGGGTCAAACAAGTGAACTTGAGACATACAGTATGTCTTAGGGATTTAAAAACCAAACAGAGTTGTGGATGGCATGGTGTAGCAACCAAGCCATAATACAAAGCCAAGACTCTGGAACTCTGAGACAGCAGCCATGATGTCCATTACTCTTTATTATCTGTGGAAGTGTCCTGCTCATCTTAGGCCAATCACATTTCACATTTAAAATATACGGCACTTACTTACCATTTACTTAATATTTTTCACACCAAACTTCCCATTAAAAGGTAAAAGGTAAAAGCAAATTGAACGAAAATGTCTATTGGACAAAATATATCTAACCATTATATTATAATATGTAACAATACTCGCATAACAATGACGAGAGTCATTTTGAATAAAACTTTGGAATCATCCAGAAATATTCATGTATTTTATATAAACTGATATGTTTATCAAGGTACTGTTAAATTGATTTAATAATATAGTCAAGACATTACAAATGTTGCAAATGGCTATTACTGCCTGAAATTATTTATTTACAATTTATTTTTCACATATGATGGCAAAGCCCCATTTTCAGCAGTCACAACTTCAGTATCTTAATGGTAAAGTTTCTTAGGTCATCCATCATTTATCATATTTAAATCTTCTTCTTTCGGCTGCTCCCATTAGGGGTTGCCACAGCGGATGATCTTCTTCTATATCTTTCTGTCCTCTACATCTTGCTGTCTCACACCAATCACCTGCATGTCTTCTCTCACCACATTCATAAACCTTCTCTTAGGCCTTCCTCTTTTCCTCTTACCTGGAAACTGTGTCTTTAACATCCTTTTCCCAATATACTCAGCATCTCTTTTCTGCACATGTCCAAACCAATGTCCACCTGAGCCGACCCTCTAATGTACTGATTTCTAATCCTGTCCATTTTCGTCACACCCAATGCAAATCTTAGCATCTTTTACTCTGCCACCTCCAGCTCTGTCTCCTGCTTTCTGGTCAGTGCCACGTCTCCAACCCATATAACAAGGCTGGTCTCACTACCGTCCTGTAGACCTTCCCTTTCACTCTTGCTGATACCCGCCTGTCACAAATTACTCCTGACACTCTTCTCCACCCATTCCACCCTGCCTGCACTCTTTTTTTCACTTCTCTTACACAATCCCCATTACTCTGTACTGTTTAACCCAAGTATTTAAATTCATCCACCTTCACCAACTCTACTTCCTGCATCCTCACCATTCCACTAACCTTCCTCTCATTTACACACATGTATTCTGTCTTGTTCCTACTAACCTTCATTCCTCTCCTCTCTAGAGCATATCTCCACCTCTCCAGGGTCTCCTCAACCTGCTCCATACTCTCACTACAGATCACGTCATCAGCAATCATTATAGTCCAAGGGGACTTCTGTCTGATCTGTCAATTTGTCCATCACCATTGCATCTGTCACTCCTACCGTAGACCTCACCACTGTCACACTTACCTCGTACATATCCTGTACAACTCTTACATACTTCTCTACCACTCCCAGCGTCCTCATACCACAACTCCTCTTGAGGCACCCTGTCATATGCTTTCTCCAGGTCCACAAAGACACATTACAACTCCTTCTGGCCTTCTCTATACTTCTCCATCAACACCCTCAAAGCAAACATTGTATCTGTAGTGCTCTTTCTTGGCATGAAACCATACTGCTGCTCACTAATCAATACCTCACTTCTTAACCTAGCATTCACTACTATTTCCCATAACATCATGCTGTGGCTCATCAATTTTATCCCCCTGTAGTTACTACAGCTCTGCACATCCCCTTTATTCTTAAAAATCGGCACCAGTACACTTTATGACAGTAGGGTTCGCTGTTGACCCGTGAAACCCGCAGACAACACGTCCAGACACCATGCAAAAGTATCAGAAATTAATTAAATTTCTTGAATACTGTGTACAAAGCACCTCCACCTGCACAATACACAAATAATCATCAATAAGCAATAGAATAACAATAAATCAATCCTTCTCTCCACCCAGCAGCTCCGTTACACTTCCTCCCAACTCCTGCTCTGTCTGCTGGGTTTCCCACAGTCCTTTATATAGTTGGTGACCCGGAAGTGCTTCTGTCCTTCAGTCCATGATTCAATAGCACTTCCGGGTAAGATGAAAACTTCTTCTTTTCTTCAGCCCGGAAATACTTCATTTCTTCCATCCCTGTGACTATGGAGTACTTCCTGGCTATAATAGAAACATTTGTGCCTCCCTGCAGCGTCCCCTGGTGGCCCCCATGGGATCCAGCAGGGCTGTGAAGTCGAACTCGATTGTCCATGATGCCCTGCGGGAATTCGAGGCACCTCCATGCTGCAGGGATGACTCCATCTAGCGGCCTGGGGGTGCTGGCCAGGATAAACTGCTGGACATCCCTCACAACTTCTTCTCCACTCCTCAGGCATCCTGTCACTTTCCAAGATTCCATTAAACAATCTGGTTAAACACTCCACTGCCATCTCTCCTAAACACCTCCATGCTTCCTCAGGTATGTCATCTGGACCAACAGACTTCCTTTCTTCTTCTTCATAGCTGTCGTTGCTTCCTCCTTGCTAATCCATTGCACTTCCTAATTCACTATCTCCCCATCATCCAACCTTCTCTCTCTCTCATTCTCTTCATTCATCAGCCTCTCAAAGTACTTTTTCCATCTTCTCAACACACTATCTTCACTTGCGAGTGTGTTTCCATATGTATCCTTTATGACCCTAACCTGCTGCACATCTTTCCCAGCTTGGTCCATCTCTCTAGCCAATCAGTACAGGTCCTGTTCTCCCTCCTTAGTGTGCAACCTCTCATACACCTCATCATACGCCTTGTCTTTAGCTTTTGCCACCTTTCACTTCACCTTGCGCCTTATTTCCTTGTACTCTTGTCTACTTTCTGCATCTCTCTAACTATCCCAATTCTTCCTCACCATCCTCTTCCTCTGTATACTCTCCTGTACTTCCATATTCCACCACCAGGTTTCCTTTTTCTCCTTCCTGTGTCCAGATGTCATGCCATCCACCCTTCTAGCTGTCACCCTTACTACATCTGATGTAGTTGCCCAACTGTCTGGTAACTCCTCACTGCCACCCAGTGCCTGTCTCACCTCTTCCCTAAACTTAACCTTGCAGTCTTCCTTTTTCAACTTCCACCATTTGATCCTTGGCTCTGCCCTCACTCCACTCCTCTTCTTGATCTCCAACGTCATCCTACAAACCTCCATCCTATGCTGTCTAACTACACCTTCATCTGCCACCACTTTGCAGTCTTTAATCTCTTTCAGATAGACTCTTCTACATTGGATGTAATCTACCTACGTGCATCTTCCTCCACTTTTGTACGTCACCTTATGTTCCTCCCTCTTCTTAAAATAGATATTCACCACAGCCATGCCCATCCTTTTCGCAAAATCCACTATCATCTGACCTTCTTCATTCCCCTCCTTGACACCATACCTACCCATCACCTCCTCGTCTCCTCCATTCCCTTCACCAACACATCCATTGAAATCCACTCCAATCACCACTTTTTGTCCCTTGGGTACCCTGTTCATCACTTCATCCAACTTACTCCAGAAATCTTCTTTCTCATCCATCACACACCCAACTTGCGGGGCATATGCACTAACAACATTCATCATCACACCTCCAATTTCCAGCTTCATAATCATTACTCTGTCTGACAATCTTTTCACTTCCAAAACGCTCTTGACATACTGTTCATTCAGAATAACCCCTAACCCATTTCTCCTCCCATCCACACCATGATAGAACAATCTGAATCCACCTCAGATCCACCTGGCCTTATTTTCATTTAGTCTCTTGCATGCACAATATACCAACATTCCTTCTCTCCATCATATTGGCTAACTCTCTCCCCTTACCAGACATACTGCCAACATTCAGTGTTCCTACCCTCAGTTCCACTCTCTTCACCTTCCTCCTCTCCTCTTTCCTCCGGACACGTCTCTCTCTCTCCCCCCCACTTTGGCCAGCAGTAGCCCAATTTCCGCCAGCACGCTGTTGGCTAACAGTACTGGTGGCAGTCGTTGTTAACTTGACCGATCCGGTATGGAAATCCGTATTGTTGTCTGTATGTTGATCTGGCAAAATTTTACTCCAGATGCCCTTGCTAATGTAATTAGAGGAAACCTTTGTAATTGTGTAAGAACAGCTGAAACCTGTTATTCTGTTCAATAAAGCAAGCAAATTCTTTTTCATTGGGTTTCAAGGTACTGGCATTCCTTAAATTCAACTCTGGATTCAAAAATCACCAAAAATGGTTTCTTTCTCAAGAAACATGCCGGTATATTGTTGTTTTGCAAAATGAATGTGCCAGATTGCCAGGAAACTGAACAATTTATGCAAAGGTGGCTATTACTATCTTGACAGAGAGGGTAAACAGGATAGGACAGAAACAAAAGAGAAGGCATAGATGGACAACTGCACAAGGGCACCAAAGAATGTAGTTTGAGAAACAAATACTTTACAGCTCCTCAGTTGACTGCATCTGTAAACGGCACACACCAATACCAGAGCCATCTGCAACAGTGAAAAATTTTAAAATGGGCAAAAGAACACAGACATTGGATGGATGATTTCTAGGTGGATCTAAACAATTGGCCATTTAAATCTTTTCTTTTTTTTTCTCAATTTCAGGTTTAGGTTTTCTTTGAAACTCTGCCTCTAAGGCCCGCATCATCTTTTCACTGTAAAGTGGGTCTGGTGAGGAACAAGGTGTAGTCTGTCTCAGAAGCTGCAAGAGGTAGCAAATCAACAAAGACTAATATATATGCTCTAGAAGTAATTACACCAAAGACATTCATTTAAAGTGAATAATTTAAACAATGGCTCCCATTGTTTATAGGTGAGGTCCTATGCCTTGTTATTGGGAATGTTAAAGACACAATGGTAGATAGCCCTTTTGAATACAAATACAGAGTTGCAAGGAGTTCTTTAGTCCCTAGCAGGAGCTCCGGAGAAATGGCCTAATGACTACCTGAGGACATTCCTGACACCACAATTAAGTCTGGGGATTGCCTTGAAAGTAACTCTGAAACTCGATATAAAGACAACCCTTCACAAGAAAATTTCTTTATTATGTAACAGCCAGTACTGTTTGCCTGGCTTAATTTTATTTATTTATTTATTTTTTGCTCAAATGGTAACCCGAGGCAAACAAGTCCCAGTACACAAATCCAAAGGCAATCCAAGTAAACAAAGCAAGAATATCCAGCAATGACCATGAAAAAACTGAAAAATCAATACTTACAGAAAACCTCCAATACAAAGTCAATGAACTGCTGCTGAATTCTTTCTCTCGGAGACTAAAATAGCCAGAGGGACAATCCAGTAACAGTGACATCACCATGGCCCTGACTCCTGGGGCTCCACTTTCAAAATGCAAGGAATTGTAGCACATTTAAGGAGACAGAACAAAAAATAACAAATGATAAGTGAACCTAACAAAAATAACCTAAAAACATGAAGAATAACGCAACAAAACCTGGCTGTAATATAAAAATCAGTAGATGCAAAATGCAACAGACTCTTGGTCAAAAAAATAGACAGAGGGTGTTAACAAGACAGATGTAAGATTCAGATACCAAAAACAAATGGCAAGATAAAATTCAGACTATGGAAGCAAAAAAAGACTTGAAAAAGTTTACACTAGGGCCTATTTGAAATACATCCATCCATCCATTATCCAACCTGCTATATCCTAACTACAGGGTCATGGGGGTCTGCTGGAGCCAATCCCAGCCAACACAGGGCACAAGGCAGGAAACAAACCCCGGGCAGGGCACCAGCCTACCACAGGGCACACACACACACACACTAGTGACAATTTCAGATCGCCAATGCACCTAACCTGCATGTCTTTGGACTGTGGGAGGAAACCCACGCAGACACGGGGAGAACATGCAAACTCCACGCAGGGAGGACCCGGGAAGTGAGCCTGGGTCTCCTAACTGCGCGTCAGCAGCGCTACCCACTGCGCCACCGTGCCGCTCTACTTGAAATACAGCTGATGCTAAAGTTCTTCAAAGATTCTTTATTTCGACATCTTTAAAGCATCATATCCCCTAACGTCAGTACCATATCCAAATGACACAACTCGGAGTGTTGCAAAATCAATGGAAACAAGACATTAATGAAATAGATTTTTTGCAATTCAAATTGAACTAAACAATAAACTACAAAGGTAGAATACTTAACATATAAAACCGTAATCAGACTAAAATCATACATATAAAAATGCCCAAACACTACAGACTCATATCTGTACAGTGAGGCCTAGTGGGAAATCTAGAGTTAATTTTGTCTCTTCTGACATTTTCAGTTTTGCAGGTGTAGGACATTTTTTTCAAAATGTATATGATTATTAGTGTAGAATTTGTTTCATGGCATAAAGGGAAAGGTGAACTGATTGAAAATTCATCCAGAGTGGTTCTGTCAGCAGACTCATAGGCAGAATCAGCACAAAGCAGGCAGCCTTCAGCCTTTCAGGCGATAGTAAGCTTAAATGAACGGACAAATATTGAAAATTTTAAAGACTTAAACGAAATGCACTGCAATATTAGAAAAGTACACAGAATAGCTTTTTTTATTTTATAGTAAGGCCTCGCTAAATGAAAAACTGTGCAATGGACAGATTTCAAAATAAATTATTTCTGTACATTTTATCTACAAATTAAAGTCAGGAGCATATGGAAGATTATTCATGTCAAAATAAAATGCAATCCAATATGCCTCATTTAAATTGTTATAATACCAAGTAAATTTTTCTTTTTCCCATCTTGGAACCTATTTCTTAGACTGTGCTCCTATGAAAGATTATTTGTGCCAAAATTAAATGCAATCCAACATGTTAACTATTGTAATGAACAACTGGGTCCCATGCCCGGTCGGGACGACCCTGCTGTATATGGTCCTGGGGAGCAGCCATGGACTCCTCAGTACCTCCCCCGGAACACTTGGTGCAGCCTCCCTGGTTGATGATACCTCAGTTTCCCGCAGGGTTTCATGGGAGATGGAGTTCTTCCCAACCCTGTGGGGACCTGGGATGGCCGCCAGGGGGCAAGGCAAAGATCGTTAAGCCCAGCTGGTTTAATCATCAGCCCCACACAGGAGTGCAATTGGGAACAGGTGAGCAAGCACCAGGAGCACTCCCAGGAGGGCCATAAAAGGAGCCAGCAACCACCACTCAGGGCCAGAATCGGAAGGAAGAGGACGAGGTTGCCTGAGAGGAGTGGTGCTGGCAGCGGAAGGATTGATGTGTTTAAAGTAAGGTGCTTTGGGGCTGTGTTATACCTGTGAGGTTCACGGGGAAGACGTGCCCCACAGGGGAAGAGTGTTTGGACTGTGTTTAAGTGTTTGGGACAGTGTTGGGCCTGTGGGACACGGGGAAGACGTGCCCCACGGCTGAAGAGAAAATAAAAAGATTTCTGTTCAATTTACATGTGCCTCAGTGTGAATCTGTGCTGGGTCGGGCGCTTATATAGCGTCTTATTCACACTATGCTGAAATGCAATACTTATTGCGAGTACAGCAGGAGATGCATGGCCGTCTAAGATGGTTCCTTTCACGGATGGGACCGAACTAATTAAAGAAACTAAAAGATAAGGTTCACTGACTGGATGGGAACAAGTAGTCTTACCTGACAGGGGGACCAGTATGTTGAAAGATCTGGGGAGACAGCAGCATCTGGGTACTATAACCCCCAATATCCTTAAGGGCAGCATTCCTGGGAATTAGGTCCCCTTCAGATACCCACAGGGCATCATGAGAGTTGGAGTTCCAGGGGGTGCTGCAGGAGTTATGGTCACTTCTTTGTGGGACTCTTGTCTGACCCGGAAGTGCTTCTGATGGACTATGTCCTAGCCCCAGAAGTACACAAAGATAAATGGAGCCACTTTAGCCACTTTGATGGATGAGTCTTGATGGGAGTAGTGTGAAGGAAGAGGATTGTATTCTATGCTGTTCATACTTTGGTTGTCTTAACCTGCGTGTAAAGATAACATTTACTGAAAAAATGAACCCGTGGACTGGTTTGAGTGTGATTGTGTCTGGGATTTGAGGCTTAGTGGTGCCCCCCTACTGGTTACAGTAGGCAAGTGGAACATTTGATTTTGGCGCAGTTTTATTGTGTCACAATTAAAAACATGTCAACCAAACAATCGATTGCTTTTCCCTATGGCATGCAATTTTATTGACAGTTTGAAATGCAATAAAAAAGCGCATTGAATTATAATTCATAATGCATTATAATTACAGATAGCATATCATAACTAAAAGAAAAACAGACATATTGCATTTCGCTTAGCAGCAGCACCATGTGTATTGCATTTTGATTCAAGGCAACACTTTAATTGTACTAAAATTACAGTAATCAAATGACCAATCAGAGTCAAAAAGTGGGGCAAGTGGCCGTCAAGAACTGGAGAAAGAGATGTTTCACTTCTAAACGTTTCTGTATTCTGCCAGTGAGCATAAGTTTGGTCAATACACTGCAAAAAAAAGCATAAAATCAAAAAAACTTTAAATGGGAGTTGTTTTGCTTTTATTTAGCAAAATAATCTGCCAAAGGAGTAAGCACAATTTACTTGACAAAAATTCTTAAAATAAGCTAAATAATTGTAAATAGAATTTTTTGTTAAGTCCACAATTCTTACAGTAAGGAAAGCAAGATTTAATGTCACAATATAAATACTTTAACACTTGCTTGGATTTCACTTTTGCTGTGTATGTGCAGTGGTTAACTGAAATGGTTAAAAGTATGTTTTACTAAAAAAACTCACTCTTATGCTAAGTTGTCTAAAACTGTTTTCTTCTTATACATGTTACATTAGGCAGTGCGATTAAATCTTTCAGTGGTGGGCTGTTAAAAATGTTAACAAAATACGGAATATACTAAAAAACCTGTTAGTATCACCGAGGTTGGTTTCTTCGTAGCTTTTTATTCATACCCTCTGTGATAAGCAGACACTATATACAGTAGTTTTTCCCATGTTTCAACACGCAAGATAATGAAATGACCATTTAGATCATCTGCTTTACCTGTTCAATGAGATGGCGGATCCCCTACTTTATTAACTCCTAATTCACTCCATCTTTCCAAGTACAACTCACTCATGATTGGAGTGTCTCTTTCCCCAGTTGTTGACGCCCCTTGTCCCACATATTGATGCTGATTGGTCATTTGATTACATGTAGTTTTGGCACAATTAAAACGTTGACTTGAATCAAAATGCAATACACATGAAGCTACCATTAAGCAAAATACAATGTATTTGCTTTGCTTTTAGATATGACGTGTAATCCATAGACATGTAATAAAATACAATGCGCTTTTGTGTTGCTTTTTAAACTGACGTGAAAATTATGTGCTGCAGTGAAAAGCAATTCATCATTTGGTTATGTTTTTAATTATGACATGATAAGACTGTGCCAAAACGAAAAAGCCCACATGTATATCTATTGCATTTCAGCAAAGTTCACATGTTGGATTGCATTCAATTTTGGCACAAATAATCTTCCATAGGAGCACAGTCTATGAAATAGGCTTCAGGATGGGAAAATAAAAATAAGTTTGGAAAGTATTGTAACAATTCAAATGTCTGAATTATATAAACAAATTATTGTTTTAAAAACATTTTTGTAAAAGGTCATTAGAATGATTTTTAATTAAATATAAGCTATTTTAATTAAAAATGAAGTTTCATTGCTGAGCCACTATTAACACCTGAAATGGAGAAAGCAAGCATTGTCTGAAAATTAATAAAACATGTTTAAAAACGACATTAATCATTTTTATTATATAACTCGTTATTATTAAATAGCATCCCTAACATGAGATTATTTTTTATCTAAAGTACTACACAAGTAAATGACATCTGCCCCATACTTTCATCTCCATGATTTCTATGATTTGTTAACTAATTTGCATCATAATTAACTAATATTCAATTCAATACTTCTTTAAAGGCTCATAGCTTTTATCCTTGTGGATTTAAAAAAATCACAATAAACCAGAGTCTCATATGAATAAATAGTTTTATGTAAATGTTCGCAGTTGTTATGCGGTGTATGTTTTAAAACAGACCACTCAAGAAAAGTTAAGTACGCTTTAAACATCAAGTCATTTTATGGCTCACTTCCGTATTCTTCATAATTCACAGCTTCAATTCAAAGTAGTTATCTGTAAGTAAGAAAGTAAAAGTTTACAATGCTAAAAAATAATTTGGAATAATTGCCTTCATGACATTTGCATAAGCAAATATCAAAGTTATGTGTTTATTAATTAATTATGTTTATTCCAAAACACCATGATGGGGAGCCAGAGCCCATGCCTTAGAATAACAGCACAAGGCAAAAGCCAACTCCAGAATGACCACTCGACTGGACATGTAACAAAAGATAAACCAAAAAATAACAATAGTAGTAGTAGTATAGTATTTGTAAAATGCAATTATTGGTAAAAGGGTAAATAAGAGATTTTTCTTTTTTATTCGTTACAATCTTTTATTAGAAACATCACTAAACTATAAAACAAATAGTTTTTGTTAATCTTGGACAATTGACATGAGTTTTTTTGCTTTATTTTGTGACACAATTACATACAACTTCAAGGGAAATGCTAAATGCAAGTACATATTAAATGTAAAATAATAAGTTTGAAACTTCCAATGTTTTAGAACTGTCCGTCACTTTGATTTTCTAAAAAGCAATCATTCTTCCCCAAAAAACTATCATTTGAATAATTCAAAAGTCCCTACTGTTATAATTATCTCTATGTTAAGTTTTCAGGCAGTTCAATGTATTTTAACATTTCACCATCTTACATTTTAAAAATATAACAAAGAATGCATTACAATGTCAAATAATGTAAAGTGGTACAGCTACATCTGAGGTGTAGTGTGGTAAGAGTAGCAGAGAACTTTGTTCCATGGTCATCCTAGGAAGTGTGCGGAATTTGTTTGTTCTTCCCTTGTCAGAGGGAGCTCTTACTGGGTACTCCAGTTTTCTTACACAACTAAACAAAGTTTATATTAGGTTAATTTTCAACTTAAAATTCATCCTATACAAGTCATGCCATAAAGCATGATGGAGTCAGACAGTTATGTTTAATACAAAAACACCACTCAGAAATATTTTTGAGGTATGTTACCATGTATGTTTTACTTTACACATAATATACATGTTTTCTTAAAATTGCTTTTTGGCATAAGTCGATTCTGTTTGTAGGGTCTGTATATCCATTTTCAATAAAATTGACATCATTTTGTTAGAAGTCAAATTTCTAGGTGCATTTTATTGGTTTTTGGCACCCAATCACATGCACAGATTTCAGGACGTAATTCAGCAATGTTTCCAAGTAGGCAGACCTCACACTAAATCAAGTTATTTTTTAACACTAGGATAAATAAAGTTGTTTAAGCAGATTTCGGATCTTTTTTAGAACTTTTTCTGTCGCTTGATATTTTTCATAGTATTTTCCTCTATTTAAGGAGTGCCAGAAGAAGCTGAAGACTGTAGGTAACAGAACCTATTCACATGCCAAAGATTCGTCTGGTTATGGGAACAGTTTCCAGAGAGATTGTGTTTGATTATCTCACAAATATGTCCCACACTCCCACCACAAGTGTATGTATTTCTTCTTTAAGTAATGTCAGAAGGTACATTATTTAACAATAACAATAATAATTGTACGATTGGTTTCTTTGCAATATTTTTTTAATTTATGTTATTGAATGTTTGTTTATTGGAAAAACTAGTTGACATGCTAATTTAATTAATATAATTCTAAAAATAAATATGTTTTGGGCTAATGATATTGTCAGATTGCCATGGAATTCATTTACATGGTATTTTAAGTTCAAATTTAATGACTTTATTCCATCCACGCATTCATCTATTGACTGCTTCTCCGGGTCCAGGTCTCAGGGGCAGCAGTCTAAACAATGACGCCCAGATGTCCCTTTTCCCCACCACCTCCTCCAACTCCTCTGGTGAGATACCAAGGCGTTCCCAGGCCAGTCGAGAGATGTATTCTTTCCAGAATGACCTGGGTCTGCATGAGGTCTCCTTCTGGTTGGACATGCATGAAACAGATCTCCAGGCTGGCATCCTAATGAGATGTCCAAACCACCTCACCTGACCGTTACTTTATTCCAAAAAAATCAATTTTCTAGTGTAGCAGTATCGATTCTACTTTCACTCTTTAAAGTTAAAAGCAGGCAACACCATGAAATTAAGTTGGGTAAACATTTTAAAACAGTTTCACTGATCATCTAGGATTAGCAGGTGGAGAAAAACAGATTGATCAGTGGTGAGCTGTCATAACATTGAAAACTGGTCTTACTGTATGCTCTTTAATCACTTTGTTAAATGTTAAATACTTCATGACAGATTCTTACAAAATGACAATTAACAAACAGCAGGCATCTGTGGAACTAATAATGTGTTTGAGACAGGAGCTGCTAATTCACTTCCATTCTCACCTGTGCACTTACCAGCAAAGTGACTATTTTAATAGGGAGTGTGAAAGGAATGAGAGAAAAATCTTAGCAAGTAGATTTGAAAAAAAAAAATGTATGAAAATAAGTAAATCAATGCTAAATCCTTTCTAAGAGTTAAGCAAATTCTCATTTAATACTCCAGGTCTAACACAACAAATGTAAAACTCAAATTATGCTAGGAGTCTAATAAAAGGTAAGAACTGGCTCCAGATAAATATGCTCAAATGCCAAGCAAATTATTAGGAAGACTATACTAATATATGTTTTGCTAATATCTGTTATACAGTCTAAATTCTTCTTGGCATGGATTCCACAAGAGGTCTCAGTTTCTGGGTCATGCTGACATGATTGCATTATGCAGTTTCTACAGATCTGTCAGATCCACATTCATGCTGCAAATCTCCCATTCTACCACAAAGGTGTTCTATTGAATTCAGGCACTGGGAAGGCCATTGAAGGACACTGAATTCATTGTCATGTTTAAAAAAAACAGTTTGAGATGACATGGTGCAGTATCATGTTGGATGTAGCCGTTAGAAGAAGGGTAAATTGTGGCCTTGTGGTCAGCAACAATGCTCAGATAGGCCATGGCATTCAAGCAATCATTTAATGGCCTCAACTGTGCCGAGAAAACATTCCCCACACCATTACACCACTACCATTGATACATAACTGCCTACTGCCAAAAGTCATTACTTATCAGAAATTTGCAAAACAAGAAAATGACAGTGATGGTACGGACTGCGCAGCTAGTGCCACGAGTGCTTTACTGGAATAAGCAGAATGAACTTTGAACTGGCCACTAAGTGCGTCTTGGAATGACTGCTTATCATATGTTTTTCATGATGCTGAACATTTACATTTAGCCCATGACAGATTTTCAAAGCATCCTTGTAGACACAGCCACAATGACAGACAATAAAGAGCCAACCTCCTTCAGTTTTGGACCAATAGACTTTAAGCTCCTTTAATTAATTTACTTGCACGCAGAAAAAAGTTCTATTTTTTATGCTGGCCGATAATTAAACCATCTACAATCTCCTAAATTTCACCAAAAGTGATACATCAGTGCAAGTGTCTATTTCACTAATTCACTAAGATTCTGATTCCATTGCATAGTTAAACTCTACAAGTATGAATAAAAGAAGTAAATCATGTAGTGTTTAAACAAGCTTTTGTAGTTATTTCTTGATATTCATTCATCAGTTATGGTATAAAGCAGGGGTGCCCAAAGTGTCGATCGCGATCGACCAGTAGATCAGAAAGGCAGTGCAGGTAGATCGCGTTGCATTCAAAAAAAATGTTTTTTTAAATATTAGTCTATCATATATCCTCCCTCTGGCATTTGCCACTTGATTGACATACAGGCCAGTCTGAGCTCTCCTTTCTTCTAACACACTGGTCATCCCACACACACAATCAAACGTGCGAGCTAGTGCAAAACTCCGGCTATCTAAGTGATCTAGTTAGCCTTCCAATTTCTTTGACCCTGCTTTCTTCAATTATTTCAATACTAAATTTTATATTTCTATGTTTACAAAAACCCAGCCACAAGGGATGCACAAACCAGTGTGTTTCTTTGTGCTGGTCGCAAGCCCAGATAAATGGAGAGGGTTATGTCAGGAAGGGCATCCGGTGTAAAATTTTCCCAAATCAATACCAAACAAGATGATTCGCTGTGGGAACCCCTAACGGGAGCAGCCGAAAGAAAAAGAAGAAGATGTTTCTATGTTTACAAACATGTTCTTCTATGTCCCTTGTGTTTTGTGGGTGGTAACTCAAGAAGTCACCACTCCTGTGCCGTCCCTCTGGCTATTTAGGTCAAAGCAGAAGAAGAGCTCAAGCATGTCACATTGCAGTTAAGAATAAATTATTATGAATATTGTGCTTTATTTTTTGATTTTTTATTATTAATTTTACTCTGTTTTCTGCATTCGTCATTGGATTTGTGTATTGGGACTTGTTAGCTATGGGATTACCTGTTAGGCATTTCTTTTTCCTTATTTTTTGCTCTTGTAATGTTTTTGTTTCACTTTTAAATTTTTGACTTGATATTCCTGATTTATAAGGTTTTTTTGTGGACTAATATCCGCCATCCAAAGTTTTTTTACTGTTTCCTTTACCTTGCTAGACATTTGAATATTTCAAGTGTCGCAGATGAGGCTCTTGTCCACCGCTTCAACCCTTAGGTACCACTCCAGACACCGGATAAAAGTCCAAGACTTCTTTATTAACTGACAATAACGTGCACAAAGCACCCTCCACACTACTCATAAACTAAATAAACACAAATATACTCTCTCCTCCTCGCCCAGACACTTCGCCCCTCTACCTCCCAGCTCAGCTCACCGTCTGGGAGCTCCCACAGTCCTTTTATACTCCCTGACCCGGAAGTGTTTCTGGCCAACAGTCCACAAGTCCTTATTCCTTCCCGGTCAGGGAAAATAGTACTTTTTCTTCACCCCGGAAGCCTGTCGCTCTTCATGTGACGAACTTCCGGGTCATAGTGCACAAATGAGTCTACTGGCCTCCCAACAGCGACTCCCAGTGGTCTCCAAGGTATCCAGCAGGGCTGCGCATAAAAACTATATAGTCCATGAGGCCCTGCTGGAATTCGGGACCCGTCCATGCTCTCGGGAGAGCTCCTCCTGGTGGCCTGGGGGTGAGGGCTGGAATATGAAGCCGGCCATCCATCACACAAGACATTTACTGTAAGATTATTTTTGAGGTTTAAACCCTTTCAGACCATAGGCAGAAGCAGACCATTGGAGCTGGAGTTAAAGGAATACTCCACCCTAAAATGATTTTTTGTTTATATTTTACTTACCCAATGTAGTTTGTAGTGACAGCTGAGAAAAAGTTTTAATCAAAACATTTGTGATATAATAAATCCTATTGGTGAACTGCACTGCACAAAGACAAATGGATGCTTAAAAGCATGTGAAAAAACATGCATTTCTTGCTAAATTATTATTAACTGTCAATTCTGGGAAAGACAATGTTCATGGTAAACAAGAAACACACCTTGCCAAAATGACCAAAAAGCAGAGATACAGTCCTCCAAACTGGACACCCTTCACTCCTTGGCCGAGCCTAGAAATTCCATCCATAAAACTGAACAATACTGGAGAGAAACGACAACTCTGGTAGAATTCCACATCCAAAGGAAACAAGTCTGACTTGCTGCAGACAATACAAACCAAGCTCTAGCTCTGATTGTACAGGGACCACAAAACCAACAACAGCTGGAGTACGAGACACAAGTAAAATGAAAATGTTTTGTTTTTTCCATGAATATTTTTCACATTGTTTGTCATTGGGCAGCATGGGTAGCCATCAGAGTTTATTATATCATACACATATTTCTCCTGTTCTGCATGAGAAGATGATATTAAAAATTGTTCTTGGCCATTTCTACAAGCTACATGGGAAAAGTAGAGTGTAAAACAATATCAATTTTGGGAGGAGTATTGCTTATAAACCCACTGTGGTGATGCCTTTTTCAGCCAGGCATAGTAGGCATGGTCTGGCTTGAGGAGCTTTTAGAAGGGCTACCACTCTGTCTTGATATGGTTCTGACTCAAATTTAAGACAAATACCATTTAATTAAATAATGAATCTGACTGCTTTTATAATACCAAACTTTAGAAGTTAGTGTTTATTGTTAATTCACTGTTTGTTAGGACTGAAAGTGAAGGCATAGTTTCACTTCACTAGTTGCAAAGGCTCTATTTCAACTGAAATATGACTTCCTCCTGAGAATTTCTGCATATTTTTCCCTGCTATTGGTCCTGCCTCTTTGGTACCAACAGCTATCAGAACAAAAGTGGCTGTTGAGTGAGAATTAGATTCAAATGCAATAATTGAGTTTACAGACAGAAGGTGATGAGATATGGACAAAAGCCATGTAACTATAAGTCAATTAGGTAGTAAACAAACGGTAATAGACACACATGGAGTTTAAGAAGAAACAAACAATAGTGAAACTTCCTTTTAAATTTGTAGAAGAATCAAATGTAATGTTTCAAAAATGCAGGAATTCTAAAACAAAAATGCAGGAAACAAAACACAGTGGATCTCATTTTCAGATATTGATGGTGTTAAAATACCTAAGTTATGTCCCTGTGAACAACTCAGTTTTAGTTCACTAAAGAACCACTTAAACATTTTGATGAAGATACACACTGTGAAAAGAATCAGTCTCAACAAACATAAAAAGGTTTGGGGCAGCCATCCATATATTGTCCCTGGCTTCAAAAGAGTATTTTGATAGAGCAGTGATGTGCTCGGTTCGAGTTCCAAAATGAACTGATCTGGTGTGAGAAATATGGCAGCTTTAAAGGCCAAAATCGGAAGTGATGTCATCTATAGCTGCTGCCGGAAATGACATCATCTCTTGGCGCCAGGACCGGAAGTGACATCATCCTTGGCGCCAGAAACAGAAATGACATCATAAATGTTGAATCAAGTAGGTTTTCTAGTATTTGGCCTGCAGAGACAACAGAAGCAGGTTTAGCACACCCCGCCACCCACTGGCCTGGCAGGTAATTACCTTCACTTTGTCCATTCTGCTTTGTCCTTTGTGACAACACAAAGATACAATGAGTTTGTTTAAGTGCTATTGAATATGTATGAAGCAGATAGCCTAAATGCCTTATAAAGACATGATCTGCATACAGCGGGAAAGGTAGCATAAGTATATATTTTGCTGAAAGTCTACTCCTAAAAATGTTTTCCTGTAAAAGAAAAATCTACTATATAATAAAACACTAAAGTCTGTGCGTCCAGTCCCTCTGAGCAATCTAAATGATCAGTTTGACTTTGGAGTGATTGGTCAGTTTGACTTTGGTGACACAAAAAAAGAGAAGTTGAGAGTGTGAGATGCACGAAGAGGAGAACATGTACAGAGTCACCTTCCAAGGCAGCTATTATAAAGGCTGACAACATGCGAGAAGCAACCTCAAAAATAATGACAGTCTGAGAAGCAGGCTTTACAGGAACACACTCAAGAACAAATCCCGCTGAAGAAACATTCACACTCACAGAAATACTGAGGAAAGTAGCAGAATTGTGCACATAGGGCAAGAGATAGCAACATTTTTTTAATTATTCTATTACCTTTCTTCGACAGGTAGTGTTGCTAATAAATACAAAAATAAATAACACTGTATTTATAGAGATGGTGTATAAATATTGTCACATATGCATGTCAGAGGTTCACCCATGAATTCTTCCCAGGTATGTAGTTCCACTCCGAACTGAGAAAAGGTTCTGCCATTAACTGTCTTGTCTTCCTTTTACTCCACAGTATGGAAAAACCGTCCAGTGAGGCAACTGTCTATACCACTTCTGGCCCCTGGGCCATAAAAGTGAGTGACCTTAATATATTGGGACCAGAATATCTTTCACCAGTTTATAAAACAGATGTTATTTTAACAGAAAACCTCAAATGTCAAACAAAATAAACTGACACAAATATACATACATTACTTACCCTTTACTATCATCTGTATTATTTAACGTTTATGAGAAAAAGTAAGTAAAAAAAAATTAAGTGGAGTTCCCTTGGTTAAAAATAGTCCAGAGATAAAAAAAACAATCAAAAACAAATAAACTTCTTTTGATGTCTCTGTTAGTTTCGGTCAAACAGACACATATACAAATAATATATGAAAAATGTACCTTTATTGATCGGAATTTTAGGACTTTTTTCCTGAATCATCCCTCCTTGCTAGCCTCTACCACCATTACCATCACATCCTCCACTTTCAAATAACAAAAAGAATTGAAGACCCTGTTTATTCCTTCTTAATAAAATCAGTTGGTTAGCTGGCCAGGTTAAAAATGTTTAGAATTTTGGAATTTAATAGCACAGTACATATTTGGTAATGCTCATATTTGGGTTAATGTTTCATACATTTTCTGTAACAATTAGGTATAAATTGATACAATGCTGAAGAGAAAAAAGCAGTATACTCATTCATTTATTTATGTTTTGGCCATGTTGTGGATGCTGTCTGACTCAATTGTTAATTTTGGGTGAAGCTTGGAAGAAAATGTGATATAACCAAAGGCAAGCAGTCTGGTGTAGAGACTAGGGAACTCAATTTTCTCAGTTCTTACATCTATCTTACTGAATGAGAGCCCAATTGGCAAATCTGTAAGCAATGGTAACATATCCTGCTATTGTAAGTGGCCTGTAGGTGTCCATTAAATATGAAACAGCAATAACAAAAATTTTACATGCAACAATGCAATGAGAGATGACAAGGAGCCTGTTTATTTAATAAAATGGAAAAGCTCAAATTGACTCTGGTAATCCTACAGAAACGTTCTGTTCATCTGCCAGGGGAAATATAATATATGAGTTTCACAGTGGGTAATTTCACGAGAGCATCTTTTTAAGTGATATCTACCACTGAGAAAATTTAAGGACATCTTTGCTGTCTGAATTCTCCAAGTTGTATTGTATTGACCTGACACCATGTTCCATTATACAGAACTGAAAAAATATATAATCCGCTTAGTCAGAGTTTGCACTGAAAAGATTGTACTTAACACAATTAAGCTGTATACAGTATTTAATGTATTTTTTTACTTGTAGTTTTCAAGGCAAATATCTCAGATATCTTCAATTGTGTTCTACAAGGATCAAGCAGCAAATCCATAGCAACCTTGTGTTTTTTCCAAAACACCAACCAGAAATGCACGTGAACAGAGAAAAGGTGTCATGTTTCAAATGTTAATTCTGAAAATTCCACCCAGAACTCATCACATTTGTAGTAAAAAACATGGCCAGTGATAAACAACACAAGGAAAAGTGTTCCTAGTGCTGCAATAGGTTTCAATAGCTTATGGCTTTGAATTAAAATATCGTAGATTTTACAAAATGGATGAATGAATGGAACTGAAACAGTATTATGAGCAGCATGGAAATAGGAGACCACATAACCTCTGCTTTTTTTGCCACCATCATTCTATTTACAATCACTTTAACAATTTGTTACAGAAATATTGTAGACTTAATCATTATCCAGCAAAGAGGGTTGTCTGAGTAAAATCTGTGGAAATCA
Organism: Polypterus bichir lapradei; assembly: GCA_026402145.1. Lineage (NCBI taxonomy): Eukaryota > Metazoa > Chordata > Cladistia > Polypteriformes > Polypteridae > Polypterus > Polypterus bichir. The sequence continues at coordinate 11,349,571 of JANRMT010062821.1, read as the reverse complement.
GCACAGCAATAATGGACACCTTTTTGGAAAACACAAAGCTTGGCTCCCTTCAACGAGACATGGCTGAACAAGCAAAACTTTCACATGACATTAGTAAATTGATGTACATCCTGGACAAACAGATCCTGTCCCTAGAGGGCAGCATGTCTTCTTGTGCCAAGGTAGCTGAATTTGCAGACAGAAACAGATGCTGCAATGTAAACATTATTGATATTAAGAAGAACTCAGAAGGCAGCAATACAATAACATTTTTGATATTGTGGCCCATTAAATTTCCTGGTTTACATGGTGTTTATCTGATTGTCAAACAATCTCACAGCATTTATTCTTCGTGCCAAGATCTATTTTGTCCAAGGCTGATGAAATTAATTTTTTTTAAATATAATGACAATTGGATGGTCCTCCATGAAGCAAGAAAGACTCACAATCTATCATATGAAGGCCATTGTATCCACTTCTTTGCTGATTATTCTGCTGTAACTGCAGCTGTAAGAAATGCTATGCAATCAGCTGTTAAGTGCTTAGGCTGCATGGCTTAAGCTGTTCCATGCTTTGAGATGCATTACCCTCGATGACCTGATAGACAACTTTCAACTGGCTGGAACTTTCTTTTTGTAAATAACATCATCACACCAGGAGGATTTTCTTCTCAGGCAATCTGCATCTGTTTCCTTTAGAAGCAAAAGCTCCCTAACTGGAATACATTCTTTTAAATTGCGGCATTTTAAGTAACCGAAAAATACAGAAATATGATATTAAAAGGCAATATCCATAGTGATACGGTGGTTACAAATCACATCAGAGAAATATACTTAGCTTTCTTTAATGACAATTTACGCGGTATAACAGACGAAAGGAAGCCATAGCAGACAACACCAAGGTCGGAGCTTGATCTATAGAGTCTGCCATTTTCGTCACTGTGCTGAAAGGATTTTCTGGACGGATGACATCATCCATCCATCGGCTTCAAAGGGTTTGGCCGTGTCCAAGCCTTTTTTATACTGGGTCTTCCACGTGCAGGTCCTCTCTGGTCTCCAAACAAGGACAGAACAGACTCAATCCCACCTCCAATAAAAATACAAGAATAGCACAATGCCTACACTGCAGTTTGTTCATTCTTCAAACTGCTAAAGTAATTGTTTTCTAAATGCAGGCAAACTAGCCCATGTGTGCCAAAATTAGCCTGCACATATGAATGAATCCTTTAAAAGTGTTTTATAGAGACAGTGACATTAACCTTAATATTATAGCAAATGTATTATAACAGCATCCTGGTGTTACTTTCTTGGACTTGTTACTCATAGTGTAAAGCTTTAAATCCATAGAATTTTTTGTTCAGGTTACTTTTGTACAAAAATACGTTAGGCGTTTCATTACAAAAAACTTGATTGTTTAATATCTCCGTCTCAGTTCTCATGTGCTTTTGTGTTTGAGTATATGCATGTAGAAGAGGGGATCAGTTGTTATTGTTCTTTTATTATAGCCCAGGTTTTCCTGTCTTTTTCGGTGTTATTTATTGTTACTTTTTTACAAAATACTTTTATATGGCTCTCTGTGTGAGATCATTTTTTTGTGTTTTTTACTTTTGGGAGATTGTTTTTATACAATATAATGCTTTTTGTTTAATGTCTATTCATTTTGGGGAGGCTGTGGGCAGCTCTGCCATTGCCTGAACACCTGATTGGCAACTGGATGTCACAGGTTTAGTGAAACACTTATCCTTCTGGCTCAGTGTTGTAGCCGCCGAAGTGTAAGGCAAGGTCAAGAACGGGTGAAACGCGTGCCAAAAGAAATCTCTCAGTCCAAAAGTTTGTTTTAAAATTATTTAGTGAAAGTTAAAAGCAAATAATCCACACAAGAATTAAAAGGAAAAATAGTTACACACGTCGAGTAAAAGGCAAAAAAAAAGGAAAAATGTATCTTCTCTAAACTTAGCTTTTCTTGAGAAACTTTAGTTATTTCTGTACTTAAAAGTTCTTTACTTCTTCTTCTTAACTTAAAGATTCTTAGCTTCTTCTTCTGTACGCTTTAAACGTATGGCACAGCACATAAATTAAGTGCTGTTTTCTTACATATTTACTTCACACACTCAAAAGGCCCGTAGGCCAGTTGGTACGGTTTAAAACCTTATCCCTTCCACACCTTACACATGGCAAGGCTGGTCACTAACTGAAGAATAATGCTTACTCAAAGCTGTTGGAAATGGCAAGAATATACCAATACAATTCTACTCACAGGGGTTATAGGAACCTCCCATAGTTTATGCATTGTCATCTAGTAAAATATTCATGAATCTTATAGAACTAGGAAAATGGCTCTTACAAGTGTATTTCTCTATGTTCTAGTAATATGTATAAAATAATTTATTTTTGTGTATTGTTTTACATTATACAGTCAGATGGGTCAGAGCACTGCGGCTGTTCAAGTATCTGTGTGGGTCTTATCTTTAATACGTGTACCTACATTGAACCGGTACATGGGATCAAGTTGGGAGAAGTGATTGTTTTTTTGTGGAATTTACTATGTTGTTGGTTCAGGTGTGGGTGGGATAGCCCTTTGTTATTTCCTTGTAAGCCTGACTGGTGGTAGGGGATAGGGGCCTAATTTGGGGTCAAGACTGAGACTGGTGGCTGCTGTTGCACTTTCTGTTTCTTTTCTTTCTGTCTGTCATGCTTCCTCTACTTTAACTTAATTATGAATAATTCCTTGATAATTTCTTGGAATGTGTACAGGGTAAAGTCAGATGCAAAAAGGGCTGCAGTTCTTAATTACTTCTTGTGTAATTGGGCTGACATAGCCCCCTCCTAGAATCCAAGCTTTTAAGTAAATATTTCAGGCAACTCTTTAGCAAATGATATTATGTCACTGCATCCGTAAATTCTGAAAAAGAACACAGGGTAGTAATTTTATTTTGTTGCAAATTGCAGATTAAAATACTAGATACAGGATTGGAGATCTAAGAAAGATCCCCCTATATAGTAGTCAAATCAGCACAATAGAAAATAGATTTCTTTTTGATATACTGTCCAAAGCCATTTCAACTGTATTTCTATGTACGCATCACTAATTAACTCCTCCAACTAAAAGATTTCAATCTCATTGTGGTTAGTGACGCAAATGCAGTTATGACTCCACTTTTGGATAAGTCACAGCTCCAGTCCGAAATGGCCTGCCACAATCCACCTATGCTGTATGCAGATTTGCTCTTCACTTGTACCTCAGGCACATTCCACCTGCTTAACTCATCCTCAAATACTTTTCTTTTTTTTCTCTTCAGAGTTCCATTCTTATGCAAGAAGTTACTACATTTTTATTTCTCAGTCTTTATCCAATTCATTGTCAAAATCTATTCTTGAATTCACTACCTTATTAGACCACAGAGCAGTCTTCACCGAATTACATTTATCACAATTTGCCTCAAGAGCACCCCGATGTTGTCTTAATACAATTCCTTTAAAAACCACAGATTTCTGTGAAAAGCTGCCATCCATGCTAGTGGACTTCTTAGTGATATTAACTCAGTTGAGGACCCAGCTTATGTCTGGCTGGCACAAAGATGCAATTTGTAATTTCACAATTGTGAACTCCACAAATTTGCCTCAGTCATGGAGACAACAGATAAATGATCTGGAGGTGCACTGTGTGCTTGGAAGATCAACGACCGATTTCAGAAGCACTCGAATTTGAGCTTTAGATTGCTTCTTATAGATCTGAATGAAATGCTCTTCTTCTTCAGAAAGTGGAATCTGACTTTCATATGTTTTTGGATAATGTAACTCAGGGCCACGCTTTAATCAGTCATTATCCCAGTATTAAACTCCAGCAAATGTCTAGGGTTTAATATTTTCCAATAACTATCATTGAATAATGCAATCAGATACACTTAAAGAAAACACAAAAATAGATTAGAGCTTCAATTTTCAGCAAGCAATAGCTCCTCTGTATAGAGAAGCCTTCAGTCTGTTACTAATTACAAAAAAGACATCTCCAATTGCTCACTCAGATTTATCACTCCCTGACAAACTTAGCAAATTGTAAGGCATATTTGAGCAAGGTGCTGAGTACTTACATTCCCTCTGCTCCTCCAGCTCTGAAGTGATTTTAACACCAGTGACTTCTTCGCAAACGCCTCACCCCTCTTCTTCCTTTTCTATCAAGGAATATGATGTCTGGAAGCTGTTGGCAACACAGAACTGCAAAAAGTCAGCAAGGAACAGATTTGTGTCTCACCTGAAATAATCCAACACCCTGCCAGGCAGCTTACTTCTCTTTTCATAGCATTGTCTTTAACAAGTCTCTTGCACAGTACACCCTACCAGATTGTTTCAAATTTTGCACTATTATTACTTTTCCCAAAAGTGATAAAATAAGCTGCCTCCATGATTACAGCCCCATTGCTCTTACTGCACATTATTTTTATGAAAATATTTGAATGGCTTGTTCTAACCCATCTGAAGTCTGTTACCTCTACTGATTTTGACCCTGTTCAGTTTGCATATCGAGCAAATAGATCTGTGGACAGTGTCATCAATATGGGCCTTCACTTTGAGCTGGAGCATCTGGACTATAAAGGAATTAATGCCAGAATACTGTTTGCTGACTTCAGTTTAGCTTTTAACACCATTGTCCCTGAGTTGTTGGTAACTAAACTTCTACAGACAGAACTGAATCCTTCCATATCTGTAAATGACTGAAGGTCCACAGATCCTTCAGTTAGAATCATTAAGTTCGCTGATGACACCACCATTATTGGTCTAATTACTAATGACAACGAAACACCTTATAGAAAAGAGTTGTCTTGTCTTGTGTCTTGGTGTGCTTCCAACAACCCAGTGCTCAATACCACCAAAACAGTGGAAATGGCCATTGACTTTCATAAACAGCAGTTACAACATCTACTCAAGAAATTAATGATTCTGCAGTCAATATGGCAGAATCTTTCATATTTCTGGGCAAACCTATCACAAACTCTCTCAGCGTGACATTAACACCATTTCAATTACTAAAAAGGCACAGCAGTGATTACACTTCTTATGCCAACTAAAGAAATTAAATATTTCCTAGCCAATCCTAGTTCAGTTTAAAAAGCCATAATTGAAAGTGTAATCACATTCTTCATTGTTGTCTGGTTTGGTTCAGCAACAACACACTCGAAAAATAAATTACAGCATTTTGTGAGGTCTGTTCAGAAAATGCTGTAATTGGCTCTGCTTTTCCATCTTTGGTAGACCTGTATGCATCTTAAGTCACTAACCATGTTCATAAGGATCCCCATGGCCTCATCTCACCCTGCTCATCACTTATTTCAAAAAATCCCCTATTGGTAAACACTTTAGGTCAATTAAAACTAAAACTAACAGACACCCCAATAGTTTCTTTCCCAGAAAGCCTCACATTATATTATATTATTGGCCCTCTCAAACCAGTAACGTAGCCTGTCTTCTTTGTATATTCCTACTTTTTCTGTCATGTACTGTGTGAAGGTGTATGTGTGTACAGGGTTCAGTATGTACATATATGTGTGTGCACATGCTCACACTTTCACCTGCCAATCAGCATTTATTCATCTTCTTTATAATTGTACTATTCTGCAACTTTGTTTGAAGTTTTTCTTTTTAACTTATGCTATTATGTTATTTGTATGTGATGTTGTGTTCTGTTGTAAGCAGCTCCAAATCTACCAATTCAAATTCTTGTACATTAAGTACTGCTGAATAAAAGTGTTTCTGATTCTGATTATATAATCACTCACTGCGTGGTCCACTCTCCCTCTGTTATTTCATTGCAGACAATTTTTCCTTTAAATGAATATAGTTTCATGACTTAATTTTGTTAGCCCCAAGCTAATTATTGCCCGAATAAAGTTCTTATTTTTTTGTATTTTTATAGATCAAAAGAAGAACACCACTTAAACATATTGTTCCAGTTACACAGGGGGTAATGGGAGGAATCTTTACCAGGCAATGAAACTTTTCATCTTTCTTCTTCTTAGCTTTTAATTGAATGTAGTCTTGTTGCTCCTACACCTCTTTCTACTCTGACTGTCACTTTACGAAAATTTCAGAAATGTGGTCCAGTAATTCCTTACACCTTTAGTATTTGTCATAAGCTGGAAAAGTTTTGGCATGCTGAAAACTATTATTTTTCATAATCCAGCTCTTTGTATTTGAAGTGACCCAGTGTCCTTTCCACTGTGGTCCAAGTGAGGCATCTGCAAACTTAAAGACATTTCTGATTACTCTGGTCTTTTCACATTTCAGTCTTTAAGGTCCATCTCTGACATTCTTTCTTGTCATGCTTTTTTTTATCTCTAGCTTAGATTGGTCCTTAAGGCCTGCAAAATATCTTGATCTTTACTGACAATTCCCTTAATCAAATCATACACCTCAATATCTCAATGAAACCAGTTTCAGCCCTATATTAACTTTTATGTGAAGCCTCACATTATATTTTGCTTATTCAATCTATTTTGCAATGTGATCGATCCATGGTCTTTAATTTTTAAAAGCATCCCTACCTCTACTAGTAACCACAATCTCCAAAATATTCAATTTCAGTTTTTTATATACAGTAGATGATATTCTATGCTGCAAACTCTTCGTTCCATTTGTGTCACTCTGGGGCAGTAGGCACTTTTCTTCACATTTTTAGGGAATGTCCAATCATAACTTCCTTTTGATCCAGTTTTGCTTCTTTTCTGTCTTCCATTCTTGATATTAATATTCTCCTCTATTCTCATCAATTTCTTCTGTTTGATCTTTCCTCCCTTTCACTGAATCTTCTCCAACAGAAGTTATTCCCAGTTGGCTGTTACTGTTAAATCTATTTTAATAACCTGTTGGAAATCCTTAGACTATCATTCTCAGCCTTCAAAGCCTCTTTTCTTAATTTAATCCTACTGGAGATATCAGCAGCAAGGACTAATGGGGCATTTGGGGTTAATATTAGCAAGTAACCGTATTGGGTGAAAGTCATTCAAAACTGGGTTTCACGTGGTAAAAACTGCTGATCAATAAATTACCTCCAGGACACTGGGGACCAGTTGGTTTGGCTGCTTCTCTCACTTGTCAGTTGGCTAGCTATATACAATAGACTGATTTATTTGAAGAGCCAGGGAAAGGGATTTTGGGGTTGGGGGTTGTCTGTAGAGGCAAAGTATTTTTTTATTATATGGTTTAATTATGCACACTGTCTGTCAGTATTTGGTTGTTTTACCCATTTAATAAAAATGATCACAAAAAAATGAGAAGAGAGAGAGCTAAATAACAAATAACATTCAGCTTTAATGTAAATGCTGAGATGAGTAATTTCTTACATTGGCATCAGCCCAGACTAAACTGTGTGTGCCAGTCAACAGTTTCTGGTGTACTTTTAACAGCAGACCTGAGCATTGTATGGCCCTTGCGCCAAATGTGGCCTGTCTATTTCTGTCTCACTCGTGGAAGGTGCGGACGACAAATACTTGGCTGGGAGTGTCAGTCTGCATCATAGCTAGATGTGACCATGCAGATACAGATCAACATTGATATGTATGGGAAATTTCGGGAGATTGATAGAGATTATTCATGTTATAGTGAATAAAGGAAGATGACACCTGTTATTAATCCTCGCCCCGTCTGCATTTTGTGTAAAGACACAACAAAAATGAGTGGTAAAAACAAAATATTGATGTGGAAAACAGATCATTCAACAAATCCTGGACTCCTAAGAATTGTTTCATGGAGGTTAGTGGTAAAGCAGTCTGGTATGCAAAGGGTACATCACTGCATTTAAAGACTAGAACTTCAGCCATCACTTGAAGACCAAGCATGACAGAAAATACAGGAATTTATCTGACAAGGAGAAAGTGAGGACTGCAGAGGAATTGTTAGCTAAAGTGCTAAAACAGAAAGCTTGATGTAGAAAAGAAAGGAACAGTAAGACTAGCTATAAATTAGCTCACAAAACTGCCAAAAGAAGCAAGCCATTTTCTGATGGAGAATTTGTTAAAGAATACTTATTGGAGTCAGTAGCAATCCTCTGCCCAGAGAAGAAGGATGTGTTTGAACATCCATTCGTCTCACAGCGAACAGTTGCAAGATGGATTGAGGAAATTGCAAAGAATAACAATAAATAAAACAAATGACAGACAGTTTTAAAATCAGGACAATGGTTGAACAAACAACTCTCAAACTGAGTTAAAAGCCAGGGAACAAAAGTAAGTTTTAAGGTGTGATTTAAAAACAAGAAGTTAGACCATCCTAACATTCCGGGGTAAACCATTCCACAGTTTTGGAGCCGGGACAGAAAAAGCCCAGTCTCCTCTAGTTTTAGCCTAGCCTTTCAAGCAGTCAACAGAAACAGATTAGCAGACCTGAGAGTCCTTGCTGAACTGTATTGGAAGTCAATGGAGAGATGGAAGCATTAAAGTGATCCGGTCGCACTTCTTAGTGCCTGTTAAGAGGTTTGCTACAGCGTTCCATACCAGCTGTCGGCGGGATCTTTGAAAGGAAGGGACTTTAAAATGTTTTTATAAATTGTACAGATGCTAACTGAGTCTTCTGGAATAGAAATAGGTGGAAGATGAGGAAAATCGGACAGGTTCTGCTTAGCAAAATTTCTGTTTTAAAAGTAGTGGAAAAGTATGTGATGAGAAATTAAATTTGAAGTTTAATTGCTTGTATGATACAAAAACATTATCTATGTACAAGTCTCTAAACGTTTTAATCCTAGACATTTTAAAAACATTAAATTCTATGTATTTGAGAGGCTGGAGAAAAGTGTCATGTAGATGTGCAACAGATATGAGAGTCTCTGCCTCAAAGTGCTTCCTACATTGATTCCATATTCTGAGTGAATGAAGGGCAATTGGATTATTAGTTTATTGATGATAGTTTGTATTTGCTGGAGCACAGAGCAGAGAATATAAAGAAGTACTACAACACTTTAATTCTATTATAGACCAGGCTTGTGTATGTCCATCAGTTTGTGTCAATGTCCAAGGATCTCATGTATAAACAGTACATATGCACAAAAAATGTTGCATATGCCCGTTTTCACGCTCACATCAAGATGTATAAAAACTAAACTTGGTGTAAAGTAACGGACATTTTCATGGCAGGGTCTCCCCTTGCGTATGCACTTTTCTGGTAGGTTTTATAACAAGGCATCACCCAGCTTCAAAGCGGTGCTACTTTTTCTGTGGTCCTGTTTTCTTTTTTAGATTCTACAATGCAAGTTTTATCAAATACACCAAAATTAATTGCATATCATTTACAAATTTAATTCACTTGATTGTAATCATTCTGTAACAATATAATGGTGCACAGAATGGCCAAACTATTCCGACTACCATGGATGCTTTAGTGTTGTTAGAAGACATTGCAAATGCAAGAATTAGACAGAGTGCTTATTTACAGATGATGATGACTGTCTTCTAAGTTGATTTTGATTTCCAACAGCTATCCTCTTGGACCTGTGTGCTGAACTGGTGCTGGCTTTACGAAAGCAGACTTTGAGGAATTGTGCTCTACCTGCTCCTTTGCAAGTTCTGTCCACTCTCTGGTTTTTAGCCGCAGGAGCTTTTCAACTTGAACTTGCTGACTGATAGGGTATTTCACAATTGTCACTGAGTCGCGCCATACCAGCTGTATAGAATGGTATTATCTTTTTTTTTTTTTTAATTTTATTAATTTTATTGTAATCATTCCATACAAATAAATACATTTTTACAAAAAAAAAAAATAGGATGAAAACAACAACCCCCACCCCTAAGAAAGAGAGCATGGCCAACGGAGTAAAACTTAAAGCTTGTAAACATACCTAAATTAATTTGTTTAAAAGGGCAATAGAGATGGATGGAGAAGAAAAAGAAATGTGAAAAGAATTGCTTCCTCGGTGCTTTAAGAGCTTATTCTAAAATATTATTGATTAGATCCTGCCAGGTTTTGAAAAAATTCTGTACCGATCCTCTAACTGAGAATTAGATTTTTTCCAATTTCAAATAGTATAAAACATCGTTTTCCCACTGACTTAAAAGAGGAGAGTTAGGATTCTTCCAGTTTAGCAAAATAAGTCTGTGTGCCAATAGTGTAGTAAATGCAATCACAGTTTGTTTGTCCTTCTCCACTTTAAGCCCTTCTGGAAGAACCCAAAACACAGCTGTTAATGGGTTAGGAGGGATTGTGAGACCAAGGCTGTCTGAAAGGCACTTAAAAATTTTGGTCCAAAATTATGTTAATTTGCTGCAGGCCCAAAACATGTGACCCAGTGAAGCTGGGACTTGATTGCAGCGTTCGCAGGTTGGATCTTGACCAGGGAACATTTTGGACAGTTTTAAGCGAGACAGATGTGCTCGATATATAATTTTGAGTTGAATGATTGTATGCTTTGCGCATATGGAGCTCGAGTGAATTCTCTACATTGCTACCTTCCACTCCTTTTCTGATATATTGATTAAGAAATCTTTTTCCCATTGTCCTCTTGGATCTTTGAAAGGGAGGGACTGTAAAATAATTTTATATTTTGCACAGATGGTGTTTAAATCCCTGAAATTGAGCAATATTTTTTCCAGCCTGGAGGAGGATGCAAGATGAGGAAAATCGGGCAGGTTCTGTTTAACAAAGTTCCTAATTTGAAGATAGTGAAAGAAATATGTAGTTGGAAAGTTAAATTTGGATTGTAATTGTTCATAGGATGCAAAGATGTTGTCTATATAAAGATCTCTAAGCAATCTAATCCCAAATCTTTCCAGATATTAAAAATTGCATATGTTTGCGAGGGTTGAAAGAGGTGGTTCTCTTGCAGAGGTGCCACAGATAAAAGATCCTCCATCCTAAAATGCTTTCTATATTGGTTCCATATTCTGAGTGAGTGAAGCACTATTGGATTATTCGTAAAATGGTGATAACTTACATTTGTTGGGGCACAGAGCTGGGAATATAAAGAAGTACTGTAGGATTTTACTTCTATTGAGGACCAAGTCTGTATATGTTCATCTATTTGTGTCCAGGTTTTTATAGCTTGTATGCTTGCTGCCCAGTAATAAAACTGAAAGTTAGGTAGAGCCATGCCACCTTCTGCCTTAAGTCTTTGTAGGGTCACTCTTTGGATACGTGGATGTTTTGAGCTCCAAATAAATTAGATTATTGTTGAATCTAATTGCTTAAAAAATGATTTATTAATGTATACTGGAATGTTTTGAAATAAAGAAAGAAGCTTAGGAAGAATGCTTATCTTAACAACGTTAATTCTTCCAGCTAGAGTGAGATGAAGGGTTGACTATCTATGCAAGTCTTGCTTAATTTTTACCATACAGATGGGAAAATTTTGTTGATAAAGAGCTTTACGTTTACTTGTGATGTTAACCCCTAGGTATTTAAACTGATCTGCAATGATAAAAGGTAGGGTGTCTAATCTAATATTATATGCTTGAGAATTCACTGGAACGAGTACACTTTTATTCAAATTAATTCTGAGACCAGAGATCTTTTTAAATTCTGTGAGTGCTGCTAAGACTGCAGGCACAGAATTTTGTGGGTCTGATATATACAGTACCATATCGTCTGCATACAGAGAAATTTTCCATTCAAGTCCCTATCTGATAATCCTCTTTATCTGATAAACGTTTCAACAGTGAACTGCCAGTGGTTCAATGGCGATTGCAAATAGCAGTGGTGACAAGGGGCATTCTTGTCTGGTACCACGTTCTAGTTTAAAGTAGTCTGAGCAAATGTTGTTAATACAGACTGAAGCTTCTGGATTGGTATAGAGTAGTTTGACCCATGCACAAATGTTCGGGCCAAACCCAAATTTCTCTAATGTAGTGAAAAGGTATTTCCATTCAATCATGTCAAATGCTTTTTCTGCATCCAATGATAATAATATTTCTGGGGTTTTTGACTTTACTGATGAGTATATTACATTAAACAGGCGTTGAAGATTTGAAGATAAGTGTCAACCCTTGATAAATCCAGTTTGATCTTGTGATATTATCGAAGGCAGCACTTTCTCCATCCTTCTAGCTATGGTTTTTGAGAGTATTTTGACATCATTATTCAAAAGTGAAATTGGTCTGTATGATTCACATTGTAATAAGTCCTTATTTTGTTTAGGAAAGACAGTGATTAATGCTTGATGAAAAGTTTGAGGTAAAATTTGATTGTGTCTAGCTTCTGTAAATGTTGCTAATAAAAGGGGAGCTCGCTGAGTGGAGAATTTCTTATAAAATTCTACAGGGTAGCCATCAGGGCCTGCTGCTTTCCTGCCTTGAAGTGACTTTATAGCGTCTAGTATTTCTATTATCTATAAAGAAATAATCAATTCTTGAGTAGCAATGATGTACTGGTGAGAAACACGAATATGTTCTTGAGTTTGGGTTTAAAACCCTCCAGGGGTCTGATAAGATGTGGTCAGTTACAAACTGTGTAATTGTCTTAGCTGTGTTAGATGTCATCCCCCCGTGACAGGAATCCTATCTAAAAGTGGGCTTAAAACACAATTAAAGTCCCCAGCCATTATAATTTTATGATTGTTCACATTGGGAATGGATGCAAATACATTTTGTATGAATTCCTTATCATCTATATTAGGTGCATAAACATTTATCAAAATCACTTTACAATTAAATAAGTTGCCCATGACAATCGCATATCTCCCTTCAGGATCAGATACTACATCGAATGCTGCAAATGAGACTGTTCTATGTATGAAAATTCCCACTCCTCTAGTTTTCTTTGTAAAGCTAGAATGGAACATTTGGCCAGTCCAATCTTTTTGCAGCCGGAACTGATCCTTGCTTAGTAAGTGGGTCTCCTGTAAAAATACTATTTTAGCTTTTAAACCTGTTAGGTGAGAGAATACTTTCTTTCTCTTTAATTCTTGATTCAGGCCTTTAACATTCCAGCTCACAAAGTTAACTGTCCCATCCTGGAGAGACATTGATTGTGAATTTTTGATGTCATTTTATAGTCTTATAGTCTTAACTGGAAGTGAGACAGCTTTAACCTTAATTTCCACTTTCCCCACGAGCTATTGCCATGCAGCCTATTGTTACATTGATAGTTGTAATTATAAGGGTTAAAAGGATAGATTAGATATAGCCTGCTCTCTTTCTCTTCCTCCCTTATCCCCCCACCCCCCATTTTGCCTCCCCATGTGAGGCTGGACCCCACTTCACAGAGTTCCAGTCCTCTGACATACCTAGAGACAGAGCATGTCCAAAGCAAAACAAGCCCCCACGTAACGGCACTTTAGGATTAAAAAGTAGAGATATCTATTGCCAATATAGTCTAAATACTATATGCCTAAATATAATCATTAACAAACTATAAGCATAAAATATAATCTTCAGCAATCTTAAAGTATTAAGATAATAAAAACCCAGGGAATGGTGTTAAAAAGTGGTCCAGAATAAGCATAGTAAATCCAAATGCAATAATAACAGTAACAAAACACCAGGGGTATGATGTTAAACAGTCTCCTTTAGGGCAGTAAAAAAAAAAAAAAGAAAAAACAAATTATTAATTTCTTCCACACACACGTCTATAACTGTAAGTAAAACATAAACAGAAAGCGTCCGAGTAATGAAAAGAATGTATAATTATAATATCCATATCATTACAAGTGTATCAGACAGCAGGTGATATCTACAGTACTTGCCATGCCATGACAGGATGTGACTCACTATTGTGTTTCAAAAAAGTGTCGGGATCAGCTTCCTTAATTCCTTTTCTGCTTCTTCCTTGCTGGCGAAGACATAGAATTGACCTTGGAATTCCACTTTCAGTTTGGCAGGATACAAAAGGCTGTATTTGATATCGGTTTAACGTAACCGCTGTTTAATGTTGTAGAAGGCTGCACGTTTAGTAGCTGTTGCCGGAGAGAAATCCGGGAAAATACGAATGTGGTTATTTTCAAATATAATCTCTTCCTTGTGTCTGAGATGTGCCATCACATCTAGCTTAAATAATAATCTCTCGAAGCGGACAATAAAAGACTTAGGTCTAAAGGTATTAGATCCATGTATGTGATAAGCTGCTGCTATCTCGGTATCTGATTTAAATTCTTCTCCAGTTATTTTAGAGAAAAGTTCAACTGCGAATTTCACTGGGTTTGGACTTTCATGATTCTCAGGTAGACCTTCGATTCTAATATTATTCCTTCTGCATCCATCTTCCAGAGCAGCAAGTCTGTCTTCGAGTTTCTTGCATTCAGAATTCACAGCTGCAGCTTTTCCATTGGCGTTAGATGCCAGTTGTTCCGCTGTTTCAATTCGGGCTGTGAATGACTGCTTAACATCATTCAACTGATCAGCAAATTTTCTTCAGTTTAGACGTATTTTCTTGGATGTGATCCTCAATTTTCCCCAGCATACCTTAAAAGGTCGCGTCAAAATGGTTGTATAGACACATTTCCAGTTATTTAATATCTTTCTTCATATTTTTCTGAATATCTTTCTTAAGCTCAGTTATGGCCGTGGTCGTGGCCGATGTTGTGATCATTTCCATCAGTTCGGAGAAATCATTTCGGCTTTCGTGCTCCGCAGGTGAATGGTATTATCTGCTTGTCATCCAGATATATAAGATTCCCTTACACTGTGAACTGGCAAATATAAAAGCACAATTCAGACCAACGTCTGGTTTTCCAAATGTAATTGTAGTGGTCAACTGCACACACATCAGCCAGGGATTAATCACCGAAATAATGAGCTGACATTATATCATATATAGCTGGAAAACCTATAAAAACATAGTTGCAGATGCTTTTTCCAACTAGTGAGGCAAAAGGCAAGTAGTCCTTTTAAAGACAGCGAATTACCTCAAAGTAAAGAGCAGAGAATCAGTCGGTTGTGGCACTCTGTGCCATCTCTACACTATAAAGGCACCTTCAGAGAATGAATTTCTTTATGTAAATAGAAAGCATTTCCACTCTATTAATGTGCTGCTCTATAGTGCACAGAAGGTGTGTCACAGTGTGCAAGCACGTACTTCAACAGATGCATTATGATGAACCTGAGCTTGACCCATTAAATGATTAGCCAGATCAGACAGCATTACAACTTCACTTGAAAGTAATTAGCATAATGTATAAACAGCTAATCAGATGCAGCATTTATTTTTTAACCAATTGATTTCATTTGTTGTCAATATCACATAGTACAGCCCATATATTTTCTTAGTTTATTGGCCATATCTCTTACAGCATCCACTTTTGCATTTTTTGATTCCAGAACCGTCTGTCAGCACATAGCCAGACAGCCTCCCAATGGTTTCCGAGGCAGAGGTGTGTGTGCAACCAGAGCCCGAAGACATACTCAGCACAGTAGCATCATCACCACCTGACCATTGTAATATTGTCTAAAACAGAATAAACAGATGATGGGTTGCAACTCGCCTTTTCATGTTGACTGTGATATCTGACCACTTCTTTTTTCTTTCAAGAACTATGCGACTTTCTGAATTTGAACTTTCAAGTGTCTATGCCACACTTTTGTTTCTTATACCACTGCGTAAGCCAACAAAAAGTATGTTTTTCCTTGCCTCCACTTGCTGAAATTCTTCTTTTTTCATATGCCTTTTCCATTGTTTTTTAACCAAACACTGAACAGAAGGTTTTATTTATGTTGATTTGCATATGGGAAGAGTCCAGATGGGGGTGTAGGCACAAGCACATGCGTTAAATTTCACATTTGTTGAGATTTATAAAGGGGAAGTGCGTGGAACTTGGCATACGCACAGATTTATGTATTTAGATTTTTTTTGTGCGTGCACACATTTCCACTTTTGTCCATACACTATGTTTTAGTGTGAATTCTAAGTGCGGCATTATACGTGAGGCCCCAGATCTTTATGGTCTTTATATTTGGTGCCCAGTAATAAAATTGAAAGTCAGATAGTGCCATGCTTCCTTCTGCTTTAGTTTGTTGTAGAGTCTCCCTTTGGATCTGTGGATGTTTCAAATTCCAAAAAATTTAGGTTATGATTGAATGTAATTTCTTAAAAGAAAGATTTCTTAATGTATATAGGGATGGTTTGAAAGAGACAAAGAAGCTTTGGAAGGATATTCATCTTAACAGTGAACAGTGTTGATTCTCCCTGCTAATGTGAGATGGGGGGTGGACAATCTATTCATATCTTGTTTAATTTTTTTTTCATGCAGACAGCAAATTTAGTTGAAAAATAACTTTAAATTTATGTGTGATATTTACCCCTAAGCGTTGAAACTCATCTGCTAAGATAAATGGGAAGGTGTCCAGTCTAATATTGTGAGCTAGAGCAGGGGTCCTCAGTCATAGTCCTGGAGGGCCGCAGTGGCTGCAGGTTTTTGTTCTAACCCGGTTGCTTAATTAGAAAGTAATTTTTGCCAATAATTTAATTTCATGGCTTTTTAGTGTTTTAACTCTGCTATGTCAGGTAATTCTCACATCTTAAATTTTCCCCTTTTTAAGGATATCATCTAAATGATTTGAAGGCTAAAATGGATAAGTAATTCTCACTCCTTCACTTTTTTCTCCTCATTTTCCTTCCAGTATTTAATTAAACCCAATAGTTCATGATAAATAAACACAGGTGTAAATGGTAATAAGCTAAATGGAGAAATGCTGGTCTCTTTTGTCATTTGCATGGTATTGCTAATTAGGAGCAATTACAAACCAAGAATACAGCTGTTTCAGACTAAAATAAGCAATAAGGGTTCAAAATCTTAACGAGTGAGACAACTAAAGTGAGGCAGAAGTGTTACTTGAGCAATAAGTGCTTCTTTTTAAGCAGTTGGGTTGGAGCAAAAACTTGCAGCCACTGTGGCCCTTCAGGACCGTGATTGAGGACCCCTGAGCTAGAGAGTTCACTGGAAAAAACACACTTTTATTCAAATTAATTTTGAGTCCAGATATCTTTTGAACATCTGCTAGTGATTTTGGGACTGCTGGCAGGGAATTTTGTAGGTCAAATATATACAGTGCCATATCATCTACATATTGTGATATTTATCTCAAATGCATTTTGAAAGTAAACAGCCATTGGCTTGATGGTGATGGCAAAGAGCAATGGTGATAGGAGACATCCTTGTCGAGTACCGCATTCTAGTTTGAAGTGAAATAATGTTAAAATGAACTGAAACTTCTGGAATAGTATAGAGTGGTTTGATCAATGCACATATATTTGGGCTGAACCCAAACTTATGCAATATAGTGAATAGGTAATCCCATTCAAACAGCTCAAATGCTGAGTTTGTGTCTTGTCCGTTGCGCGAGGTGGACGGCTAGAGCTGAGCTCCGTTACCAGCGATGTTATTTTACCCATATTTTTACTGTCATCCAGAGGTATTTACATTGTATGTGAGTATAAATAAGCATGAGCAGCAAACATAGGGTTCAGAAAAAAGGAAAAGGATAAGGCAGCTAACTTTCAGTAAAGTCAAACTCAAAATTGGCCTCAAATCACAGTGTGGCCTGCCAGAGATTGACCTGGAGCTGACAGGTGAAGGAATAGATCTGCCAGGACCTGATGCTGCAGCTTTGGCTTCAGCTGAAAACAAAAGTGGGAGCAAAACTGCAAATAAGGCAGGCAAGGAGAATCCATCAATTCCAGAAGAATTGGAACTGAGCATGGACCTTTTATCCTCGATGTCAACTACAGCTAATACCCGCCATAAGTCAGCAGTATCAACCCCAAAACCAGACTCACAATTCTGCCTAAAGAGCGCAGAGAAGATCAAATTCACTGTCAGAGCTGAAGATAATGATTGCCACATTCGAGAGGGACATAAATGAGATAAAGAGTGATATAAAGAAGGATATAAGAGATATAAAGAAAGAAATAAAGGACTTATGTAAGAAAATTGAGAAACAGCAGGATACCACTGATGAAAAGGCAATGGCTGCAAAATCAGAAAGCAAAATGCTTGCTGACAAACTGGCTACGCTGAAAGAGAGATATAAAAGGAGCAACATCAGAATTGAAAGTCTCCCTGAAAACGTGAAAGGTCAAACCCAGTGAATTTCATAGCTGAACTATTCTCTAAAATAACTGAAGAGAACTTCAAATTGGACACCAAGATCTCAGCAGCCTACAGTATATGTGGATTGTATGCCTAAAAACTGAGCTGCCTTATTGTAAGTTTTGACAAACTATAGGCTAAAGAAAATTTCATGTTCCTTCTCAAACTGAAAGAGGAGATTATATTTGAAAATAACCACATTCATATTTTTCAAGATTTCGATGCTGCAATATCTGCTAAATGTGCTTCATACTATGGCATTAAGCAGCATCTATGTACAATAGGTATTGTACATTTTTAGCTCTCCAAATGAAGCAGAAAAATAATTAAGAAGACTGATCCCAACATCCTTTTGAAACACAATGATGAGCCAGTCATACTGTATTCTGGCAAGGAAAAGAAGATTCTTCTTGCAGCTTGCAACTTGGACCGTTTGGAATACGACATTTGCTGTAACTATACATTCTACTGTATTTCCTTTTCAGTCATCTTTCTTTTTTTGTAAACTTCAAGTATTTTATTGAATCTTTATATTGAATATATGTACATTTTGGCTATTTAGAATGTTTTTTTTCACCTCATATCCTTGGTTTATTGTATTGGGAATGTACTATCATACATTATCTCATTCTCCATGGGGATTGCTTAACATAATTCCCTAGGTTTATTATATTGAGTCTGTTTAAGATCATATTCTAGGTTTATTATGTTTGGACTGAACTTTCAAAAAATACCTCAATTTTAACCTTTGCTACTTCTCTGCTGGGGGATTCATTTTGATCTGGACATGCTCTGTCTCTTGGCATGTCAGAGGACTGGGACTTCATGAAGTATTTTCTGCCTCAATGGGGAAATAAAATGGGGGGTGGGGGTGGCTTTGCTATTTCTTATTCATCCTTTCTACCCCAATAACCATTAGTCCCAACACAAAAATAGGCTTCATAGCCATAACACCTGGCAATAATGTGAAATTGTTACTCAAGAATCAATTATTTCTTCATAGACAATAAGTTTTTGCCCATTTTCACATCTTGTAAATACAACGCTATTGTTATTTCCGACTATGCCCCTCTGATCGTGATCATGGAGCTTAAATCACTATGCCCTACACATTCATCACGTAGCCAGTATCTTAACCCCCTGTTATTAACTGATGAGAACTGTACAAAATTTGTATCCTAGGAAGTTGATTATTTTCTGGAGACAAATGAATCTACAAAAGTCTCTGCAGGAATACTCTGGGAAACTCTGAAGGCATTTTTAAGACAATAGAGGACAGATTATTTCATATCTTTTTCGCAAAAATTAATAGGAGACCAAAAACACATCTGAGTTAATCAACAAACTTACCAGAATAGATTTACAATAAGCCTGTTTTCCAAAAGAGGGACTTTATAGAAAAAGACAGGTTTTGCAATCAGAATTTAACCTCTTGACTACTAAAGAAATGGAACAGCTCCTCTTTAAATCACAACATCTTTAATTATGAACATGGAGAGAAGGCCAGTAAGATTTTAGCCCAACAAATCCACAGGCAGGAAGTCTGCAATGCAATAATAGCAATTGCCAACAAAGAAGAAGATAAAATCATAGACCATAAAAATATAACCCACATATTTAGAGAGTACTATAAGTCCTTATATTCTTCTCAGTCTGAAGAAGATAAGACACAATCTAATGAGTTTTTTGACTTGTTACAGATACCACAGCTAGATAGTGCTGTGGAACTGGATAAACCTGACACTCTCAGAATTACTAGATGCTATAAACTGACTTCAAAGTGGAAAAGCAGCCAGCCCTGATGGCTACCCAGTGAAATTGT
Source organism: Polypterus bichir lapradei (assembly GCA_026402145.1). Taxonomy (NCBI): domain Eukaryota; kingdom Metazoa; phylum Chordata; class Cladistia; order Polypteriformes; family Polypteridae; genus Polypterus; species Polypterus bichir. The sequence continues at coordinate 11,329,773 of JANRMT010062821.1, read as the reverse complement.
ACAAGAAATTTGCAAAAAAGTTAGCTCCACTATTATTAGCAGTGTTTATAGAGACTAAAGACAAAGAAATTCTACCTCAAATTTTTCATCAAGCATTAATTTCCATCTTTCCTAAGAAAAATAAGGACTTACTACAATACGCAATACACAGACCAATCTCATTTCTGAATAATGACGTTAAGATACTCTCCAAAGTTCTTGCTAGAAGGAATGAGAAAGACTTATTAAAGATAAACACTTAGCTTCTAATCTTTGATGTTTTACAATATATTCATTAATTAAATCTAACACCCCAGAGATGTAGAGAAATACCATATTTTCTTAAAATGGATCCTAGGGAAAGAATGTATAGAGAAAAAAGCAGAGGCACTAGGATAGATCCTTGGAGGATTCCACAGTGGAGAGATACTGAGGAGGACTAGAACCACATCCAGCCAACAGGCCACTGGGAACACTACCAGGAGACAACGTCAGGGTGAATTTTAGTCTGATCAATAAACCGCTGCTTCTACCCCTGTGGAAAACTTGCCCTCTTGTTTCAGGACATGCATTATTATTTTCCTAATATGTGACAAAACATGTAAAATAAAGGTAGAATTAAAACTGTCACATTGCTTGGTACAGTTACAGGACTGGCATTTTTTATTGGCTAGAGCCTATAGCCATAAATAAAATGATTATTTCGTCTGATGCCTCTAAATCGTCTATGTGACAACAGCTAAATAAAAATGCAATACTTTTAGTCTGTAGGAAACAAATACTTCAGCAATTCTTTAGGTTCATTTTCTACATTTTCTTGAACATGTCCGTCTTCATTTATTAGTCACGTCCTGTGGTGGTAACTGTGAGTCACCTGTTTCATAAATAAATTGGCGATGTTTAAAAACCAATTGTGCTGGTATGAGAAATATAGATTAATGGTATTACTGCAAAAGTGCAGCAGTTTCTTAAATTTATGCTTTACATTTCAGCATATAGTTCAAGATAGCTGTGATCAAATTTGTTGAAATTATTTTTGACAGTCATTGAAAAGGCATTAAGTCTTTCTGCTCTTACAGGGCATGGATGGAAACTGGATGACAGGCAGTTCTATTAAGTCACAGTATGACTATGTTTTTATAAAGAGACATCCTTCTCCATGGCATTCTCAGTGCCACAGGGAAGAATACTATGAACATGTAGTATGTACATTCTAAATTTTTGTATGAGCTTTACATACTTTCAGAGTGTTGATGATGGCAACCATGAGATGCTTACCAACACAATGTACAGCACTGGGTCAGCATATGAAAAATTTTAAGGGTTAAGAAATCAGAACTGCCATCAGAACTGATATCTCTATCTATCCTGCATTGTATTTTATTAGTTCACATGTCTGACTTGCTCCAGTTATTTATCTGAAGGGTTAAATTCACTTCTCTTTATAAGTACTTAATTAGTGTTCTATAAATTTCTCATTCTTATATGTGCTATTGTGATAATTGTGTTATCCATTCCACATTTAAAACAAAATGACTTGCAGAATGAAAGCTTTAATTACTACTAATGCCTTATATTGATGAACCTCACTGGATACTGTTTCCATAATTTAATAATGTATAAGATGTTTTGAATTTTGATATAAGTCAAATCTTTGCTTAGAAATGAGAGAAATCATTGTTATCTGCTAAAAGGAGCTTCAAAAATACACCCAAGCAGATTAACTGTTAAAAGAACTGAAAAAACTTTTTCAAAATCTGTTAGACCTACCATTATGTCAGTCTTTGATAAATGTTTTATTAAGTCTTTCTTTACTTATGCTCTGCTGGTATGTTAATGTCAACAACAAAACCACAATAAATCAAATTGTAAAATAGAGCAAAAAAAATGACAAGGTTTCAATAGTCAAATCTCGCAGACCTGTTTAATAAGCATATATTACAGAAAGCAGAGTGTATCCTCAGACTCAGACATATTGACCACATTCTGAATTGTAGTTGTTGCCATCAGATCACAGGATCAACATTCCAAGGATAAAGGGTAACCGGTTTAAACTGTCTTTAAATCCAACTGCTATTAATCTTCAAAATGAATCCATTTTTTAATAAACATCCAAACTATCAAATCAAATTGTATTTGTTACATACAAATTATATATATGGTACAATGTGTAGTGAAATGTGTAGTTGCTCAACTCCAATCAATGACTGTTTCTTTAAGAAAAAGAAAAATTGACGATAACAATAGTTGACTTTATAAATATTCATAAATTTAAAGAATAGCTCTGAGGGCAGATAAGGAGGCATTTGTTAGAGGAATCAGTGAGTAAATGGTACACCATCTGTTGTGTAGTGATCCATGTCCTGCTTACAGAAGAATCGAAGCATTACACACATCTGAATCAGTCAGAGTGGCTGATGGAACGGTCCTTATGGATGACACTGCAGTTGTGACCCACTGGGCTGGCTACTTTGAGCAGCTGTTTAAAGCTGATCCTCTGGCTAGAATGTTGGATATCTCTGGGTTCACAGATCTTGAGGCTGATCCTCCAATTAGCTGTGAATCATTCAGTCTCATTGAGACTGTACAGATGGTGAACCAGGTGAGAGTAGGGAAGGCTGCAAGGATCTGTGGTATCCGGAGTGAACTTCTCCAGGCTGGTGGTAAGGCTGTCCTCCTGGCATTGCAAGCAATCTTTGTTTCCATTTGGGAGACTGGCATCACTCCAACTAACTTGAAAACGGGATTTGTCGTCCCTATCTGCAAAGGAAAGGGTGATCGCCTGGATTGCGACAACTGCACGGGGATAACAATGTTCTTGGTGCCAGGTAAGATCCTTGCTAGGGTCGTCTTCAATAGGATCCGTGATCACTTGCTCACCTACCAGTGACCAGAGCAGTCTGATTTTAAGCCTAAGAAGTCTACCATCGACCGCATCCTGGCACTGAGGGTTCTCAAATGTGAGTTTCTTTGCAGGATTTGCCGACTTTCATAAAGCGTTCGACTCAGTTGATCGAGCTGCCCTCTGGGGGATCCTGAGACTCAAGCTTGCTAAATATAATGGCCTGCCTTTATACTTGTACTGTGAGTGTTGTGCAGAGTGGAGGCAGAACCTCTACGTTTTTCCCAGTTGATTCTGTGGTTCGTCAGAGGTATGTATTTCTTCCTACTCTGTTCAAAGTTTGCATGGACTGGGTGTTGGGCAAGGTCATGTAGTCCATCAGCTGTGGGGCATCTGTTGGCGAAGAAAGATTCACTGATTCACTTTGCTGACAACACAGTGATCTTCATGAAGTTAATGGAGGCTCTGATCAGGGCTCTCGAGATACTAAGGAAGGAATCTGAGTGTCAGGCCTATGATGACCTCATAGGTACAGCCATTGGCAGTGTGTCTGTAAGTGGTTAGAATGTCGACCTTGTCGAGAGGTTTACTTACCTCAGCAGTGACAGTCATGCCTCTGGTGACTCTTCCTATGAAGTCAATGGACGGATTGGTAGAGCATGGGGGTCATTAGGTCACCTAGAAAGGGGTGTGTGGCACTCCCGATATCTATACGAAAGGATGAAGGTCCAAGTCTTTAGAGTCCTGGTGCTTCCTGTCTTGCTATATGGTTGCTAGACATAGATGCTATCTGGTGACCTGAGACGAAGACTGGACTCCTTTGGTACTGTGTCTCTTTGGCGAATCCTTGGGTACCACTGGTTTGACTTCGTGTTGAATGAGTGGTTGCTCATGGAGTCCCGAATTAGGCACATTATCTACATTGTGATGGAGCATCACTTACAGCACCATGGCCATGTGGCGCGATTCCCTGAAGGTGATCCAGCTCACAGGATCCTTATTGTGGAGGACCCAAGTGGCTGGACCAGGCCAAGGGAACGCACACGTAACATCTGGCTGCGGCAGATAGAGGGTCATTTCTGGAGGGTGGGACTGGACCGCATGTCTGCCTTAGAGGTTGCCAGTCAGGATCCCAAGTTGTTTTGTTGTGTGGTGGGTGTGGCAATGCACTGTACCAGTGCATGCTCTCCAAGTTGTCCTGACCTAAAGAACAGAATTCTAAATAAAGTATGTGATAAATAAATAATAACTGAATAACTTAAATAATTTAATGTTAAGGGAGTTTATAATTTGGCGTCATGTAATGGATTATGGGAAAAAGCTTCTCCTCAGTCTTTCTGAACTGGACTTTAGGCAGTGGTAGTGTTTATCTGACCGCAGAACAGATGGGATGGCTGGTGTCATGAATAATTTTCTTTGTCCTGGACTGAAATCACTTGGTATAGATGTTCTTGAAGTTAGGGTGGTCATACCCAGTGATGTGTTCAGCTGACCACATGAGTCTCTGCACAGCCTGTCCTGCTGCTTGCTGTTTTCAAACCAGGCGATTATACCTTCTTTCAGAATACTTTCGATAGTAGATGTTTAAATGTTCTACAGTATCCCAGAGAGCAGGCTAAAGATGCTGAGGCATATGTGGTGGTAAACACATTGTCATGCCTTCGTCACCAAGGTGTTGATGTGATTGGACCAGGTCAGGTCCTTCGTAATGTGGAGACAGAGGTATGTGAAACTGTACTCCTTCTCCACCTGAGTGCTGTTAAGATAGATAGATAGATAGATAGATAGATAGATAGATAGATAGATAGATAGATAGATACTTTATTAATCCCAAGAGGAAATTCACATAATCCAGCAGCAGCATACTAATAAAAAAAATATATATATTAAATTAAATTGTAATAAAAATGCATGTAAAAAAAGACAATAACTTTGAATAATGTTAGCATTTACCCCCCCGGGTGGAATTGAAGAGTCACATAGTGTGGGGGAGGAACGATCTCCTCAGTCTGTCAGTGGAGCAGGACAGTGACAGCAGTCTGTCGCTGAAGCTGCTCCTCTGCCTGGAGATGACACTGTTCAGTGGATGCAGTGAATTCTCCATGATTGACAGGAGCTTGCTTAGCGCACGTCGCTCTGCCACAGATGTTAAACTGTCCAGCTTCATTCCTACAATAGAGCCTGCCTTCCTCACAAGTTTGTCCAGGTGTGAGGCGCCCTTCATCTTTATGCTGCCTCCCCAGCACACCACCGCGTAGAAGAGGAGGAGGAGGAGGTGGTATTACCTCTGCTGTTTTCTCCAAAAATCCACAATCAGCTCCTTTGTCTTGATGACCTTGAGGTATAGACCTGTCCTGACACCAGTATGAAAAACATTCCACTTCATCCAGGTAAGCCTGCTCATTTTTGTTAGATATCAGGCCTATCCCAGCTGTGTCATCAGCAAACTTGACAATGATGTTTAAGTCATGGGCAGTTATGCAATCGTATGTGTAGAGTGCAGGAGTGGGGTGGCCATTGGGAACACCAAGACATTTCCCAGTGTGCTGGTGATGTTTCATAAATAAATAAATAAATATGCATTTTGTAAATCTGTTAAAGGATGGCCCATCCTCAAGCGATAGAACCCCGTTTTGCATGCAGGTATCCATTTTCAGTGAAAAGGAAGCAGTCCCTCCCTACAAATTGAGACTAAAACTATCCATTTTTCCATTTTCTTAATGATGGACTCCAGTGGTAAAAGAGAAATAAAAGGTAGAGCTGAGAAAGCAAGGATTAAGTGAAAATCAAACAGCATTGGAGGAGAATGCAGCATTATGTATGAAAATATCTTTATTTAGAACAGGTGAGAAAAGCTGTCATCTTTTAACTTTACAACACTGCATTGGTTCATGACTTTATTATTTTTTTTTTTTTTTTATTAGCACTAAGTGACAGCAAAGTGGCGAGATAGCTGAAGTGGCAAATGTGATTGGCCTCACATACTGTCATACTGCCCAAAATGTACTTAGTCTCTTGTATTATTACATGCTGTCTCTAGAAGTGATGTGCAATGCTTTACTTGACTACACTGTTATTGTCAGTTCATTAAATAACTTAGTAGTGACCAATAAGTGTAGCTGGAACTTAACACCCTTACATAGCTTTCATATTTAGCTTTAGGCTTTAGAATTAAGGCCATGTGTAGCCTATTAAGAAAGGGATATTGTTTAATGAATTTATGATGCAGGTATTAAACAAGAGAAACACAATCTGCTATGAATGCCCAGGAAGACGTAAATGCTGTCTGTGTTTCGCACTTCTGCTCCAACCAGCATCTACAGAGAGTCAGCCCAGTGATGTTGATGAGGCAGGGGTAGGAGGATAAAAAAGAAAAAAACAGCAACAGGTATGTGCAACATTGTGGTGCCCTGGTATGATAATAGGATGGATGTTTGCGGGTATTTTTCACTATTACAGAAAATAATATGACCAGTGTGAAATATTATTATGACTGAAAGATAAGCATTAATATGTTATAGCTTTACAATCATCATGTATTATCCACTGCAAAGCTCTAAGTATTCATAGTATCTTATAGTGCACACTACAATGTAGTAATCCTATTAATTATTTAATTTCTTTGTTATTAAAGATGATACTTATCTTGTAGGAAGGGAGGGAGTTAGTTCAACTGCAGGATCCATGCCAGAGACAAGATAGAGGCAACAACAACTGTGGAGGAAAAAGAAAAAGATATTCAGATAAATGACAGGAATGTAGAGAAGGCAACTACAAGCTTTGATTACTTTGCACATACCTAGTCCAAATATCTTGATCTATTTTTCTTCTATCACTTCCAACAATCCCAGGACAAGGTGTTTTGTGGATGTGGTAAAAACAATTGGAAAATGTGATCTTAACTTTCAAGGGTACAAAGTTCAAGGTACCTATATTCTACAAGATGTAACTCTTCACCATGTCAAGTTGTTGTTTCAGCAATCTACATGAGTGCATTGAAAAGAACAAGAAAATGCTGATTTACTAGTCATGTGTCTCTTTTATTTTATTGGCAGTTATCATGGTGGCCTAGTAGTAATACCCCCATCACCCCCCATCCTCGAGTGAGCTTGTCTGTATCGTGTCACTCCAGGGTTGAAGAACAGTCCCTCTCCGCCTTGGTAAAGGGAGTACAGCACGGGACTCAGAACACAGCCTCGTGGAGCAGTTGTGGTAAGAGTGAGGGATGATTAGGTGCGGCCACCCACTCAAATCACATGGAGTCTGCTTGTCAAGGTAAAAATCATGGCATGAACAGTAATTATTTGCATCTTTCATTAGTCAAGTCTAAATATTAGTTTAATTTTTATGTGTAATGTGTTTGATCTGATGTTTCACTATAAGTGTCACATTCACTACTATATTAGATTTATTTGCATTGTTTATGTTTGTTGGCTGTGTTCTTTGTGATGTGATTTTAAAGTTACATCATAGTCTCTCTGTGAAGCATGCTGATAAACCAAATTTCCCTCTTAGGACAAAAAAAACTGAATGGAATTAAATTAAAGTGAAGTCAATGCAAATACAGTAATGTTTATAATACTGCCATTTATTATAATCCAGAAACAAAGATACAGGCTTTCAGTTTATTCTTTAAAAAATGTGTTCAATTTATATTGAATGATGTTAATAATGTCATCAAAGCCACTGGGAGTGTGTTCAGCTCCATCACTTTACAAAGACATTGTTGATAGATGCATCAGGTCCTCTGATTTTGCTGTGCCATTTGACATTCCATCTATGCATTTACTGTATCCAAGTCATGGGTAGCTGGAGTCAGGATTAAGGTAGGAATTAATAAAGGACAAGATGCCATGATGTAAGAGTGTGACTTAAGAATGAATGCAGTGCAGGCCACAGGATATCTTTACAGGGTGCCAATGCAGGCCCTGCTCAAAAGTTTAAGGGGCTAAATGCTATAATAAAGGGAAATGTATAATAGATTAGCCAAAAAGTTCAATATACTTATTTACCTCTAATACCTCCTACCACTGTGCAAAGAAATGATTTTAAACTCCACTTCCTAGTTTTGTGTTCTTATTGGTCACTGGAGACTTTTTCAGATAGTCAGCAAGGATTTCATGTTTACTTTTATCCATTTCTAAGTGTTTTTACTTTCTATTCCAATTTCCTTATGCCTTAAGATGCTTAAAGTGTGTTGCTGTGGAGAGCTACTGCTTCAGTAATGCCCTCTACTTCTTCTTCTTCTTTCGGCTGCTCCCATTAGGGGTTGCCACAGCGGATCATCTTCTTCCATATCTTTCTGTCCTCTGCATCTTGTTCTGTTACACCCATCACCTGCATGTCCTCTCTAACCACATCCATAAACCTTCGCTAATAAAATACAGTGTCCATTTTAGGACATCCTCATCCCTCCGAGAAAACTCCATCATTCCTACTACCTCCAAAAAATATTCTTCCTCCCTGCGAGGAATCCCCTGTCACCCCTCCTCCCTCCCCTCTCCTCCCTCCTTCCTTCCACCACCGTCCGCTCTCAGTTCTCCGATGTCCGTTTTCCGTCATCCACCCTCCTATCTCTGTCATCCGTCTTCAGCTCTCCGTCAACCCCCACACTCCCCCCGCCCCCCCGCACATCACGGCATTTTCATTAATGAAGTGACGTAATACTCCAGCTCCACCTTCTTCACAAGTTCATTAACCGAATTATTTGTCAATTATATTTACAGTAAGAATTTATAGCACGACCCAAACGTGGGAACGAAGGTAAATGATGTTGTTGAGTGTCTTTTAATACTGTGCAAGCATATATATTAACACGTGTGCATTAAAACGTGTGCATTTACGGGGTGATTTCTCAGGCTTATAAGCTCACCTTTTATTAAAAAGTTAAACGGAAACTTTTTTCATTCTGAAAGGCACAAACCACGTCGGATTTCAGCCGTTAAACGCACGAAAATTTCGGTACACCAGATAAATAAGCGCAACATATTAACAGTTGTATTGTATGATTATAATACATATAGAAATGTGTTAATCGTTAACTAATAGTATGGGATGGTGTTTTTCGACTCAGCTACAGATGCCGATGGAAACCAGAACTGCTTTGGAAAAATACGAACACCATAAGGCCGATCTGGAAGAAGGTAGCGCAGCGCCTTGATTTAAACGATTCCATGTCTTGGTGGGTTTGTATAGCTTGTTGTCAATATCTTTACACCTGTTTTTTAAGGCTCATTGAGTGAAAGGGGCTTTCATGAAAAAAGTTAGGGCTTTGCTACAGGATACACCCTCCACAAGTCAAGGAAGTAAAAATAAAGGTACTGTATATATTTCTGTTTTATTTAAATCTTTTAAGTATGAATGGGGGGCGGCACGGTGGCGCAGTGAAAGGTGCCAGTTAGGAGACCCGGGTTCGCTTCCCTGCGTGGAGTTTGCATGTTCTCCCCGTGTCTGCGTGGGTTTCCTCCGGGTACTCTGGTTTCCTCGCACAGTCCAAAGACATACATGTTAGGTGCATTGGCGATTCTAAATTGTCCCTGGTGTGTGGGTGTGTGCGCCCTGCGGTGGGCTGGCACCTTGCGCGGGGTTTGTTTCCTGCCTTGCGCCCTGTGTTGGATGGGATTGGCGCCTGTATTTAGGATATAGCGGGTTGGATAATGGATGGTTGGAAGTTTGTATGCATAGCCCCATTTGGCCGTTTTAGTTTTTTTTTCTTTCTTCAGTAATATTTCAGCAAACCCGGAGCTTGTCAGTTCAAATCCTGGTACTGACACCACTGTGTGACCCTGAGGAAGTCACTTCACCTACCTATGCTACAAAAAACAAAAGCAATGCAACAAATTGTACCTCAGATGTTGCAAGTTGCTAGGATAAAGGCATAAGTCAAATAAATAAATATGTATTACACACATAGGATCATTTATTTTCAGTTAAGTCATCTGCAGCAAACCTTTATAAATGAGGGTTTCTCCTTTTTAGATAGTGCAAACTGTTTTCTCTTGGAGAGCTTTTTTCATTTCATTGAAAATTAAAGCAGTAACTGCCAAAATATGTAGCTCTTATTAATTTTTCAACATTGTGTAAAATAACTTCATAAAGTAATATAAAAGGTTTAAATACTGGTTATCCTTTTACACTAAAATATTACTAAAGAGATACAAAAAAAGTAAAATGCATATGTTGTTTTTCTTTAGGGAGATTAAATAGCCTATTACCGAAGAAATAAAAAAAAACCAAAAACGGCCAAATGGGGCTATGCATACGAACTTAAAAGGTTTAAATAAAACAGAAATATACACCTTTATCTTTACTTCCTTGACTTGTGGAGGGTGTATCCTGTAGCAAAGCCCTAACTTTTTTCATGAAAGCCCCTTTCAGTCAATAAGCCTTAAAAACAGGTGTAAAGATACTGACCACCAGCTACGCAAACCCACCAAGACATGGAATCGTTTAAATCAAGGCGCTGCGCTACCTTCTTCTAGATCGGCCTTAAGGTGTTCGTATTTTTCCAAAGCAGTTCTGGTCTCCATCGGCATCTGTAGCTGAGTCAAAAAACATTATCCGATACTATTAGTTAACGATTAACATGTGTCTATATGTATTATAATCATACAATACAACTGTTAATATGTTGCGCTTATTTATCTGGTGTACCGAAATTTTCGTGCGTTTAACGGCTGAAATCCGACGTGGTTTGTGCCTTTCAGAATGAAAAAAGTTTGCGTTTAACTTTTTAATAAAAGGTGAGCTTTTAAGCCTGAGAAATCACCCCATAAATGCACACGTTTTAATGCACACGTGTTAATATGTATTAAAAGACACTCAACAATTAACGTAATTCACCTTCGTTCCCGCGTTTGAGTCGTGCTGTAAATTCTTACTGTAAATATAATTGACAAATAATTCGGCGAACGAACTTGTGAAGAAGGTGGAGCTGGAGTATTACGTCACTTCATTAACGAAAATGCCGTGATGGGGGGGCGGGGGTGGTGTGGGGGTTGACGGAGAGCTGAAGGGGGATGACGGAGATAGGAGGGTGGATGACGGAAAACGGACATCGGAGAACTGAGAGCGGACGGTGGTGGAAGGAGGGAGGAGAGGGGAGGGAGGAGGGAGGAGGGGTGACGGGGGATTCCTCGCAGGGAGGAGGAATATTTTGTTGGAGGTAGTAGGAATGATGGAGTTTTCTCGGAGGGAGGAGGATGTCCTAAAATGGTCACTGTACGCTTAGGCCTTCCTCTTCCCTGGCAGCTCTATCCTTAGCATCCTTTTCCCAATATACTCAGCATCTCTCCACTGCACATGTCCAAACCAACGCAATCTTGCCTCTCTGACTTTGTCTCTCAACTGTCAAACATGAGCTGACCCTCTAATGTACTCATTATTAATCCTGTCCATCCTTGTCACACCCAGTGCAAATCTTAGCATTTTTAACTCTGCTACCTCCAGCTCTGTCTCCTGCATTCTGGTCAGTGCCACCGTCTCCAATTCATATAACATAGCTGGTCTCACTACTGTCCTGTAGACCTTCCCTTTCACTCTTGCTGATATCCGTCTGTCACAAATCACTCCTGTCACTCTTCTCCACCCATTCCACCCTGCCTGCACTCTCTTTTTCACCTCTCTTCCACAATCCCCATTACACTGTACTGTTGATCCCAAGTATTTAAACTCATCCACCTTCGCCAACTCTACTCCTTGCATCCTCACCATTCCTCTGACCTCCCTCTCATTTACACCTGTATTCTGTCTTGTTCTTACTGACCTTCATTCCTCTCCTCTCTAGAGCATATCTCCACCTCTCCAGGGTCTCCTCAACCTGCTCCCTACTATCTCTACAGATCACAATGTCATCAGCAAACATCATAGTCCACGGGGACTCCTGTCTAATCTCATCTGTCAACCTGTCCATCACCATTGCAAATAAGAAAGGGCTCAGAGCTGATCCCTGATGTAATCCCACCTCCATGTTGAATGTATCCGTCGCTCCAACCGCAGACCTCACCACTGTCTACTGAATGGGAATAATAAGTTTCAGAATAAAAACTTGCCATTACAAAAGAGTCATTGCTTGTTTACATAGGGAATAGCAAGATCTGGGTGCAGATATCTTCATCTTAGGACAGTACTCTATTAGCAATTGTCTGTTATAAATTTACTCTTTCTGAGTTTGAGGTTTCAGTTGCTTGTAGCAGTATGTTGCTGATGTACAAAGACTAAAATTATAATAACACTAGGCTGACCCGCCTTTTAAGGCGACCGACTTTTAAGTTGACCACTTCTTAAGGCAATTCAATATGTAGATCAATTTGATATTTTATACAAACTCATTAATTTTTTTATATTGCATTTGAGCGGTATTACTTTAATACTCGTAGTTTCTGTTATTTTTGTGATGAAATTTAAACTTTTTTTCTATATTGAGGTCGCCCTTTTGAACCCCCCTGATATTTACTACGCGGTGAGGCATTTGTACTCCATCAACATGAATTATTTCCAGAGACATAATTTTGTCTATTTTTCCAGCGCATCGCGCACAAAAGCAAGGAAACGATGGGAGCACCAGAACTCTCCTCACATCATGTCGCTTCGTACCGCAAGCTGCAAGTAGTAAGTCTGTGATAAGCGGAATACCGCTACGCTTTCCACTCACGGGACAGAAGGACAATCCCGACCGCTTTTATATAGTAAGAAAGAAGAAGAAGATATCGCACAGTCTGGAGTAGAAAATCATCTTTTACCTGAAAAAACGTAACTACAAATCCCATCGTGCATTGCAAAATGGACGGGGCGTGTGTGAAATTCCGTGCTACTCGCACAGTCTGGAGTAGAAAATCATCTTTTACCTGAAAAAACGAAACTACAAATCCCATCGTGCATTGCAAAATGGACGGGGCGTGTGTGAAACTCCGCGCCTGCGTAGCACTCACGGGACGGAAGGACACCCGACCGCTTTTATATAGAAGGATTATAGTAATAATATTATTACATTAACACTAATAGGGCAGAGTGGTGTTTCTGGTGCTGGTATCTGGAAGGTAGCCAGTTCAAATCTCATTACTGTCAGAAGGGATCCTACTCTATTGCACCCTTAAGCAAAGCACTTAACATGAAAATTGCTCCAGGGTCTTAATACAATTTCCGACCCTGTGCTCTGACCTCCAAAGAACATGTGAAAAAACAATTTCTTTTTAGAGATTAATAAACTATATAAAAAAATCTAATTATAGATGTTTCTTTACCACTCCCAAGGAAAGATAATTTACATCGAATACATTTTTTAACTAAAGGCAAACACATTTTTTACAAAGTACACAAATTCAGCTGTTGATTCAATTGAACATTTAAATTTTAACAAAGTGGAGTAGACTATATATACACTATATCAGGTTTTCTCTAATACATGTTCTTAGTCCATCAGTCCATTTTTCTATTCCATCAATTCTTCACTAAGCACAAAGGAAGAATCAAATCTAGATGGGACACCAGGCGATCACAGGGCACTCTCAGGCAAGTATCAAGCTGCTACAGGGCAGTTGTAAAGTCACCAATCAGCTGAAAACTAATATCTTTAGAGATGTGGAAGGAAAGTGAAGTCACAGAACACACAAACTCCACATCTGAATTCATCCAGGTTCTTGGAAGTGTCAAGCAACAATGCTAAAACTGCACCACCAAGTAGCTCACTTGTGATATTATACCACTAAGTGATCATTTTTATAAGGGACTGGCAAACTATTATAAAATGTTTCAAATGACAAAGAATTCATACTTGTTACACACATATGATGGGTCAGTTTATTACATGCAAGTCTTTAAGATGTATGAGGAATTAAAAGTACACAAACAAACCCCAGTGAGGACATTGAAACTCCTCAAAAGAGAACACACTTGGGCTACAATG
>JANRMT010062821.1:11297166-11311049 GCA_026402145.1 Polypterus bichir lapradei | reverse complement strand
TCTATCTATCTATCTATCTATCTATCTATCTATCTATCTATCTATCTTCAACAACCTACCATTGACAACATTTATTGATTGAGTTTAGAGGTTCATCATTGAAATCTCAAGATTCAGCAGCATGGAGTGCAGTAAAACGTTTATTTAAAGGAACCATTATAAATTCTGACAGGTTTTGTCAACCTGCAGTGGAGTGAGGTCTGAATGCTTGCTGATAGGCATTGTAGGCTGCTTTGTTTTATTTTTTTTATTTCAATTTATAGAAAATATGCAAACTGTTTAGAATAGTAACAGTACTTATTAAAGCTGCAGTGCTTTTCATAAAACAAACACAACAACAACAGTAATAATAATTCTCCAAGTGGAGCAGCGTAGGAGACATAGACATGGCACCAATAAAACTAAACAAGCAACAAAACAGGATGACTGCAAAACTGGGCTTTGATTGCATTGCTGAAGATTAAAGTCAAAGTGTACAAATCTCCCAAAAGGAATTATGTTAAAATTTGCATTAAAACTAGGCAAATATTATCCTATGTGGTTCACTGCCGTCTATGAATTGATTGATAGCACTCTTCATGTTTGTTCCTGACCTGCTGAAAACTTCTCTATAGTCAGCTTTTTATTTGAAAAACTCTGACATTGTGCATTGAGTGGATGGTGATGCTGTGTTCTCTGCATACAGCAGTGTGGACACAGTGGGGTAAAGGCGCTATATAGGCATTGACCCGACACAGACTGACAACGGAGGTATGTAAAAATGAAACAAAACATTTATTTTTCTTCAGCCATGGGGCACTTCTTCCCCAAAACACAGTCCCCAAAACAAACAAAAGAAAAACACCACAACACACTCTTCTTCCTCCACTCCTCCCAGGCAGCTTTGTCCTCCTCCTCCAGACTCTGGCGCCTCGAGTAGTGGCTGCTGGCTCCTCTTATAGCCCACCCTGAAGTGCTCCATGTATTGATGATTGACCTAATTCAGGCTGCACTTTCAGGTGTGGCTGCATCACAGCCCACACAGGCTCAGGAAGCCATGCAGCTCCCCCTGGTGGTGGATACGGAGCACAACAGGGCTGAGCTCCAGTGTTCCATGATTGTGGCCCCGATGCAACCCAGGGGGGCTGCCAACAAGTGTTCTGGGGCATGTAGTGTGCAGCCCATGTCTGATCCCCGGATTTAGTGCCAAAGAGGCATCCCGGCCAGGCATGGGTCCTGGCCGTCCTCCACAACAATTAATAGAAATCCTAGGTTAGTGTTTAAAAATAATTATTATATTTTTATTGCACCAAATTTTGTGATTTTATTTGGCTGGTCAATTCATTTCAGATATGTAAATTACCTTTCTGTGTTTATGTTGTGGTAAGTCTATCATTTTGCTGTCATTATCACCATTAGTCTGATAGGTCAAGTAAAGTCCGTATTGAAAGTAGATCTGGTTTGGATTTTCAACACTGTTTTTCCAGGAGGACCCTTTCTCTAGTATTGCTCCAGAACTGCAGGAACATTGCTTCCTAATCTTATGATTGTGGAGCATTTTATTCAATGCACCCCGTAAATGATGCCTATGGTTAATAAAATGTTTTATTGGATTTTGTGTTTGCTGATATATTGTGAGATTTTTCAGACCCCGACAACCCCCCCAAAACGGCATGCACCGAAATTCTGTTAACGCAGACAGGGAATGGCAGTCCACCGCCACTGCATCTATAAATTCACAGGCTTACCACGTAACGTGTCTGTCACCTGATAGTTGACGCAGGGAATATTTAAAACCAGCCACTGACCTGGCTTTGCGCTCTTTATTCTGTCTTCTCTCCTCCAGAATGAGCTTCAGCTAAACCTGCCTGATGGGGGAGGCTATGTATTCCTGAACTGAAGAAGGGAGTTAATGCAGGCAACCAATTATGTTACTGCTTGATTGCTGTGTTTGTGTGCATTTAAATAGCTATTCCTATTTGAATAAATGCTGAGACTGTTCCTGTTTTCACTACAATAAATCTGATTTTCTTGGAAATCTGGACTTACCTCCTTCTCTCTCGTGCAAGCTGGTGACCCACACATCACAAGTGCTACCAGAAGTGGGGTATTGCACAGATGGAAAATGTTCCTCTTCTACTGGTGCCAACTGGTGCCCCTGCAGGCACTCCTGCCCTTGGCCATCACAGAGATGTGCTCATGAAAATGACTCCTTTGTACAGTCTGCAGTGTTTCTTATTCTATTCTGAACACATAGCACTGGGTCAGGGGAGAATGGGAAGGTATCTTGCCCCTTTTTTGACTGTGGAGGCCCTCCAGAGCATGCAAAATCTTCCTCCCAAAAGACTTGATGATTATGATTTCCTGAAGCAGCAAATCCTCCTCTGTATGAATGTGAGCTCCTTGGCCAAGTGGCATACGTTTTGGCTGAGCAAATTGATCCAGATCACCATACATGGGGACAGGTGCAGGACTTAGTAGACCTTATTCAAAGCTGGTTACTTGCAGACACCTTTGAAGACATTGTGGAAAAGCTTGCTATTGATGCAGTCTTGTCTGAGATAAGCCATGACCTCTGTAATGAGTTGCTCCGGAGTGATGTATACTCGCTACTGGTTTTGACCCTAAGATTGGATGGCACCCAACCCACAAGAAAACATAGGTGCTACTCTGACTTGGCACCGACTTCGGCCCAACTGTCCCTTCCCCATCTGATAGTGAATCGTCGTAGCTACATTCCACAGCCCCTACTTCCAACTCATCCTTGCCCCTCCTTGGAGCAACATCTGCCACAATTCACAGCCATGGTCCCACCAGTTGAAGCTGAGGCTTCTAGGGTCACTGATGCCACTGGTGGGGAAACACAGACCATCCCCACAGGTGCAAGACACTATCATGAAAACTCCTCAGTTTGGATCAGTGCAGATGCTTTTGCTGTGACCAACCGGGACATCTGGTTTGGGCGTACCACCTGTCACCTGAACAGTCCATGGAGATCAACTTGGCCAGGTTATGCTGTTCTCAGGTTCCCACCAAGGTCTTGAAAGAAGATAACTTTAAGGTCTCTGTCAAGTTGGCCAGACACAAGATCCCAGCCCTGTTAGACTCTGGTAGTGACCACTGCGTGGTCTGCCGTGACTTATTTTGGCAGATTCCTTGCACAAGCATGGAATGGTTGAACATTCGATGTGTTCAGAGGGACATTAATGAGTATAAGACTCTCTTACTCCCTCTGAAATTTAAACGGAGGAACTTTAAAGTTTGGACTGCCACATCAGATACTTCATCCTGGCCTCTTTAAATACAGAAGAGAAATGCCTCTTGCGTACTAGCCACCTGCAGAGCACCTCTTTCTGTAGTAGATAGGAAGGGGCTCGCAGCTGACAAGGTCGGTCTGAGAGCTGGCTTGGAGATTGAACCTGATTTTTCCAGTGAGAATGGAGATGATCTCTCACCTGCGTTTCTGGGACAGTTAGAGAACTCTATGAAGCAGGTACTGGCAATTTCAACCTTCTCAGATGGGGCAGCAGCTTCGGCCTGTAGGGGCTGCTGTGTTATGTTCTGCAGATGCAGTGGATGACACACCAACGAATTTTGCATGTTTGCATCTAGCTGACAGCAGCTTATAATTTACATTTAAATTACCACATGTCGTAGATGATTGCTACTATGAAGAGCGGAAGGGCCCGGATTTCAAAACTCCACACTTTTTAATGAAGGACAACTTCTTGTGTTGGGTGATTTCTGATCAAGCAGTTGGTAGTCCCAAGTGGTCCTAGAGAGACAATATTGAAAATTGCTCACCCCCATGTGTTTGGGGGTGATCTTGGTTCAGAGAAGATGAAGGATTACATTTCAAAACACCTTTATTAGGTGAATATGGGCAGAGATGTAGAGCAGTTTTGTAAGCTTTGCCCCAGCTGTCAAGGTGTCTCCGCTCATAGACTCAATAGGGCTCCTTTCTCACCAATGCCTATTTTAAACTTCCCTTTTGAGATAGCTGGGTTAGACATTGTTGGTCCACTTCCCAAGAGTAAAAATGGTTACCAATATATGCTTGCGTTGATTGATTATGCAACAAGATAGCCTAATGTGGCTGCCCTTTAGAAGGCTAATGCCCAGGCTATTGCAAAGGCTCTGTCAGAAGCGTTCACTCGTATTGGCATTCCAAATGACATTTTAACTGACCAGGGTACACCCTTTAGTTCCTTGCAATTAAAGAATTGAGCACCACTGTTTATCATCCTCAGACGAATGCCCTGACAGAATGATTTAACAAGACTTTTAAACAGAAGATTCGAATGCTGTTGCAGGTACGATCGTCTGATTGCTGCCCCAGGCTGATACTGAGACAATCAGACCATGTGCCAGCAAGGAAATACACAGTCGACCGCCTTGCACAAACCCAGAGACAAGTCATCCTTGCAGACAATTGCTTGCACCTGCTCCACTCCCTAGCATGAGCGCTTTCATTATTTATTTATTAGAACGGACAGTTTTTCTGAGCTGCGGACCTGCTATACCACACATTAGTGGAAGAACAAGTGAGTCCCGTGAACTATAAGGTTAGGATTCCCAGCTGATACACGCCAGTGCAAATCCTAGATGTTAATATTATGAAGCAGTGGTGTGAGCCTAATTAGGTGTTGCCATTGTCACTGCAGTCTCCCAGACTGGGGTTGTTATTGGTGATAATTTGATGGGCACTCATAAGGCTGAGTTGCTGTCCCTGATTGGAAGGATCTCCATGGTTTTTTTGGCCATGCCCAGCTGGACTGAAATTGCTGAGCACAAGATTGTAACTGAGCCTAGTGTTAAAATACAGATGCACCCGTATTGCATTCTGAAAGCAACGAAGAATGTGATATACGAGGAGGTGAAGCAGATGCTCGCTTTGGGTGTGATTCATGAGAGAAAATACGTATTGTGCAGGTCAATTGTTCTGGTGCCGAAAGCAGACGGCTGCGTTTGGTTTTGTACAGATTTTCAACCCTTGAATGGGATTTCCAAATTTGATGCATACCTGATGTCACGTATTGATGACTTACTGGAGATGCTTTGTCAAGCCACATACAGTGGTGCTTGAATGTTTGTGAACCCTTTAGAATTTTCTATATTTCTGCATAAATATGACCTAAAACATCATCAGATTTTCACTCAAGTCCTAAAACTAGATAAAGAGAAACCAGTTAAACAAATGAGACAAAAATATTACACTTGGTCATTTATTTGGTAAGGAAAATGATTGAATATTACATATTTGTGAGTGGCAAAAGTATGTGAACCTTTGCTTTCAGTATCTGGTGTGACCCCCCTTTGCAGCAATAACTGCAACTAAATGTTTTCAGTAACTTTTGATCATTCCTGCACACTGGCTTGGAGGAATTTTAGCCCATTCCTCCGTATAGAACAGCTTCAAGTCTGGGATGTTGGTGGGTTTCCTCACATTAACTGCTCGCTTCAGGTCCTTCCACAACATTTCGATTGGATTAAGGTCAGGACTTTGACTTGGCCATTCCAAAACATTAACTCTATTCTTCTTTAACCATTCTTTGGTAGAACGACTTGTGTGCTTCAGATTCAGTTCATGGACAGATGTCCTGACATTTTCCTTTAGAATTCTCTGATATAATTCAGAATTCATTGTTCTATCAATGAAGGCAAGCCGTCCTGGCCCAGATGCAGCAAAACAGGCCCAAACCATGATACTACCACCACCATGTTTCACAGATGGGATAAGGTTCTTATGCTGGAATGCAGTGTTTTCCTTTCTCCAAACATAACGCTTTTCATTTAAACCAAAAAGTTCCCTTTTGGTCTCATCCGTCCACAAAACATTCTTCAAATAGCCTTCTGGTTTGTCCACATGATCTTTAGCAAACTGCAGACGAGCAGCAATTTTTTTTTGGAGAGCAGTGGCTTTCTCCTTGCAACCCTGCCATGCACACCATTGTTGTTCAGTGTTCTCCTGATGGTGGACTCATGAACATGAATATTAGCCAATGTGAGAGAGGCCTTCAGTTGCTTAGAAGTTACCCTAGGGTCCTTTGTGACCTCGCCGACTATTACACGCCTTGCTCTTGGAGTGATCTTTGTTGTTGTTCAACCACTCCTGGGGAGGGTAACAATGGTCTTAAATTTCCTCCATTTGTACACAATCTGTCTGACTGTGGATTGGTGGAGTCCAAACTCTTTAGAGATGGTTTTGTAACCTTTTCCAGCCTGATGAGCATCAACAACTCTTTTTCTGAGGTCCTCAGAAATCTCCTTTGTTTGTGCCATGATACACTTCCACAAACATGTGTTGTGAAGAGCAGACTTTGATAGATCCCTGTTCTTTAAATAACACAGGGTGCCCACTCAAACCTGATTGTCATCCCATTGATTGAAAACACCTGACTCTAATTTCACCTTCAAACTAACTGCTAATCCTAGAGGTTCACATACTTTTGCCACTCACAAATATGTAATATTCAATCATTTTCCTCAATAAATAAATGACCAAGTATAATATTTTTGTCTCATTTGTTTAACTGGTTTCTCTTTATCTACTTTTAGGACTTGAGTGAAAATCTGATGATGTTTTAGGTCATATTTACGCAGAAATATAGAAAATTCTAAAGGGTTCACAAACATTCAAGCACCACTGTATATCTCCACCCTGGATCTCAAGAAGGGGTACTGGCAGGTGCCTCTGGAAGAATCAAGCTTTGAGAAGACCGTGTTCACCGCCCTGGATGAGTTGTTCGAATTCACCTGGCTCCCTTTTGGTCTCCATTGCACTCTGCTGACTTTTCAGTGGATGATGGATCAGATTCTGCAACCACATTCTGTGCATGCTGGAGCATTTCTTAATGACGTGCTCATTTTCAGTAATGATTAGTGGTCACATCTCGACCACCTGCAAACAGTGCTTGACAGTTTGAGGCTGGCTGGGTTGACATCTAACCCTAAAAAGTGTAAATTGGGTATGTTGGAAACACATTATTTGGGGTATTCTATAGGGAATGGTTTGGTTAGACTTCATTTAAAGAAACTGGGTGAGATGCTTGTGTATTCATGTCTGGAAATGCAGAAGCAGGTTTGTGCTCTCCTTGGACTTGGTGGTTATTACAAGAGGTTCATTATGAGTTTTGCACATAGACCAGCCCTTCTCACTAGCCTGACAAAAGGCAGACAGAGCCTTCAGTATTGTCTGGACAGATGATTGTGAACAGTCCTTCTATGATTGCGTTGTGTTCATTCTCGGTTCTGCGAAATCCATACTTTTCTAACGAGTTCATTCTACAGGCATATATAAGTGCTTTTGGTTTGGAAGCTATACTCTCTCAGAGTTTCGATTGGGAAGGACATCCCAATACATTTCTGAAGAGTAAATTGCTGCCAAGGGAACGTAATTTCTCAACCATCAGGAAAGAATGTTTGGCAATTAAGTGGGTGGCTTTGCCCTGGTGACTGACCACGCTTCGCTCCAGTGGCTCTACAGGCAGGGTTGTGGGATTTTTGAGACCCTGACAACCCCCCAACTGTGCTGTGTGCTCAAACTCTGTTAACACAGGCAGGGATTGGTTGTCCTCCACCGGTGCAACTGCAAATTTGCAGGATCAATGCATAATGTGTCTGTCACCTGATGCTTAATGCGGGGAACTTTTAAAAACAGCCTTGAGCTCTTTTTTCTGTCTTCTCTCTTCCAGAATGAGGTGGCTGCAGCTGCTGACCCACAGCTGCTAAACCTACCTGATATGGGAGGCTATCTGTTTCTAAACTGAAGAATGGACTTAATGCCGGATGACCGGTAAAGGCACTGCTTGATTGCTGTTTTGTGTGTACTGAAGTGGCTGCTCCCGTTTGAATTAATGCTGAGACTTTTCTTGTTTTCACAACAATAAATCAGATTTTCTTGGAAATTTGGATTCACCTTCTTCTCTCATGTGCAAGTCGGTGACACACACACTAACACTACCTATGCCCATTTTATTTTTTTTATATTTACTTGTAATATTTTTAGGGTGACACAATGGTCCATTATTCTCTCATTGCAGCAATCTGAAGCTGTCACATACATGCATTTCAAAGACAACTTCAACTTCAAATAAATGTAATTACACTCCCAACCAGAAGTTGGCACTGTTGCCTAATGCCTTTTCTTTTCCTCCCTCTACAGGAGCAGTGATTAATAGTCACATCCCCAATGACATCATGTCTGGTTCCCTAACACTAGAACCTGAACTCTTCCTTTCCTCCACAGTAAAAATTGTCTCTGCCACCATCTTAGAAGCAAGTCAATTTGAGATTTGTGTCTGAAAAGATTTGCTATTTTTTTTGCAATTGCTTTTTTCCAATCCATCTATTATATGAGGTTCACCATAATGCCCCAAATTTGTATCTGTTTCTGTTGTTGTTCTTACAAAGCTTTCTCATTTCCATGAATCTACCCTGTGTGTGAACTAGCAGTGCATTCAGGCATAGCTCATGCTTTTCACTCTTTGTCGCTGGGATAGAATACAGCACTCTGAATTGGAAATCTGTGTCTGAAGACAGATGGATGGATTTTGTCTTTTTAATTGCCTTGTAAAACACTTTTATTTGGTGCTTGGTGTGAAAGGTACTGAGTAAAATGAAGACTGATTGCTTGATAAAGATGTTTTTAAAATTTTATATGCTGCTTGAACTTGATTTGTGAAGGCTTTCCACATGCACAAAGCTAGTGCCCTTTCAAGAGTATTTCTAATTTGTCAAGGCAGCCTGTTAAAATGTACTGATACGTTTACAAGGCAGTAGGCTATACATTTCCTAAAGCTGTCTCTCGTTGCAGTCTTCTGCTTACTTAACTGTTTAACAGTGCCATGTGAGGACAGAAGTGTAATTAGCAGCAATTCTTCTGTAAAGTAAGTCAATGACCAAGTGCTGTTATTAATTCATTACAGTTCAATTCAGTATATATTTATATAGATCACTTCCACTTCTATAGTACATAAAAATAAATTAGAAAATTATGTGAATTTAAATGCAAAATACCCTGTAATTTGCATTGAGATATGAAATTTGCAAACTAGGAAAGGTTGCATAGGTGGAGAATGGAGAAACAATGTTCTAGAAGAGAAAATGAGCACTTGCTGGCAAAAATGATACATGGGCCAATAAGCCAAGTTACTATACTGGTTGAATTAGAAGGATTTTAGAAATGAGTACCACAGAAATAAACAGAGAACTGCAGCCTGGATGGAAGGAGGTAATGCTCCCCTGGCCACTAGACGACAAGTGATCAAATAGTTTCTAGCAATGACTGACTGAGGCCTAGGATGGTGAAAAAAAAGTAATAGGAAATGCTAAACATGCCATGGCAGAATATAGTCACAACATTTTAACATGTAGTATACACATTGCTTTTCTAAACTCTATTTGCTGTTGTTATGCCATATAGTGATGCAATAGTTAAAATGACAGTAAGATATTGCAGTAGACAGAAGCAATTTTCAATGACGCAGGACCAAGTACTTGCAGTGGTCTACGTGTGTGTGTGTCTGTCTGTCTCTTTTTTCGCTGTGTTCATTACAATGTATTAATTAATCATTAAAGGATAAATTGGTATTTTTCAAATTTTACTATCTTGGCCACACTAATGGACACAAGTGGGCACAAAGCAGCACCAGAAAAAAAAGTCTCATTTTACTGGACAGGATTTCTTTTTAAATCCTAAACCCATAAATATTCTTGAAACTGAGTAGAAATACAGCTAATTTTGATAATGTTCTTGCAGGATTAAATTGTATACATTGCAACAGTCGGCTAGGATGGGAAAGATGAAAGGATGGGGGAAGGCAGCATTTTTAGGGCACTACCACCCCCAAGACACTAGATGGCAGCTCCCCTGGTTTACAGAGGTGCCCTGGATTCCCACAGGGCATCCTTGGACTTGGGGTTCTGTATCTCAGCCCTGTTGGGTGCCATGGGTGACACCAGGGGGTGCTGTGAATATACAGGAGGTAAAGTTTTCGCCCAACCCAGAAGTGCTGGCAGGACAAATGAGCGAAAGCTCAGAAGTACTTCCGGGATGACCAATATAAAAGGACTCGACAGACCTCACAGAAAAGAGCCAGAGTTGGGTGGAAGGGGACAACACTTGCTGGGAGGTGTGGAGGAGAAAAAAAGTAGAAGAAAGAAAAATTGTGCATTTGTTTGTGACTGTGGTGGTGGAGAGCACTGTAAAAGAAGAAAAATAAATAAAAGGAAATTCTTGGTGCTTTTAACGTGTGCCATCAGTGTCTGGTTTTTCGGGTTTGAGGAGCTACAATGCCCTCTAGCTTCCACAACATCTAAGTTTTGTTCTGTTCTTTTCACTTGATTTATGGTATGCATCTTCCTCACTAGCTATCACAAGACAGCTAGATCCTGCATATGTATGATATAAAGCCTAGTTTACACTTGACACACCCAATGCTGATCATAAGGGCTACATGGCAAAAATTACATCAGATGCTGCCAGCTATCGCCACATGCTGCCCGTGGAATTTCTTCTAACTACACAGAATTGTGGACGCTTTACAGTGTATTAATTTTGAGGAGAGGCAGGTTATGTGGGCACCAGAATGATAAACAAAGAGCTGAATATGACGCAACAGTACATCAAAGTGCAAGACAGGCATGTAAATATATTTGGAGTGCATCTGCTGATCATTTGTCACCCCATTCAAAATAACATTATACAGTACTTATCCTCCATTCCCCAATTAAAGCCAGTAACAACAGATCTAAGAACGATTAAGTATAACTCTTCTTGCATCAGAAGAGTTTTACTTCTTCTGCTGTTAAGTTATTAGATATGCACATTGACCAGACACTGTCACCTGCTGATTAGGAGAATATTAAAGTGCTAGTGGAACAAGCTACCACAAGTGTAAATGCGTCTTGGTCACTGACTGCATGCACATTGCTTTGCGGTCTCTGTACAAGTTTTACATAGCAAATATAAACAAGGCTTTACTCCAGCAGCAAAGGCAATAGTTCTGTAAAATAATGTAGTAATTATCTTTTTTTTTAGGCATAATCTTGTGGAGGTCGTCAATAGTACCAAATTCCTGGGTGTCCACCTGGCAGAGAAACTCACCTGGTCCCACAACACCAGCTCGTTAGCCAAGAAAGCCCAGCAGCGGCACTGCTTCCTGTGTAGGCTGAGGAAAGTCTATTTTCCACCAGCTATTCTAACAACATTCTACAGAGGAACCATATTTAGAGAGCATCCTGAGCAACTGCATCACTGTCTGGTTTGGAAATTGCATGGTCAGTGATTGAAACGCCCTGCAACAGATAGTGAAGACAGCTGAGATTATCGTTGTTTTTCTTCCCTCCATCATGGACATTTACACCACACGCTGCATCCGCAAAGCTACCAGCATTCTGAATGATCCAACACACCCTTCACACTTATTGTTTACACTCCTGCCATTGAGAAAAAGTTACCGAAGCATTCGGGCCCTTACCACCAGAATGTGTAACAGTTTTTTCCCCCAAGCAGTCAGACTCCTGAACACTCATGGACTGGACTGATATCTGATATATGTGTTCTGTTCTGCAGTGTTGCACATGGTTGCACACGTTTGCACATTTCACTCACATGCACCTTGTTATATATTATGTGTCTTTATGTTATGTGTCGTGGATTCTTTGTTGTCCTGTGTTCTATGTAGCACCACGGTCCTGGAAAAACGTTGTTTGATTTCTCTGTATGTTGTACTACTGTATATGGATGAAATGACAATAAATACTCTTGAATCTTGAAGTAATTTGATTACATAACACATGAAACTGTTAATACATTGTCTCCAACACTAGACACGGCAACCGTGGACATTTAAAGTGCACAGACTGGAGAAAACTGGGGATGGGGTTTAAGGAAGAAACCCTGTGGGTGAAGCCTTTTCAGCCTATTCACTACAAACATTTTAGTAACTTGTCTTCAGATGTTTATTCTCGTTTGAGAATCATTTCTGGCTCCGTAGAACTAAGAGGTGAAAGGCACAAAAAAGACCTGGCAAAAATGTGATCTTGGGACAGACTAGAGTGAGTATTACCAACAAAAAACTTATTATAAAAAATTAAAAAATATTTGAGCTTATTTTTGTTTAACAGAGGTTCTCGCTGAAATTAACCTTTTTATGTACAGTATAAAGGTTCTTCGTACTATTTTATGTGACCAGCCTGGATTTGGTGGTATTTTGCCCTCTTGTGGGCATTTTGAGTATTTTTTGTGACTCATTCAGTTTGGAACACTCCAGTTCATAACAAATAATTACAAAAAGGCAGATCCCACAAAAACAAAAGTCTAATTATGTGGTAGCTTAATATAAAATGAAACTAAAGAATTAAGACTTTTTGCATGGTTTCTGACTTTGATTTTTGGTGAATTTGTTGGATTTTGGTGATTTTTGAGACTCACTAGCCTTTTGATCCCCGCTTGTTCCTGGTGTCATCTCCTTGTCCAGCATCTTGTTGACATTTTGGCCTACCATTTTTCTGCCAAGGCAAAACACTTGAAGCTTATATTCTTATCCCCAGTTTAGTTATATGAAAATAATAATAATAATTCTTTGCATTTGTATGGCGCTTTCCTCACTACTCACTACTCAAAGCGCTGAGATTGAAGAGTATATGACTGATCACCTGTACATTTAGCTTGAAGCAGTCTATTGGGTTTACAGTTGAGGGGAAAAGACCAAAAATAGAACTTGAAAGAGGTAAAAAAAAGCTGTGGAAGGGAGAATTACAGAATATCTTAAGTGCTGAGATACCAAAACAAGTAATTATTCTTAAATGCGATCAGTGACTGAACATTAAATTTTTGCTTGGAGCGTTCTTGATAGCTGAGTTTTTTGTTGTTTTTTTTGAGCATTTGCAAGCACCACAATTCAAAATTTAAAAAAAAGAATTTAACATCACCCTGATTTACCTACACTTTTAAAAGTAAGGGTGATCATGGCTACCAGAATCAAAACCTTAAAAGAATCTGGTGAATATGTCATAATATCTGTTAAAGCAGCATTTTTTGAATGTAACACCCATCACTTTTAAATCAGATGTGCATCACTCAGCAGCAGAAGAGCACTGATACTGTCACTACTATCAATCCATTAATCTCTCTAGATGGCGCTGAAGACTTAAAAAGTAATGATTAATTTAAGGAGGATGATAAATAAATAAATATCAGTGGTTCTCTGCGTTTTATACTTAGGGAAACAGCTTTAGCTGTCAAAAAGCTAGGTGGTCCACAGAATACTAAATGTTCAGTTTACCCATAAAACACAGCATGCAGTATGTGGTAATGTCATAAATATTTAACAATTTTTAGATTAAATCTTTATAAAAACAAAAATGAAGATGAGCACTGAACAAAGATAAGTTAGAACACTATGTTATAATCAGTGAGACAATTAATAAAACAAAACCAATCTCCCAGACTCTCCTTATTTAATTAAAATACCCTCTATAATATACATGAACAGCTTTCTAAATAAAACCTAAAGAAATCAGAAACAGCAAACGTTTATATTAGTGAGCTTTCTGATGATGTCCACAGGGGATGATTTTTTACAGTCAGGGTTAGGTTGATGACAGCACAACAAAATTGTAGATGCAGATTACTGTTTGTGAGATGTGCCTGAAAATTTGATATAACCTCACACATTGTAGAGAAAGTGTGCTTATGTATAATGAGGGTACCAGTGTCAGCAAATAAAAAGAGTGGCAGAAAAATGAATTGCTGTCTTCATAACACTAACACTTATTGTAAGCAGCTCACTATAATACTTAATTTTCTGACTCTCGGATTTAGAATATACAGTACTTGATTACTATTGATAGATAGATAGATAGATAGATAGATAGATAGATAGATAGATAGATAGATA
>JANRMT010062821.1:11278205-11293239 GCA_026402145.1 Polypterus bichir lapradei | reverse complement strand
ATATATATATATATATATATATATATATATATATATATATATATGTAACATAACATTACATTCTCATAACATTAATCAAAAATCAAGGTCTCTGGAGTCTTATAAATAATATATCAAATATTAATAGACCATATTGTGAGGAATAGAATGTACAGAGATGTTTCTGTTATTTTGTGGTGCTAACCAGTAGTCCTTTGTTCATCTTCATCTAGTCCAGGACACTGCAAACAGGCTCCTAACAGGCACACAAAATAATAAACACACCACATCAATCTTACCTTCTCTTCACCGGCTTCCTGTTCACTACAAGATTCAGTTTAAAATGTTATTGCTTGTTTTTATGGATCTGAATGGTTTAGCCTCCTCTTATCTTATTGACCTCTTACACTCTTATTCTCCCTTGTGATCACTTAGGTCCTCCAACCAGAAGCTGCTGGTTGTATGAAGATCTAGACTTAAGCCCAGAGTGGACTGTGCCTTTACAATAGCTGCTCTTAAGCTTTGGATTAGTCAACCCTTTTATATTAGGTCAGTACCAGCTTTGGTTAATTTTAAATCCTGTCTAAAACTTATCTTTTTGACTTAGCTTTTAAATTTGCATAAGAGTATTGTTTTATTTTTTATAATTTGGTGTATGTACAGCATTTATCTATACATTTATTGGTGTATATTATATGGAAACTGTACAGCACTTTGTTCAACTGCTTTTATTTTAAATTTGCTTTATAAATAAAATTAACTTGACTTTATATCTGTAGGCCAAATACTAAGCCATTATATAAAAAGCACTCATGACTAGAGTGTCTTTCTGCCTCGTATATAAAGACGTGAGATGTGAGAAAAGTTATAAATTGCTGAACATGTGCAGTATTCTTCAGAATAGTTTCATATTGTACTGCTCAAAATAGAATTACTGAGTTGTTGAAATGTACCATTCTAAAAAGAGTTGTTAATGTTTAGTGGCTATTAACATTGAGCAATGTAACACATACTTGTGCTATAACATTGAATTTTAACAACTTCAATTCATAAAATTTAAGATTTACCATAAAGTACACAGAGTAATTATTTATACATCCATTATCTCTTCACACTTGCTTTTTAGTGTCACAGTGTATCAAACCCAGTTTCACAGTGCTGATAATTATGAAACTGAGTTGTTGTTATGACCTAAATAGCTTTCTTAAACATTTTTAACATATTTTTTCTTTAAAGTGCTAGAGTAAAAACTGAAATTGATGATGAAATAAAAAATATTACATCTGGCATTATATACTCTTTACATTGCTTTAACTGTTTTAGAATGCTATTTTTCATGTTTGGTTAAGTACAGCTTTTTGATGCAATGGTTTGTGCTAGAGTGCCACATATGATTCCTTGTCTGTGATGTGCAGTGCTTTCCTCTTTTTGGCCCTTTGCTGTGTCATCTGCTTCTTGGGCCTATTCAGACTTGGCGCAGTGCTTGGCTTGGAAGAATGAATCTCAGTTTTCAGCTTCTCAAAGAGGCAGCAGTTCATTATTTTTCTGGATGCAGTGTGAGGTTTCTTTAAAGATTTTCAGTCATTTTTGGAGAGTTTGCTCAAGAGTGACCCTGGGCAAAATACCCTCAGAAATCACCTGAGAGTTTCTTCAGAATTCTATTGAGAGAGCCACCTGAGAGAGACAGAGAGCGTCCCAAGAGAACATTCAGGGTGGTGTGAAGAGTTTTAATGGGATGTATAACTTATTCTGATTGGATGAAAGTCAATTCCAGTTTCAACGTCAGTGTCTTGTCATAGGCAAGATATTCTGTCCATCAGAATTATCATTCATTGGTTTACTGCTATTTGTTCTTGTTTGAGTCCACTTTATGCCTTCTGGCTCAAGAAGTCTGCTGAGGGCCTTCTGGAAACATGTCAGTTCAACTCTGATTTACACATTTGTTATTACATGAATTACAGCCACATCCTGGTACAAGCTCGAGTTCAGTCACTTAGTTTGGTATACAAGCAGAGGTTTTCACAACTCCATGTATGTTAAATCTATTGTCTTAACAATCCTTATGTGCCACTAAAGACTAGCATAAAGAGTAATGCCCACTTTGTCCTACATATCATAACAGCCAAGTTATATTTTTATAATATTAAACCAAAACAAGAAGGGCAAAACCATCAACAACACCTTAACACACTATAATTTACCTATTTAGTTAAATGTATTACTTTAAAGAAGAAATCAAAACTAAGAAGTTTCCAGCTGTAATAATAAAGATTGAATGAAATAATGAAATCATAAAGTAATTAAATATTGCAAAAGAGGACTGAACAGGAAAGAAAAACAATAAACATCTTAAAACTTTAACAAATGAAAGAAAATTCAAGTGAGAAAAACAAAACGATGAGAAAAAAGCTAGTGATTACTAAAGCAATCCAAAAGTAACTATTAGTCAACATCTACAATCCAAATGCAAAAAAGAAAAACTCCTAAAATCCAAAAATGAATAATATAAAATATAAAACTGTACAAAGGTCAAACAATATTCTAAACAATAAGCTGGTCTTTAGATCATAAAATTTACAAAAAATGGAGCCAAAGAACAATACCACAGTAAAGAAACTGTGGGAATAGGTGGTTAACATAAATCTCAGGTAACAGCTGTAACTAAATAAAAAGACATACCCTAAATTTCCATTAACACAAGTAATAGTAAGCCAATTAATAGAAGACAATGAGCTAAATCAAAACAATTAAAAAATTACAATGAAAATATATTAAAATAAAAATATAAAAGCAAAAGTTCAAAAGTAATTAACAAAGAAAAAAAATAGGAACAATAAAGCATGCCGCTGTGCAAACACTGCATCTAGACTCTCATCAGAAAACATTCCAAGTGTAATTTAAGGCAGCGTTTCTCAACCATTAAGTATTTGCGACCCAAGTTTTCATAACAGTTTTAATCGCGCCCCCCCCCCCCCAACATTTTTTTGAAATGTAGATGCATATTTTATTATACCTATTTAACTTTTATCGACATTTATCTAACTCTGTATTTATTGTTCTAGTATCAGAATGTAGTTTAAGTTAATTTGTTTTGGTTTCAACATATGTTTTTTTCATATTTTTGATTCTTGTTTTCTTTTTTTCACATCTTCGCGCCCCCCTTTTGTTACTTCATGCCCCCCTTGGGGGCCCACCCCACAGGTTGAGAACCACTGATTTAAGGCAAAGAAAATGGGGATCATCTGTTTGACTTTCAAGAAATCCTATTACACTTCATTGGTGCAAACTCAACCAACACTACATGTAAGCATGTTTTGAGTGTCATGAAGGTTATAAATTCTGTAAAGCTGAAGCATTACTGGACTCCAGTAGTGTCTGTGGTAGCCAAATACACCACTGGAATGCAGCAAGTAGCAGAAATTACTTTAGCTTGGTCATAACTGTGAACTATCCATTAGAGCCTTGTTGTGAGGATGATCATGTTCAAATAATCTCATCAGCCTTATCTATGAAATAATCTTCAAGTATATTGTAATGTGAAGGAAAATCAATTGTTTCATCTCTTTGCTCTACTGCAGAATTTACTTTGTTTCACAACCATGTCATTCTTATGCTTAAGTGCAAAGAAGGCCTTCAATGAAGTTACAGATTTGGGAATTCTGTACTGAAGAAATGTCTTTGGTCCACAATTTTCAAGCTGTGAAGTAAGAAAGTTAAAATTCTTCTTTCTTACTTTCCAAGTGGAAGTAATGACAGATAAACCATTGTGGTCGTGCAAGGTATGACACTGGATTCCGATAAATGTTGAGGCACCATTATTGTTGCCCTGTTTAATTAACAGAAAGGATTTAAACAGAAGTAGCGCACAATGGCTCATATAAAGCAAAATAAAGAGCTGCTGATGCTAGCTTTTCATGTTTGGTTTGGAGCTCTGTGTCTGTTGGACATCAATCCAGAATGAGACATTACCTTCTGTGAGCGTCACAAATATATAGTCATCCAACCGAAAGGGGTGGGGTAAGTTGCCCATATTGGGAGTCTTTTCTAGGCTATGGGAACAGAAAGAGAAAATGCTGTTAACAACAGTGCCCCCTCTCACCCTGGGGTGGGGATTTTTACAGGCCTCCAGGCTAAACAAAAGCATTAGATGCTGCAGAAAATCCATCCATCCTTTACAGGATCCACTTACCCTAGTGCAAGGTCAATTGGGTAAGATCACCATTGTGAAAAAGGCTAGAACCAATCTTCAGCTAAATGCCTGGGAAAAGAAAATAAGTATAAATTGAAAAATCTAGATCTCTGTATGAGAAATTTAGTAGAAAATTAGTAATACTTCCTTCTCCTTCTTACATGTAGTAATTCTGCAAAAAGAATAATAAACTTTTTTCCCTATTGTTAGGTTTATAAAATTACATTATATTAAGCATAATAAATACCTATTGAGCATATAATGTGTAATATATTTTGGATCATATTCAAATTCACCTTTAATGTCATCTCTAATCCATCTAGAGAGCTCTGAAATTTGATAAATGGATATGAGGTTGTCACTCAGAGATACTGAAACATCTAAAAGGTTAACAGAGGACCAGCATGCTTACTTAAGGACAAAATTAATAAACTCATGCTGAATTCAAAAGAAGCTCTGGACAGCTCCTTAGATGGAAAACTTGGTATTTTTCTAATTTTTAACAGAAGAAACATCCTTTTCCATTGTGTTATTTTAGATGGGTTAGTAGTTTTTCCAGTTAAATAAGATAAGGTGATGACTAAGCAATGCAGGATAAGAATCCACTACAGATTTTTCACCATTCAATTTTAGTCTATCTGGCAATACTCAGATTACTGCTGTAAGTAGAACTGGAATAATAGTGGTTTCAACACTGTGTAACAGGGAGGCATGTTTTTCTACAGTATGACCTGAGTGTGGAGAAGCCAAAATCAGACAGTATGGCCATTAAGGCAGGTGCCTGGTGACATGACTCACATTTAGGGGCCTGGCAAGCGTTCATTTTGATAACCTGAATTGGGATGAGTACTTGCAATGTAGGAATAGATTAATTACACCATTCTTTGCACAGAATGATGAGGAGAGCACCTTGCAAATGGTGCCCAGCATTGCCTCAGACTTTTGAAAGAGAGTGGTTGAGAGTATTAATATAGCATAAAACTTCACTGTTGTCAGATAGTATAATTTTTACCACCAATGCTAAAGTATACTTTCTACCACCAATACTAAAAGTTGAAAATATCTGACTTGCACACAATTTAAGAAATTAATTGCTAGAAGAATAACCTGAGATGTCAATGTTCAAATGATGCAAACATATTATTAACTCAGAAATCTATAAAGGCCCCAATGTGAATAATCTTCACATGTACTGAAAACTTTGCAAGTAGAGGATGAATGTAAAATATTGTGATGTCCCGTCGAATGAAACACACTCAGGACCCGCATGTCAGGGGGAGTCTTTCAAATGCTGACTGGCTTTTTATTGGATACGCCACAATATAAATGGTGCCTTACCGCCGCCCGTTGTCTGGGTCATGGGGAAACCTCCATAATAACAAAAATAACCCGCTTTCATTCTATCTACCTCTTACCTAGTCATTCACTGTTTGCTCCCTTCTCAACCTGATGCTGTCTTCCTTTCGCTCCAGCAACAACAACCACTTCCAACCCCCCCTTTCCTCCACACACCATTAATTAACCTTGATCCCTGTCCCAAGACTTCACCCCAACACTGCTTCCACTCCCTACAGCTCATGCAGTGGCAAGACATGTCATAATATCAATACCATGTACCAGTGAAACTGAGAGTAACAACTTGGACATTAAAAATATCTTCTGGTACAATATTCTGAATATGATTTGAACCTCCAAATTCCTGCCTAATTGTTGGTAATTAGTACTTATATGAGTAGGTGCACAGAACAAGGCATATAACTAAAGGATATGCTTTCCATAACTAACCAAACCATTATGGTTACAAAATGTCTCGATGCATGCTCAATAATCCAGGTAAGTAAATTCTAGAAAGTTGATTCTGTTCATCTGGACATAGTTTTTTTCCCGATACGTTTCATCACTCATCCAAGTTGACTTCCTCAGTCTCAGTTGACTTACACAGTTAAGTGCCAAGAGGATTGCCATGAATCCTACATCAGGGAAACCAAACAACCACTGGCAAAGTGGATGGCACAACACAGAAGAGCTACCTCATCAGGCCAGGACTCCTCAGTCTATTTACATCTACAGGACAGTGGTCACTCTTTCAGTGATGAAGATGTGCACATCCTGGAATGGGAGGAACGCTGGTTTGAGCGAGGAGTCAAAGAGGCCATGTACGTGAAAAAGGAACAACCATCTCTGAACCGAGGAGGGGGCCTAAGGGTACATCTTTCACCATTTTACAATGCGGTGATTGCAGCCATTCCCCAACTCTCTGTGAATGGTACTCATGGCCATTGATCAGTGGACAATTTGCATATCATTGATCACACGGCCCATTGTTAGTCAATGGTGCTAGTTCGGTCATTAGGCCAAGGTACTGTTTATAAGGTTGGAGAAACCTGCAGTCACCTGAGACTGAGGAAGTCACTTGGATTAATGATGAAATGTGTTGGAAAAAAATCATGTCCAGATGAACAGAATCAACTTTCTAGAAGCATTACGGTTACATTTCTTTATACATCTTTACAATGTATCAGAATACATATATTCATAATAACGTAGTAGAATTGGAAGTTAGGTACTGCTAAGCTCCAATATGTTTTAAAACATTAAAGAACCATTTAGTAATCTGCAGCTTGTTTGCTTTCCAAATGAATGTACAATAGTTAAAATTGCGTTTTTCAAAAAAGAATGTGTTAATACATATGCAGGAATACTCTGAGAAAGAGATAATTCTGGATTGATGTTCATTTTGACAAAATTAATTGCTCCAGCTAATGCATTATTCCATGCTGATTAATAGGTTTTTTATTCAGAATTGTGTCATTTTAACTTTTATCCCTCTATTTTAAAAGCCTAGAATCAACGAACACCTTTCTAGTACACATCCCTATAGTGCCATCTACAGGTCAATATTTGTAAGTGCAAAACAAAGCACATTTCCACTGGAGCAACCCTGGTACAGTATTTATAGGAGCCAGAAACATTTGGTCATGTGCAGCTAAGGAAGGACCAAATTATTTTAAAAATTGCCAGTGACAAAATAATAAGCAGCAACTCTTTATAGTGTAAGAGAAAATTTAGCAAGAGATTTTTTTTTTGTTAAGTCATTCAAAAAAGCTTTCTTATTTATTATAAAAGTCCTCAAAAGAACATGGTGTGCTTTTTTAATTGCATAGTAGATAACTGGTTTTCATATTCAGTCCTGGGGATTCCTATTGTTGCAGGGTTTTATTCTAACCAATTTCACAACCATTGTGCCATTCATACTTTTAATTGATCTCTTTGTTTGATTAGCTAGCCTAGAAATATTTCTGAATAAATGTCTGTACGTGATTATGCTTCTCTGGCCTTTTTCTTCATAATTTATCTTGCTCTGTTTTTCTGTTTGCTTGTATACTTGTGTCTAAATGCTGAGGATTAGCAATAATCATTGCAGATACAGGTGCAAACAATATACAGTGCTCAGGTATGGTGTTTTCATTTTTCTGCTTGTTAGAAAACCTTACAAATGACCAAACAAGTGAAGATGGCACTGAAGTAATTGCTCTGCTTTAGCATTCTGTGTTGTCAATGCTTTGATATAACTCTATAGAAAGTGTGCATTAAAAATAAAATTATAAAGGAAACTTAAGTACTTAAAGTTTTGGCAAAAAAACATGTATTTAAAAATGTCATCATCACTGGTACTTCCGGTATAAATATGACAGTGTGCAGCAGGCTTGGCATCCTTCTGCGAATATTCCAAAACACTTCTATATCTTAGTTATAGCTAGTTTCTTTCCTTAGTAGACCCTAATGAACAGTTTTATATGATTGGCTTTGGTATTGCTCTTGCTTAAAATGCTCAAGTTTTCCCCCTTCTGGATTTGACCCTGGCTAGTTCCTGACTGCGTCTTTTGGCACCCTTAACAACGTGAAGAATGGCATCAAGTAAAAAAATAAAACAAGACCGTAACAAAAACAACTCTCTTAAATGAAAACTAAAGTAAAAATATATACAAAAATGAAATCCCCACATACAATAACTGCAGAACAAAAAAAAAACCACTGTGACGCAAAGAATATTGAAGGGTTTGTAAAACCTTGCAGTGCCAAAATGGCCACTGCCTGTTTAATAACAAAACTCGAGAATAACAGTGTACCGCAGGACCAACAGCCAACAAAAAACAGCTTGTGCTCCATTTAGTCTTTATGGCAAATTGGTGGTGAAATATCCATCTCTGGCTTCTGAGTGGGTCAAAAGATGCCCTTTGTTTATATGCTTCCTGTTTATATTGTCCCAGTTCTGGATGGGCCGGCATTTCCAATGGCCAGCAGGGGTGAGACTAAGCATCATGTCCATGTGACGAGTCCATGCTGTAGAGGAAACTAGAGATGCAGTTAGCAGCAACTTCCTGCCTGGTGGTATTCCTCTACATTCCTGAACCCCTTGGAAGATCCTCAGACATGCATGTGTGACAAAGCCCCCTCCTCAGATCATCTCCAGTGGGATGGGCAGACTTCGTTGTGAAGTTGTGGATCCAGGAAAGTGCATCTATGTCAGCATGGAAGGAACCTTTTTGATGACAGAATTTGAACCTGTAGGACTGAAGCTCCAGGAACCAATAGGTGACCAGTGATGACTGAGAAATACCAGTCATCAGTCAGCAAGTTCACATTGAAAAGCTTCTGTGGCTAGAAACCCATGAGTGGCCACAACTTACAAAGGAGCAGGTAGAACACAATTCTTCAAGTCTGCCTTTGTAACGCCAGTGACATCAGCACACAACTCCAAAAGAATAACTCTCTTCTAATTCTTCTATTTGCAATGTCTTCTAACAATTCTAAAGCATCTACTGTAGTTGGAATAATCTGGCCATTATGTGCATCATTATATTGTTACAGAATGATTACAATCATCCATCCATCCATCATCCAACCCGCTATATCCTAACTACAGGGTCACGGGGGTCTGCTGGAGCCAATTCCAGCCAACACAGGGCACAAGGCAAGAAACAAACCCCGGGCAGGGTGCCAGCCCACTGCAGGGCGCGCACACACACACACCCACACACAAAGCACACACTAGGGACAATTTAGAATCGCCAATGTACCTAACCTATATGTCTTTGGACTGTGGGAGGAAACCGGAGTACCCGGAGGAAACCCACGAAGACATGGGGAGAACATGCAAACTCCATGCAGGGAGGACCTGGGAAGCAAACCCAGGTGAGGCAACAGCGCTATCACTGCACCACTGTGCTGAATATTGTGCCGTGAATATTTCTTTTTTTCTTTGGAATTTAAGTGAAATTCAGATCTTGTTTTTCTGCCCAATTAAGTGACTTGGATGTTTTGGATTCACCTTTTAAAACAGACACTTGTCCCTGCTTGTCCCCTAGAGAAAGCAGATAGAGATGAATGACTTTTAGTGGGTAGATTTCACACTGGGTTAATTAAAAGCAAAAAGGCCCTGTTTAATTTAGGTCTCCTCCATTTTGACTTTCATATATATCCCACAATGATCACAGAACAATTCATTAGTAATCATATATAAACACTGTGCTACTGTTTCTCATTTTTCATGTTTTAACTTTACATGTAAAGGAAAGTATGTCCTTGTTTTTTGATGTTTCTTCAATCATATTTTCTTTTACTGCTGTGTTGTTATTCTGTTTTTATTACAGTTTGGAAATAAAACAATAAACAGTAACGCTTCATGAAAATATCATCTAATTTATAGAAAGAAATGTGTTTTGGCTTTCTGCACTGGACTAAATCCACTGATCTTTGATTGCTAGACTGTGTGAAGTTTTAAAGTCAAGGCTGACAGTTCAGTTTCAAAAAGAGTGTCACACTGAAAGGAGACAAGGTTGGTCAACTGAATATTTTTAATATATTATAAACATTTTCTATTCTAGTAGTGTGGCACAGTGGTAGCGGTGCTGCCTTGCAGTAAGGAGATCAGGGTTCACGTCCCAGGGCCTCTCAGCATAGAGCTTGCATGTTCTGCCTGTGTCTGCATGGACTTACTCTGGGTGCTCCAGTTTCCTCCCATGGTTCAAAGATGAGCAGGTTGGGTGAATTGGCAATCCAAAATTGGCCCTAGTGTGTGGTTAGGGTGTGCGTGTGTGTATGTGTTTGCACTGCGATGGACTATCTCCCTGTCCGTTCGTCCATCTTGAGAGGCGCTGTTCTTTCTCTAGAATTATAAATAACAATGCTAATAATCCCAGAGTCTTATTCTCTACGATTGATCGTCTGCTAAATCCAGGTCACTCAATGGAATGCCTCCAAAAAACTTCCAGTGAA
Organism: Polypterus bichir lapradei; assembly: GCA_026402145.1. Taxonomy (NCBI): domain Eukaryota; kingdom Metazoa; phylum Chordata; class Cladistia; order Polypteriformes; family Polypteridae; genus Polypterus; species Polypterus bichir. The sequence continues at coordinate 11,282,792 of JANRMT010062821.1, read as the reverse complement.
ACTTGTAAGGCTTTTGGTGTATTCTTTAATCAAAAAATTAATGATATTATAAATAATATAGTACATCTCTCCAATACGGATCCACTTAAACCCCGATACTTCATTTTAAACAAATTAAATTCTTTCACCAGGATAGATTTACCTGATTTGTATAAAATAATTTCTCAACTGAGACCCTCCACCTGCGTCCTCGACCCAATACCAACAAGTTTTTTCAAAGAAGTATCGGGCGTGCTAATTTATAAGTATTCTTGACATAGTAAACTCGTCATTAAATACGGGGGTCTTCCCAGACTGTCTTAAGAATGCTGTAGTTAAACCTCTGCTCAAGAAAAATAATCTTGACTCCTCTGCTTTTGAAAATTTTAGACCTATTTATAACCTACATTTCTTAAGTAAAATTCTAGAGAAGGCAGTCATTATGCAGCTTAATGACCACCTCAATAAACATGCTATTCTTGACAAGTTTCAGTCGAGTTTCAGAACAAATCACAGTACAGAAACTGCACTCGTTAAAGTAGTAAATGACTTGCGGGTAAATGCAGCCAGAGGCCATTTATCTGTTCTCATCCTCTTAGATCTGAGTGCCGCATTTGATACCATTGATCACAATATTCTTAGAAATCGCCTTAGTCAATGGGTGGGCCTCTCTGGCAATGTCTTAAATTGGTTTGAATCCTACCTGGCAGGTAGAAAATTCTTTGTAAGTTGTGGTAATTATACTTCAAAGACCCATGATATTCTGTATGGTGTTTCACAAGGCTCTATCCTGGGTCCGCTGCTCTTTTCGATTTACATGCTTCTGTTAGGTCAGATTATCTCAGGGCATAACATGAGCTACCATAGCTATGCTGATGACACACAACTGTACCTATCAATAGCGCCTGATGACCCAGACTCTCTTAAATCACTGACACAATGTCTTACTTGTGTTTCTGAATGGATGAGTAGTAATTTTCTCAAACTAAATAAAAAGAAAGCAGAAATTTTCCTGTTTGGCAATAATAGATTTAATGAGGTTATTAGAAATAAACTTGATGCATTAGGATTAAAAGTCAAGATGGAGGTAAAGAATTTAGGGGTAACTATTGACTCTGACCTGAATAATAAATCACATATTAACCAGATTACTAGGACAGCATTTTTCCACTTAAGAAATATAGCAAAAGTTAGACCCCTTATAACATTGCAAGATGCTGAGAAATTAATCCACGCTTTTGTTTTCAGTCGACTAGATTACTATAATGCACTCCTCTCAGGGCTACCCAAAAAAGACATAAATCGATTGCAACAATTGCAGAATGCATCTGCTAGAATCTTAACTAGGAAAAGAAAATCCGAGCACATCTCTCCAGTTTTGATTCACTAGATTGGTTACCTGTGTCATTTAGAATTGACTTTAAAATCCTGCTTATAGTTTACAAAGCCTTAAATAATCTCGCTCCATCTTATATTTCAGAATGTTTTACACCTTACACTCCAAGTCGTAACCTTAGATCTTCAAATGAATGTCTGCTTAGAATTCCAAGAGCTAAACTTAAAAGAAGTGGTGAGGAAGCTTTTTGCTGTTATGCACCTAAAATCTGGAATAGCTTGCCAATAGGAATTCGCCAGGCAAATACAGTGGAGCACTTTAAAAAAAGCTGCTGAAAACACATTACTTTAGCATGGCTTTCTCATAGCTTCACCTTAGTTTAATCCTGATGCTCTGTATATTCAGGTAATTATCATTATTATTCATGGTATTCATATTCAAAATCCGTACTAACCCCTACTTTCTCTTCTGTTCTTTTTCTGGTTTCCTGGGGTGGCAACCTGCGCCACCACCACCTGATCAAAGCACCGTACTGTCCCTACATTGATGGATTAAAGGCCAGAAGTCCATATGACCATCATCATCAAGTTCTTACATGAGAACCCTGAATACCATGAGGACTGATTGAGGTTGTTTATGTTAGGTAGAATGCCTAGAGGGGGCTGGGCGGTCTCGTGGCCTGGAACCCCTGCAGATTTTATTTTTTTCTCCAGCCATCTGGAGTTTTTTTTTTTCTGTTCTCCCTGGCCATTGGACCTTACTTTTATTCTATGTTAATTAGTGTTCCCTTATTTTAATTCTTATTTATTTTGTCTTTTTTTCTCTTTCTTCATCATGTAAAGCACTTTGAGCTGCATTATTTGTATGAAAATGTGCTATATAAATAAATGTTGTTGTTGCTGTTGTTCCTGTCTTTCGCCCCCTATGATAGCTAAGAAAGGCTCCAGCAGGACTAAGCATGTTTGAAAATGACTGACTGACTCTGTTCTAGTTATATATTTTTCTACAGTTACTCAAACACTAAGATTGTACAAATGACATGTGACATGGAAACTGCCCTCCACATCTGGAATAGTGTCAAAAGATACATTTATTTAATATTTAACTTATTATATAAAGCAGTCACAATTAAAGGTCCAACACAATGCAAACACAAAGAAAGAAAAGAGAAATTTAACTTCCCCCACTGACCAAGTCACAGAGGTAGTTGCCCTTGTCTGTTTAATTGGTAGATGAGGTGGCTAGACTATTTGGTGTCTTCTGGTCTCCTTTTTCCACTGAACACATGGTGCAGCCCTTAAATAGCCACTTCTTGAAGAGAACTGACATCCTATGCACTCCATTTCCTTAAAGTGTAAATACAGTAATATGGTGCCAGTCCTCCTGCAAGTAGGGAACAGAGTGCTAGCCTCCTGCCAGCCTATGGGAACTTATGTTGTCAGCTGTTGGTTTCGAGGTCTTTTTTTCTCCCTCCATTCTCCCACTCGCTCTCAGCAAACAGAGGATGTCACACACGTGTTCCTGGGAGACACCTTTCCTCTCCTTACCAATGCAGATTCAAAGACCAATATCTTGAGGGTATGTGACATCACTGCTGGTTCTGGGGCTCCTGGACCCACCCCTTCCACCTCACTGACTTCAGAACCAACACCACCACCTTCTTTCTCCAATCTAGTTGTATATTCATGTCTAAAAATATGTGCTTCTGACAATTGTTAACTGAAATTATTATTTTGGCAACAATTTATATGAGGAACACCTTTGGTGCCCCAGATCTTTATAATCTCTCTCTTTTTTTACAAGGGTTAGGAAAACCCAGCTTTTACTGTTACCTGTCCTCTCACATCCTAACAGATGTCTTTCCAGGGTGCCACTATTGTTGTCTTAGTCTGGTGCCCCTCTAGTTTCCCTTATGGTACACTAGTTTAGTATATCAGGCAGGGCTGGATATAATGGTTCCAAAATGTCCACCCTTGACAAAGTGGTGCTCTGTCTCCAGTGGAGGTTTGCATATTATCTATTAACATTATTTTACATTATTATTTTCAATTTAATTTAATTAAGCTCTTTAAGATCCTAGTAGTATGTCAATAAATTGTAATAAATACTCATGCACTGTAAAGGTAAGGCGAGCTGACAAAAGCTGTTAATATTCATCATTGCTACACAGCTGTCAGAGATTTTATATTACAACCAAAAAGGTTTACACACAAGAATGATGAAATAAGGATTAATCCTCTGACAGCCACCTCAACCGAAGTAGCCTAATTCTGGTTTATACAGAAAGAGTAAACTGACCGTGAACCTGTGTTTTTTTCTTACAATACGAGCATTAATCTTTTATACTATTTTACACTTTATCTGACACTTTATATTGTCCTCATTAAGTTTGTATGTCATGCATTTCATAAACTACAAAAGATAAGAAATCCAAGAACATAAAACGAAAAGTGCAGCAAAAACTTTTTAAAGAACATGAAAGTTTTATTAAAATTCTCATGCTGTTACAGTTCGTTCCACCTCCCCAAGCAAAACCAGCTTTCAGGATAAAGGTAATTCCGGGGAGTGGGATGGAAAACTCTGGATATAACTTCCATGGGGGATCAGAAGTTTGTTTGACTTTGACAGCCACCAGAAATTCTAGGGAGACAGACCAATTAAAGAACTGAAAGAGAGAGCGCTGATTCTTACAGCCATGTACCCAAGAAGGAGTGTAAAAGAGAACAGGAAAAGAATAAGAGCAGCTCACCTATGGTTTTCACCCAGTATGGAACATCAATCTAATACATACTACTGACTCACCTAGCAAGAAACAGATGTTGTGTATTTAACCCGCCTGTCAAGCAGTACTTTCTTCAAGAATGGCTCTATACTATTAATTGGGGCTATGAAAACTTGCTCTGCTACAGCAATAAGTTTTAAAATTAAGATATCTGAAATTAAATTTATAAACATCAGCTTTGTGTATTTGCATTTTCGTGACGGTCCCAGCACAAACAAAATAATTATCCCTTTGAATTATCACAAGTTAAGTCAGGCCAGCTATGTCAAATCTTTTTCCAGCTTTCCTTTAAATAAAGGAATTAAATACAGAAGAGAAGTTGTGAAAGTAGCTGTGGTTTTTAACGGAAATCGGAAAGAGAGTAGACAAACAATGGCAGAGATATTAACACAGTAAATGCCAACAATCAATGTTTGGTAGCACATATCTGTGTGAGAAGCTCTTCTCAGTGATAAAGACTAACAAAACAGCACACAGGAGTCGCCTCACT